>LQNS02277717.1:24486662-24514788 GCA_001587735.2 Parhyale hawaiensis | reverse complement strand
ATCAGGCACGCAAAGAACAATAAATAGATATACACCATAAGCAAAGGGAATCATCAAAAAAATTATAAAAAAGCAGATCGACAGTCGTGATAGCAACGAGAGCGGCCAGCTATCCACGCGCCCCAGACCCTGCCATCACCAGTAGGTATTAGGTAGGTATTAGGCCGTTATTTCGGGTAAGTTGGACTATATTCGGGTTTAATGTCGGGTAGGTTAGGGGAGGCAAGAACTGTTTTTTTTTTGTTTTCCATTTAAAAATTTGAACGATCCACCAAACGCGCAGCGCGATCGATCGATCGATCGATCGATCGTGCAAATCCACCAAACGCGCACAACATTTATAACCACTCTTGAGATCAAGTCAAAGAAAATGGGAAACACAAACCACTAGCAATATCAACAAAATGCTAATGTAGTAAATCAGGTTTTTATTAGTCTTTATGGTACTGTTTAACTGGACAGATTTAATTAGGTATTTGCATGAAAATGAGTCAGACAGTAGATGTTCCTTAGCGTAGACTTTATCAACAGCAGAGAGAACTTTTTTTTTGTTGTTTCGTAATTACCTATGACGGAGTTTTGAATAGTGATGATAACCGCTGCTTATGCTATATTAATTAGCGTTATGACGCAGAACGCAGTCTGTGAACTAAACTATCACTGACAATAGTAAAATTCAATGCTTTATGACAGTACAAATGGCTTAAAAAAGCACATTACAAATCTTCGTGTGGAAATACGAGTATATGTCTTAATTCATACATTTATATACCTTGTTCCAGATTCCTAGCTGGCTCATGGCGAAATCTCATTTTGTATGTATACATGACACGGAGACCTATTATAATAGTACTTATATTGACATTATTATTTCCATGAACCACAAAAACCTTTCAATATTATGCTTGATTTTGAGTGGTTTCGTTCGCATCTCACAATCGAAGACAATCTGTATAAAGAGTCGCCCCCTCAACAGCCATTTGCCAACGAGTATCTTCCCACCATAAGTCTCTAAAAGCACATAAGGACTTGGCATTCATGCCATCACATCCATGCAGCGACTGGAGGATTTTCAGACAAACTCAGACAAGTAGCCGGTCTCGTAAATTCGCATGATCTTATTCAATCTTTGTTGCGGTACCTAGCAGCGGGCCAATAGAGATTCAATTGAACGAGGTGTGTGCATGTAAATGTTTATGGTCGATCGGTGGTTGCTTTATAGCTAGTTTGTGCCTGACACTGAAAGAACAGGAGCAGCCCGTTTCGCGAGAGCGAGGCCATTGAAATTCATAACGCTTGCTTCTGGTCTCGCTTTGCTCGGGTTGCTTTAGAGCTTCTTGGTGGGAATTTGGCATGTGTTGCAACAAGGCATGTGCGCCATAGCAAAAATTGCGCAACAAATCGCAACAGAAAGTTTTATGGTAAACAAGTGGTAATGATGCACCGAGCAAAGCGCTTTCCATTAAGTTAAAGCCAGTTTTTTCGAAGCTAATAAAGAACTGAAGAAAGAAAGCAAGCGTAGGATACACGTACATAGAATATGATGCTTTGTGTACAAGAGTCTTTAGGACCTTAACATGAGATATTTGGAGTAATCACGATGTCATATTTTAAGTTCACTATTTGACAGGAGTCTTTACTTGTTGAATATTCGTATACAAGAAGGTATTATCTGACAAGAAATTGCCTTCTCTGTATAATATTTTAGGTTCACATAGTTGAAGAAGCAAATGCAGTCATAATTTGGAAAAAACAATTTACATTGCATTATTTTAAGGTAAATGAATGGTGATTCTGAAAATTAAGAGAAAATTTCTTTACTTTTGTTTTCAAAATACAACAATTGGCCTGAAAGGCCATGCTCAGAAGTGAAAAAATCCTAGTGATTTTTTCTACTTACAATCGAGACATAGCACGTTTCTTCATATCAGAGTCCTCTCGCTGCTTAATTATGATATGCAACGGAAAATATTTTCTGAAATCTCCAGGAAATTAAAATTTAATACACATAGCTATAGTTATTTATTGTTATTAGTTTGTAAGTAGCCTTTCAAATAATATTCGTTATTAGAAGCGGCCAGTTAGGGTGATTTCTTACTTGACTTTCTTTTGGTAGGGTCACGATCACAGAGAAAAGCACTCTGAGAGTGTATACCTTCGCCAAGCTACGAAAAATTAATATTAGTACTGAATCTAGGATTTTCTTTTCGATCATCGCCAGAATTGGGTCATTCGCTTTTCGTAACACTTCCAACATTTCCTGTAAGTTTTACATAAATCCGTTTACAACTATTTGAGAAAGACACGCGCGATCGAAGGCAAACACACAAACGGATCAAGTAAATCATCACTAAAATTTGGTTAGTTGTTCCTGTAACCCTCCCAAAGTTCCTGTAAATTTCGTAAAACGCTTTTAATAACTTTTTGAATTATTTTGCTGACAAACAGTAAAACAATCATTCCGTCAGACACACTGCGTAACACATCATAAACATCGCGAAATTGCTTCTCGTAACATTCCCTGCATTTCCAGCAACATGAAAATCCGTTAATGACCAATCGAACGGCAGAACTGATCTTTGCGAAACGTGAATCATCTGTTTCTCTTAACGCACCAGCAATCCTTTGAAATTTTATGAAAAATCCATCTTTAACTTCTTGCATTAGTTATCTTGGTGACAGACAGACAAGCAAGCAAACAAACAGACCAAAAGACAAACATAAACTCCAACAAAAACAAAACCTTGGAGGAGGTGAACATTACTTTGCAACATGTATTAAATATTACGTTAAGTTCAGATATTTCAAGTTACGCATGCCTATTTTTCCAAGCCAAGCTATGTAACTCAGTGAAAGCTCAAGTTAATTACCTCCTCCCAATAAGGTTATGTTTTTGCCGACATTGTCTGTTATTTGTCACCAAGACAACTAAAAAAATTATGAACGGATCCTTACAAAATTTACGGGGATTTTTAGGTACGTTAGGAGGGACAAATGATTAACTCAGGGAGAAAATCCTTTCAACTGTTTGTATGTTAATCCGTTCATTGTTTATCGGTAGCATAACTTTAAAAGTTAAGGAAAAATTTTATGAAATTGCAGGAAATCTTAGGTTTATTAATTGATGAGTAACTCGTGGTAAAAATCTGTTCAAATGTTTGTATGTTTGTCTGCCCCTATTTTTATTGGTAGCGTTACTCAAAAAGCTATGGACCAATTTGATGAAATTTGCAAGAAATCTTAGGTTTACTTGAGGGCCTAGCCGTCAAAAATGACGGCAATAATTTCGTGATTAAATTTTTTATTGTTCCGGTTCCCAGTATCAGTTTTGCTGTAAAATAGGTCTCATCCCTGCAGGCCTGATCTTCCATTAATGAAACGCAAGTTGTACATCCATAAATTTTGCGGGAGCAAAATATCCCCCTGCAAGATATGGCGCGAATATCAGCTTGGAATTGGGCAAACGTTGAGCTGCACTAAGAAAATATATTTCCGTCAAAAGAATTCACCGGAAATCCGCAGTGCTATCCTTAACCTGGGTACCAACTGATTGTTGAGGAATCTGCTCAGAGTGAAGATTCAACTGCTACGATATGATTCATCTAAAGATAGCATGAGCGGAATGGATTGTGCACGACGGAAAGAAAATTCCAAGACTGAGTGGAAAGACATAAGCCTCTCTAACTGCTACGAAGAAATTTAGCTAAAGGCTAGGCTATGCTATAATATAGCTGATACCCGGCAGGATCTAAACTTTATCGAAGACACTGCCTTTCATCTACCATACTCAGAAGAAAAAACATCATCGTCATATGAAGAAGCACAAAGTTGGCTTGCAAAGTGAAGCGAGATTCAGAAAATGCAGTATTCCCCCTTTTGACCATAGATTTCCAAAATTACTTTGTTACAGTTACTCCAAGGACTGAAATTGTATGGTCTCTTAAATGGGTTTTCAATAGACGTATTATCTCCAATGTAAATCTTTAACAGCGTGACTGAAAGACGGACCAACATTGGAGCCAACCAGCAAGCAAGCAAGCAAGCAAGCAAGCAAGCGACCAACAACTTTGTTTTATTATATAGTGGATTAATAGAAGCATATAAAAAATTTATGTATCGATCTGTTTTTCCCAGTATTTGTCACTAACAATACTAAAAAAGAAATTATGAACGGATCTTCATGAAATTTGTAGGAATTGTTTAAAATGTTGAAAGGCAGAGATGTCAAAATTTTGGTGACGATTGATTTGCCCTTTTGTGTGTTAAAATTTCACTAATGATTCTCAAAATGTTTATTACAATATAATTTTAATAAGTAACGGATGGATATTTAAATAATTACAGGCAAGTCACGAATTTTGGTGATGATGAAGAAGAAATCTTAACCTCAGGACCAATTTAAATTTTTTGTTATTAATGCCTTGCTTGGCAAAGGTACGTGCTCTCAGAGTGCTCAAGTTATGAATATGATATGAAAACTCCTGTGAAAAAATAGCGGTTCTTCACACTACAAGATGTAAAAATTTTAGAATTAAAACAAATTAACTAAGGCGGTTAGTTAATTTCAGTAGGTAGATGTAAGCCAAATTTTAAATAAAAATTATCACTACCATTATAACCGGTGATGCCCGCAGTCATTCAATACCGGCAGAATAAAATATTTTAACAAAAGCCCTGTTGCTTCCCCTCATTTCAATATTTTGGACTTGGAAATATCTTCCCCTTTTCCTGCGTCGAGTTTCTGTGTAATATGCGCCACATGGGTTCAGAGAAAAATATTCGCTGCGATGCGAAGTGACAATTATCTAGTATCTAGGGTACCAATTAGAAGTACTTCAGGTGCTTCTAATTCTGGGATTAAAGAAAAAAAATTGGAGAACCTGCTCGACCCTTGTTGTTCAGCAGATGAATTTACTTCTTTCTCATCCTTCATATGGGAACGGAGTGACCAAACAAGCAACAATCTGAGCATGAATATAATCACGGAGGGACTGTAACAGAAATTCGCGAAATGTATGCGGAGTCTCCGTAGATTTGTGTGGCGACCCGCAAGTAAGAGGAGCCTGAAATTCCTGTCAAATTATGGGTATGGCAGACGACCGGTGCGACAGGTTTGGGGCTACTGCCGGTACCGGTCGCTCACACCAGCTACCACCTCGCGCTTATGCTTTCGAGACAGATAAAAAAGCGAATCGAATCTTTCTGTCACACTGCCTTCTCACGCTTATGCTTTCGAGACAGATAAAAAAGCGAATCGAATCTTTCTATCACACTGCCTTCTCGCGCTTATGCTTTCGAGACAGATAAAAAAGCGAATCGAATCTTTCTATCACACTGCCTTCTCGCGCTTATGCTTTCGAGACAGATAAAAAAGAGAATCGAATCTTTCTCTCACACTGCCTTCTCGCGCTCATACTTTCGAGACAGATAAAAAAGAGAATAAAATCTTTCTCTCACACTGCCTTCTCGCGCTCATACTTTCGAGACAGATAAAAAAGAGAATCAAATCTTTCTCTCACACTGCCTTCTCGCGCTCATACTTTCGAGACAGATAAAAAAGCGAATCAAATCTTTCTCTCACACTGCCTTCTCGCTCTCGTGCTTTCGAGACTGATAAAAAGAGAGATTCAAAATTTAATCTAATTCTTGCACAGCCTCGTTGTGCTGACTCTCTTGAAATAGTTAAAGTAAAGAATGAAATCTTTACTGACTTTATTTTTGTCTCAAAGTCGGACAAGTTGTTTGGTGATCATTTTCGTAGACCTAACATAATCGTAAAGGAAATGCATTTCTGATATTAAATCTACAGTACGTTCGCCGATAGATTTTATGAGGCACATACTGCAACGCAAATAATATTATTTTGGAAAACTATGAACGACGTGTGCTTCCAATACGCTCTCTATTTACTCTTAAAAAAGACTAATAGTTGACATCTTAGCGTCAACCAGCATTCAGGAGCATAGCAAAGATTATGTGACTCAACAGATAGCATTAATCTAACACGACGACAAAAATATGCCCGATACCGAGACAGAGACATCTGATACATTCCTGCCCGGACACACACACCTACACACACACACTGTACCTCCACAAAGAAAAGGGAACTTGGTTTGTTCCTATGAGAAAAGGCTTAGAGACTCGCGTATAATTAAATATACGAATTAATCGCTCGTATGTCGGCAAATTTAATGCTCCCGATACACCTGTATTTCCTGAAAGTGTATGGCATCAGAATATACCAGGGCCGCCCAAGGTGATAACGCCGTAAATAAGCTTCAGGTGCAGCGAAAGATTCTGATAGGGATGCTACCTCTAGAAGAAGTTGAAAAGTGGTCTTGCAGTGAAAAAGTAAAAACAAAATTCATGTAGGCTATATCTAAAATGTGTCCAGTACATACAGTTTTTGTAGGCTGGTAGCTCTGTAACAGTGTTACCGCAACTTGGCATTGGAAAGTTAACTTATTTTTAAATGTATAAATAAAGTTTATATGTGCAAATGTAACTTGTATGAATACTGTATAAGTTTGTTGGCAGTATAGTAATATAGGTGTTCGCTTCACCTATCGCTTAAGTTGATCCAAGGATTCACAAATAATTTAATGAGTGTCGTGTATGAATGAGTGGCAATCTGATAGGAAGGATTTTACTGCCTTGGGACTCAATGCACCTGATTACAGGTGTGAGCGGCCGGTGATGGAAGGCGCGATTGTGAGGTATGACTGAATGTTGCTGCTGCTGAGCATGCTTGGTGGAGCAGAGTGGTAGTCTGGCCCTGGGGTATGACTGTTGAGAGTGGCATGCACTGCCCATTGCTGTATGGTGAAAGTGGTATGCATCGGCACCTGTTGTGTTTTGGGAATGGCATGCATTGCCAACGGCAGAGGGCTTGGAGTGGCACGAACTGCAAAATGTTGTATGTTGAGAGTGGCATACAAAACAAGCTGCTGTCTGGTGAGAGTGGTATGCATTGCCAGCTGCTGTTTGGTGAGAGTGGTATGCGTTGCCAGCTGCTGTAAGGTAAGTGTGGCATGCATTACTAGCTACTGTAAGGTAAGAGTGGCATGCATTACCAGCTACAGTAAGGTACTAGTGCGGCTTGTAATGCCAGCTGTTATATGGTGAGAGTAGCATGCATTACCAGCTGCTGTAAGGTAAGAATGGCATGCATAACCAACTGCTGTAAGGTAAGAGTGGCATGCACTTTTAGTTGCTATAAGGTAAATGCGGAATGCATTATCAGCTGCTGTATGGCGAGGGTAGCATGCATTTCCAGTTGTTGTAAGGTAAGTGCGGCATGCATACCAGCTGCATTACCATCTATCGTACACTGACCTTGGCATACTGGTTTTCTGTCACTGGAGTACAGACAGGACCAATCACCGAACCGTAAACAATGACGCGCTCTAATGTCCATGTCAACTGATTGTCCATTTCACGAACAAATTAATTTTGAAGCAACTATCTTTTCTGGATCTTGGCGTCCAGAAACGAACCATCGCAGCATCGGGAAACACGTCCAAGCAGGGCTCGCGCAGGATCATGAGGAGCGCCATGCTTCGCTAAGGTGATCTCACCACATGTAAATTGCTCCGTAATCTCATTTATCGAACTCTCTCGCTTACAAGCTCTCGCTGCTTCGTATCAGATACAAATCAACGCAATGAGTCATGTCTGAAGTGGCCGTGATTTATCGCAATAATATACGGCACGGTGCCGTACGGCAGTGACTTCCAGGGCAGCTCCGCCGATGCTGCTCTCCAAAACCTGGCCGGAGTGTGAGGTAGAGAGACTCGTCTAGAGTGACCTATAGTGGACCCACGGATGGTTCGAAAACCTGCTGGTTGGTTTTCTGGGGTCCACTACCGCTGCTACATGCTTGAGAAGAGGGATATAATGTACATAGTCCACAGCTTTATATCTGTATAATATTATAATACATATACATATTCTTACAGGTGTATCAATTTCTCTGCCTATACGTGCTTTGTGCTGAACAGGACTAAGAGGTTGAAGAAGTTTGACCACCCTGTGGCTAGGTTATTCCACTTGTTAGGGAAGCTTCTCTAAGTAGTAATTCCTCCCTGAAAACACTTGATTTTAGGCCCTATAGTCTACATTTAAACCTCTTAGAATAAAACTTAATTAGACACGAGTGTAGCGAATTTTAGGAGGAACGTGGATAGTCTCGGGCAACCAAAACAAAGCCATGTTCTCGTGGTGGGGAACTTGCCGAAGTGTCATTGGCTATCAAGGATGTGACGTCATATCCCTATATGGCCTGCCAGAGATGTCGATATTCTCGGGGTGTGAGGAACGTACTGAGGCGCGATTGGCTAGGAAAAGCTGCGATGTCAAGGATTTCTATCATTATAGACGTGAGAGCAACACACTTGTTTGTCTACAGCCTCGGGTCCCAAACTTTTCCATTACATGACCCATTTCAGTAGTGCCAAACCTGTATAAATCACTACCTTCAAAAGCGTTCTGAAAATGTACTGATTTTATAGTAATTTTCAATGACGCATATGCATTTAAATATTAATCACACTAGAGCAATAAAAACAATGAGAATAATGCTTATTAATATAGACTGATTCCATGTTACATTTTAATGAGTACTTTGGCTACAAGCAAATTAGTAGAAACTAACAAAAATCCCTAAATTTAACAAAATATATCTTCAGAAACTTGGACCTTCTATGAACCCCAGAAAAAGGCTTATGACCCCTTTGAGGTAATAACCAGTTAAGGAAACCAAGCTGAAAAAATAGTCACAAAAAAATCTAAGGGCTTTCGTGCTTGGGCAGCACGACAATTACATTTTGTGTGTGCTGCAAGAGCACGCCAAGGCAGGTAATAAATAATCTTACATAAACCTGTGTGCAAAAAAATAATGTAAAGTACGTAGATCTTCTTCCCATGTGAATAAATTCCTCAGGGTGCAGCGCTCCAACTTGTTGAGCACTGCATCCATATGAAAAACGAAATTTTTTTATTATTATCATTATTATTATTATTATGGAACTACAAGGCAATCTTGTTTCGGGAATTCATGCATTTTTCTTAGTGTACTGCTCTCTTCATTTTGAAAGTCGGGTAAAATCTCGGTAGGGATCACAAATTATCTACCAGCTATAGTTTAGTAGATAACATTCTAAATCTCTCAAGTTGTGGACTATATTCCAACGGATACGAGCAGTTTGATTGAAGTTAAGTAATTCTTCAATAGCTATACCGATATAACACTGTGAGTTCCCCAATCAGCACTACGTTTACACTTGAATTGTTCTTCTCGTAGTGCTCGTAATGTCTAGCTGCGTGGCTGTGTCCGTTGCCTGCAGAAACTTTAGAATTGTTGAAAAATTTTACTAAGGGAATTTTAGGAGTTAATTCATAGCTCGATGTTTCCAGGTGGGATGAGAAGGTATAGCTATTCAGTATCAATTTTGATGTTAGAACTAATAATGACCGAAACTATAGTAGACAATAACAATATATTAACTAGAGCACTCTGAGAGCGCATACATCCGCCAAGCGAGGCAACGGTTGCAAAAAATTCTAATTGGCTCTGAAATCATAATTTTCTTTGCATACACTCCAAAATCTAATCATTTGTGCCTTTTCATAGGAATAACAGCTTGTGAAATTTTCTTGATGATCCGTTCATAACTTTTTGAGTTATACTGCTAACAAACTTTATGACAAACATGAGTCAAATATGCAAATGAACAAACCGATCAGCATCAAATTTAACCATTATATCTTTTAACATTACTTACAACCCCTATAAATTTCATAAAGATCAATTCATCATTTTTTGAGTTATTGTGCTAATTAACAAGCATAAAATTAAAAACAGTGGTAAACGAACGAACCAACAAACGGATCATTACCAAAAGTTTGTCATCTAGTCTTAGTTATATACCTAACAACTCATATTAATTTCATAAAAGTCCATCCATAACTTTTTGAGTTATGGCATTGAGAAAAATGAGGCAGACAAACAAACAAACGGATGGACATATCTTCACCAAAAGTTAATCATCTGTTCCTCCTAACATACCTAACAATCCCTGTAAATTTCATCCAAGTCGGTTCTTAACTTTTTGAGTTATCTTGGTGACAGACAAAGAGCCAAACAGACAGACAGACAAACACGACGAAAACATAACCTCCTTGGCGGAGGCAATGAAAAAATAACCAGAGAAACCCAGAATTCCTCTGATCAAGGCAGTGCGAACAAAAATTTCAAAATGACCTGAAATCTAGAAATTTTTTGGGTCATCACAAATATTTAACCATAAATTCCTCTGGACATCCCTAACAGTTTCTGTAAGTTTCACAAAGTTCGTCTCTAACTTTTTGAGTTATGGTTCTAACTGAAAGCTAAAGTATAATAAATAACTAATCCCGGTAAAATGAAAACATTACCTATTTAACGAAAGTAACAACAACATAATGACAATAAAAATGAAAACAACAAAGTGCTGCTCCATGTCTATCCACGTATTTACGAGAATACATTACTGTCTTTCGCATCATGCTCCGAAGAAAATAGATGGAAGAAATTAGGTCGAATTGCCTGAAAGTAAGAGCTGCTTCACACGCTGGTCATATGCGCTAATTCATCTGAGCGAAATCTTATTGATGTGTTCAAACGAGATGATGGTCCAATGGTCACATGAGCTCAAGTTTATCAGTTTGCTCAAACGTTGAGCAGCACCAAGAAAGTATAGCTCAATGAAAAGAATTCACCGGAAATGCTCAGTGCACTCTTACCGTACGTAACCTGGATACCAGCCGATAGTTGGATAGTTGGATAGTTGGATAGTTGGATAGTTGGATAGTTGGATACCAGCCGATAGTTGAGTGTTTAAGGGGGAAATTAGGCTGCTTTTTGAGTTGAATATAAAAAGGCGCCTGTTCAGCGTAAAGTTTCAATTGCTAAGAAGAGATTCAGCTAAAGAACGCATAAGCGAAATGGATTATGGACGAAAGGAACGAGAACTTCAACCATGACTGAGCCTCTCCAACTTCTACGAAGAAATTCAGCTAAAAATATATGCAATATAGCTTATGATCAACAGGATCAAATGTTCCGCCTTGCATCTACCACGCTCAGATCGAAGAAGAAGCATCATCGTCATATCAAAAAGTACCGAGCTAGTTTTCAAGGCGAAGAGAGATTTTGAAAACGCAGTATTTTCACTTTAACCATATATTTGAGAAGCTGTATATGTTACCGCTACTCCAAGGGCTTAAATTTTATGGTATCGCAAATAGTTTTTCAGTAGATGAATTTTCTCCTATCTTAATCCTTAAGAGCGTGACGGAGGTACCAACCAAAAAGCAAGCAAGCCAGCGACCAACAGCTGTGTATTACTATATAGTGGATAGTATTCATACTTCAAAAAATAATAAAGATAATGTTACAGCCATATAGTAAATTTTCTCGAGGTTGAATCTGAAAGATTACTGGACAGAAGATCCGTAGAAAAACTGTTAAGAGGACAGTAAACTATCTAGTCTTGTTTATGGCGAGATCCATGGCTCACTACATCTATCACTAAATTGTATCTCGATAACCTATGCTATAAATTACACACATAAATACATCGCTGTCGTGATATCACTGCAACCTGCCACATAAACCAAACTTGGGCGAATTTTTCGAACCAGCAATATCAGTTGTAAACAAGGCAAATGCAAATGCGCTTCCAGGAAAAATAAAAATCTTTGTTTAAGAGGACGAGCAGGGACAGTGGCAGGTCTTGGCATTGTCTTGAGTGCGTACACGAAGAAGTTTGTAGTAAGATAATGTTGAGTAATATTAATCGCTGCCTCTGCAGCAAGTTAGTGCTGCCATTCGGTGAACAGAAGCAGCTAACAACGCAATTATGTTGCACTACGCTGGGTAGTTGTTCGGGAAGAATTCACTGCGTAGGCATGCACGAGATATCAGGCGTTGTTGTTGTTATGATGCGCCGTTGAGCATTGCTAAATGAATGAGTTACTATAGGGATTATGGTTATGATGCACTGTTGAGCATTGCTAAATGAATTAGTTACTAGGGATTATGGTTATGATGCGCCGTTGAGCATTGCTAAATGAATTAGTTACTAGGGAATATGGTTATGATGCGCCGTTGAGCATTGCTAAATGAATTAGTTACTAGGGATTATGGTTATGATGTGCCGTTGAGCATTGCTTAATGAATTAGTTACTAGGGATTATGGCTATGATGCACTGTTGAGCACTGCTAAATGAATGAGTTACTAGGGAATATGGTTATGATGCGCCGTTGAGCATTGCTAAATGAATTAGTTACTAGGGATTATGGTTATGATGCACTGTTGAGCACTGCTACATGAATGAGTTACTAGGGATTATGGTTATCATGTGCTATTGAGCACTGATACATGAATTAGAATCTGATATAAAGCATTGCAGTTATGATGCGCTGTTGAGCATTTCTAAATGAATTAGAAGGAAGGTACCGTTGATACAGTTGAATGGTGCCATCATCATCTAGCAGGATCAGATCTTGGCTTGTTTTTTGAAAACTTCTCATCTTGATATGGACTGTGACTATAAAGAAAACGATGAAGTGTTCTGTTTATTCATTTAACTCACTTTTTAGATAACCACTCAGCCAATAATGAGTAACATACGTGAGCTATTTACGTCAGTTTTTAGCGGAAATGGGCTCGATGCAATAACTGCAACACACAATTCAATATAACTGGCCATGTCCTTAATAGCGACACTGGCCAGTATTGGTGTACCTGCGTAAATAACAACTTTTATTAATTGATGCACATTTTGAAACGCAGACGCTCTTTCATATTGCGGTGAGATAATGAAAGGTTATTGTGGCATTATATCTCTTTAAATATTCTATGTTGTATTACCGTACCAGAAATTGAGGTTACAATTAGCCATGTTAGTGATTGTAATCTTCATCACATTCTGTGTTCTATAACAATACATGCGTTTGAAAATAAACTTCCGTAATAATATTTGAGAAGCACTCTGAAAGCTCATACCTCAGCCAAGCAAGGCAGTGTTAACAGAAACGAAATATGAAAATTGACTCGGTCCTGAAACCAGGATTATCGTTTTATTATTGCAAAAAAATCAGTAATTTGTGTTTCTTGACAATAAATAACATTTTTTGGATTTTCTTGAAGCTAAGCCCGTAAGTTTTTGGGTTATGTTACGTCAAACACTCCTACAAACATAATTGTCAAACACACAAACGGACGAACCGATTGTCACAAAAATTTTGCCAGGTATGCCCTTCAACATTTCTAAGAATATCTGAAAATTTCATGAATGTCCGTCTATAACGCTTGGAGTGATGTCCTAAAAAGACATAAAAAACGTGAAGACAAAAAGACTAACGGACAGAGAGATCATCGCAAAAATTTTTCCAGTTGCTCTTCAACATTCCCAAAAATTCATGCAGATTTCACGAAAGACCCTTTAATAAATGTTTGAGTTATGTTACAAAAAAAAAAGAGCTGGCAGATAAAGAAACAAGCGATTGAGCGGATGTTCTCCCAAAGCTCGTCATGTGTTTCTCCTAACATGTCTCACATTCCCTGTAAATTTCATTAAGATCTGTCCATAGTTTTTTTTTGCATTATCTTGATAACACATAGACAAACAAACAGACAAAATCGGACAAAAGCATAGCCTCCTTGGCGAAGGTAAAAATATCGTTAATAAATTTTGAACATTGCTTGCAAGTGTCAAATACATCTATGGCGATTTGCAGGATATTATTCAAATAAATTACTATACAGTGTGCAATATTTGCTGAAAGTATCCCGGATCGTGTATAGTTCTGAACTTGATATACGTATGAGTCATCAGAAATCAGCTCTCAATTTAAAAATTTAAAATTTACGGCTAAATACTTCTTGTAGTCAAACATATTAGCCCTGATGTTATTTCTCCCACATACATACTACAGATGTTCATCTGTAGTTGATGAATGGCTTGAACGTAGGCGTTTAACGCTATTGAACATGTACCTTAGGTGGCTGCCATGAGCACGCATAGATTGGGATGACAACATCCGATCACTTTTAGCGTGTAGGGAAATCCAAGTGTGACAGTTTAATTAGCCAATTTGGATCAAGTTTCAGACACAATTCACAAACCACTTACGCCGGATGCGCCTGAAGACGCCCTTCACTTACGCTACATTGAGTTTTCTGGTTGTTATTAAGAGCTCGTACAATTGGCTCATCAAAGTTCATCTAAGTCAGACCCAGTAGCCCGAAGTCTTAAACAGATGCTTTGGTTTCACTCAGTGGAATCGAATTTTGGGTGTTAAGCTGAAGTCCGTTGTCAAAGAGACGGCTTGGAACGAAATCATGCCCCATAAAATGGAATTTCCAGTCGTCTCCAGTGTATAGTCTATTACATTTTTCACACAAACACAATTCAATGTGGCGAAACCAACGCTTTTGTCTGAGGCTTCAGGTGAATGAGATTGGCTTAGATCGACTTTAGAGTCAATAGAACGAGCCCTAACTTCTCTACCAGAGCGTCTACTCTGCTTTGTTCCTAGGGGTATACAGAGACAATGAAGGGCCCAGAGACCGCTAGTGCATACACACAGAGCACATCAGGGGTACAGAGACTGTCAGTACGCACAAAGACCATCAAGGATACAGAGGTTATTTGTACACATGCAGAACCATCAGGAGTACAGAGACCATTGGTACACAGAGATCATCAGGGGTACAGAGACCGTTGGTACACAGAGATCATCACGGGTACGGGGACGCTATGAATGACACAAAGCGCTGGCCACAGCACGCAAGGGTTCACTTATTATTATTCAGGCAGCAGGCAGGAGCTATGAATGGCATTATTAGCTGTTCTTTGATCCATCAGATGAGGCCGCTGGATAATCGATGCGTTTAGTCCAGTCGCGATGGTCCGCTTGCTGGCCACAATGCCTTCTTTATTGTACAGAAATAGGCAGGTGCCTCTTAGCATTGCACAATGGATGCCCGTGTCAAGGCTTCTGATACCTTCTTCAGTTATGCACCTTATCAACGGGTAAATTTTTGCGCGACGTGGAGATGAATGCATAATTTGCCTTCACGGAAGCTGCGCGCGAGCTTCTTAGCCCTGAATTGTAAACTTCTCGCCCTTTCTTGACAAAGTTTTAGAGAACTTACGAATCAATCGACTAAAGTGAAGAAAGTAAATGCGTAGCTTAGAAAAAAAAAAAAAACAGGAAGTTAGCAAGAAGTTTCATGATATTCACAGTTTCAAGTATATCTGTTTTTTTTTGCATTCTCTCGATAAGGTTTTTGAAAAGTTTACGAATCGCGGCCGACCTGATATTGGGGCATAACCAACAACAACAACAACAGGCGGTTCATCGTAATTTCCTCAGCACCACATATCTAAAGTTTTTCCTTTTATAGATAAGGTTTTAATAGTTTACGAATCATTTGGTCGACATTAGACTCGCTACAAAGTTTACACAACAGGCATGGTTGTTTTTGTCTTATTTCTATATGTTCATGCGTTTTCCTGTTGAAAAAATATTTTGGAATAATAGTGAAGAATGCCATACCCGCACTGAAACTGAGCGCACCATTGTTTACTGTGATAGGAAGCTCTTTCATCCACTGATTTCTAAACGCGATAGATATAATTTTCGTTCCTAAAAATTTTGTTTGTCATCCTATGAGGTCTGCGTTATCGTTAGTTTGGTGTAACAGAGAATATGTAGTACAATTTTCGGTTTGTAGATATCCAAGCTAGCTTGTCAGCAAAACTAAGTAGTTTAAAGACTCTGAACTGAGTATTTATGTTACCAGATTCTGTATAACACACAGTATTACCATAATATGTATAAATTAAGAAAGTAATATTCTGAGGTTTGTGTTTCAATGTGATTTTTCGTCCAGCGTTGACTTTCGGGAAAATCTACAAGTACAATTCACCACTTTGCACCACATGTTCGGAGTAAAAAGCCGACCGCCTATGCTCGAACCTGCTTTAGGCTCATACTTTTTCCTCATTATTGCGCTGTCAGCACCTCAAGTGTAGTTGATTTGATTTTAACGTCTGGAACTTGACCCAAATTAAGCGACGAATCGATCTCGCAGATATGCAAGTTTCCGAGTAAGTTGAATTTAATCACATTTCAATATATAGATGGCAGTAGAGGAAGCGAAGTCGCCTTATGCTGGCACCACACCAGACTTTCATAGGAACAACGTACTGCCAGTATTTGCAGCTCGCATGTCGTTCATGCCACCGTATCTATGCTCCCGAGTTTAAATATCTTTCAAAGTGACGAGTAAGTTGCTTATCTTCGCTTCCAGTTGCTCCTGCAAATGCTTATTTGGCCTCGGCATTAGTAAGAACGTCAGTTTGCGAAGACACGTCGTCGGTTCAATCTGAGCTGTTGCGCTCACAATATTCCAGCGGCCGGTGTTGTACACAAGGTGCAGGTCTGTTTATGCAAGATACTCGCATCTACTTTCTTTGCTTAGTCTGCTCATAGGAGATCCCTGCAAGAGCGGCCGATATTTCAATCCGGCTTTTGATAATGACGTAATTAATATGCGAGCCACGGCGGCGCAATGAGAGAAGAATGTTTCAGTAGCGCATAGAGCTCCTCGCTTCTGTATGGCGCGGCGGCCGGGCAGACGGGCATGGCTGGATAGCAAGTTCAAGTTTGGGCTGAGCGTGGAAGCTCTGTAGTATGGGGTTTACCTGAGAGTATACTGTATGCTAGGTTAGAATAGGTTAGGTTTGGGCAGATTCGATTGGGTCGTCAAAGTCGATGTAAGCCAAGCCGACTTGACTTAATTGACTTGTCCGGCACTGCTGACAAGAACTTGAGCTTCATCCCTTTGAATCGTGTCTCACAGGTAACTGGTCAAGAGTCAACGCCTGAAACTTGAATCAACAAGTCGAAGCAACGGCACCTGTCAAAAGATTCGAACAAGTCAAGCCTCAATGGCTTAATTTCGTGCCCTGGCTTCGACCTGCTGAATTGCGTTTCAACGCAACGTTGTGAATGCCGCAAAAAGTTATTAAAATGTTAACCGTCAGCTCAGTTTCCTCTGGAAGTGGCACAAGGGAAGTTACGGATGCCTCTTCAAATTTGGAGTGAACTAAGCCTCAGAAAAAAAGCATCAGAACATTGCGCAGCTCACTGAGTTATAATTCCCTACAAATTGGAAAAGCAATCTAAAAATTTTACTAGCGATACGATGCCGTCGACCACAGATCGTCTTGAACAACAGCGCCATTGACGGAAGGCTCGTATACAACGTCCTGTGCTCCCCTACTCTCCTAATTTATGTTAAAGGTAAGTGCCCCAAAGGCAGCTGTGCTGATAGAACATGCTGAGTCAACGAGTCAAGCGCTGCAAGAGCTCACCTGCCTGGTTTGACATTCGAACCTGCAACATCCAGTGCCATGAGTTCAGCACCCTAGACTACTGCTACTGCAGCGGGTTATCGTCCCGTGCATTTGATAACGAGTTACGTTATGTGTCTTAGAATGTTTACATAGTTAAGAAATTAGACCACGAGACTAGTACACACAACAGTTCAATGCCAGGTTTGCTGTGGCCATAAATTGGTTTGGTACTCGTTTCATGTTCTGAAGCGTTACTCTAACGGAATCATTGGTCTCTCCACAACCATAACTTGCTGTGATATTGGAGCTGCTGGGGTGGCCAAGAATTCTGTTAGGTTAAGTGTTAACCCTTACGGACGCTTCAAAAATACTCTCGTAGGAATAGCATTATTATATAGTAATAACCAAATATGGTCTAGTGATGGGGCGGATGCCATTTTTTGGACATCCGCGGATGCGGATCTTTAAGCGAATGTTACAGTTCTGACATCTGCGGATGCAATTGCGGATGTTATCAGCTCGACATCCGCGAATACAGATGCGGATATTCGCCCCACCACAAAAACATACACCCTCTCACGACGGCAGTTTGTAAAACACGTGGGAAAAAACTTAGATGTGGCTGCTTTGTTGACATGGAGAGCGCTTGAACACATTGCAATTCCAACGAGAATTCATCGTTTTCAGCACTGTGGATGAGCTTAGTGTAGAGTGATCAACCTGCACATCCGCACCTCCTTTGCTGCGGATGCAGATCTTTTTGCGTTTTACTGTTCGGACATTCGCGGATGCGATTGGGGATGTTACGTTCTCAGTATCCGCAGATGCGGATGTGAAAAAGATGCGGATGTTCCGCAGATGCAGATGCGGATATTCCCCCCATCACTAATATGGTCGTTTGCCCGGTAAAAAGTTAACATTTTGCATCAGGAAAGACACTTCTGAATTGAAAGTCGATTCATTTCATGCTATAAAAATTCAGTGGCACACTACCAGTGTACTGCCCATGAGCTAAAATAGCTGATGAGTGAAAACAGACTTAACATATTGCAGCAGAAAAACCTATGATCGAAGTTATCATGATCTTCATTTCGCTTGTATGATACCATTAAGAAGTTTGCGAGTGTAATATTAAGTTGAAGAATGCCTCCCAGTGCTAAGAGGGTGTACTATTGTTATATTTTATTCCGTGAGTATGTATGTTAAGCAGAGTCAAAACCTGCTAGAGTTGTCTTTCTGTAAAATAAAAATTTCTAGACCCTCGTTAATTGTGTTAACAAAATTGTTAACATCGTAGCGATGTCGTTAAAAAGTTCGATGGTGAATTACTGGTTTTGGTGCTTGGAATACGAGCATGATATATCTAAATTATTTTGACCTACGTACAGTGGTACTGTAACTCAGCTATAGGAGATATCCGTATTAAATTCTTACCCGAACAAACAAGTATTGTTGCAATAATCTCGTCCTCTTTACAGCGCTCGCCGTATATTAGGCTAACTACTACGAACGCGAATCCTTTCGCGATGTCGCTACCCACGTTCAGACGTCAGCCTTTAGAAAGCTTATGAATTCATAAATTTTAATTCTCCCGGCAGTAATGAGATGAAAGTCTGTTCAAAGAGGCGATAATGGAGGAAGAATGAACTGTAAAAGATGAAATTCTGTTACACGAGGAATACTGTTGCACTATAAGGATTGATTGCAGAGAAGTTACGTTGGATATTGTACTACTGGACGAAGAATTATACATATAGAGACGTTCAGTGAGACGCTATGTATACTGGACGAAAAGTTGAATTGCAGAGTACTTGCATGCTTCACTTTTGGAATGGAGATTGATTGGTGAGATATTAGGGGACTCATCTGAAGCACTGTTGTTGGACAAAGTAACTGACGGCAAAAGCGTTACATAAGATACTGTTGGACGAAGGATTATTGTAGATTCCAGAGACGTTACATAAGATATTATGGGACGAAACGTTGACAGCAGAGACACTTCATGAGGTACCCGTTTCGAAAACAATGAAAAATTATAGTAAGGTTGTAGAAAATATGATTATGTTGCAAAGGCCTGCTAAAAGTATATATGCTCATTTGTATCATGTCGCGTTGAAAGAAAAATTCACAAGAGCAGTTTATAGGCCACCTTGGAAAAGGTCCAGACAATTTAGCTAACTTATGGTCGACAACAAAACAATGGGCATCTTTGGCGAGGGCTTGAGCCAGAATGAGGGGTAGCTATTATTAGTAATACTGCAAATTCATAGAATATTTAAAATCAGTTAATATACAACGTATGTACGGTTTGCAGTTCATAAAAACAGAGATGACATCCTAACAGTGACTTTATTCCTTATTCAGCCTCCCCCTTCAAAAAAAAAAAAAAAAAAAAACTGGTACGATCGAACAGCAGCTGTCGATGTTTGACGGTAATATCAAACACTGCAAATGCAGAGCAATTACCGTACATTATGACCTATGCAAGACTATTTTCTGGCGTAATTTGCTGCATAAAAAGTCTTGGTATCAGCAGCATAGCTGTCACTCGTATCAAGCCTGGAGTTCAGACGAAGAAGAGAGGCCTTCGGCAGCCCGCTTGTCACCTGCCAAACTTGTTCTCCGCCAAACAAGGAAGGCTTCGAAGCACCAACTCTCTTTACTCTCTAGGCGACGAGCAGTTGAAATTATCGGCAGAGATAAGTCTCGTGTTTTGGACACCTTAACCTGGGGCCAGGAGGACGAATTCTTTTGACGACGGCCGCCGATCGAGCAGCAAGTAATGATCGCCTCCACCACGGGCCGCGTAATGTAAGCGCTCGAGGAGCCCTCAGCGTCTCCCTGATACGGAAATAAACTTGTAATGGTCTTTAATGGACTTCTTCGACTGATATGGGAACATGAGTCCGAGATTGGCTTGTTCTTGAAGATTCCAGAGGGCTAGGGATATTGATGAATGCTGACAGTTGGAGATACGTATATTGTAGAGGTATGCGTTATGTATAATAGTCTCATACTGCCAAAGTATCATACACTGGATGATGCCGGTGTGGTATGTGGTACCTGATAGTTAGGTATAACATGTGCTCTTACAAGTTGGGTTAAGAAGTAGTTCCCAACCTAGTTTAAAGTATTCTTCACTCACCTAAACATTTCTATTAACTCAACACATACTCCGGCTGATAGTTGCGTTAGCTCAAAGCGTGATAGCGTTAAAATCCGAATACGTTTACCCATGTAGAGGAATGAAAGTTAGCTTCGATTTTCCACACGGCAGAAGAAGACCAAAAAATGACGATCATAACCTCGAGCTACTTGATGTTAATTAGTGGAGCGACAGAAATTAGTTAAATTTTCCTGAAATGATTTTTAACTGGCGAATGTGTTAACGCGAGACATCGCGTGTAGTCTACTATTCAAGTAGTATGCTTTCAAAAGTTTAGACTTCCCGCACGCGTACAGCATACTGCGTTTTTCACATACTGCAGTTACTGTATTACATGCTTATATAGTTATCACATTCTATATAGTTTCAGTCGAGCTTGCCGCTTTTTCAAACGTTTTGGAACATATAAAAAACGAATAATAATTCAGGAAGCATGCAGTGCACTTTTAGCCGTGTAAGCGGATACAGCTACGTATTTGAACGCTGCGTAGCGATATGGCAGGACAAGAGACTATCGTCTGCAGCAGGCTTTATGAATCGATATGTGCATCAGTTTCAGGTTTGAAAAACCCCAATAATTGTCCATGCAATTATTCAGAAAATTCTTACTAGCTGATGTGACGAAGCCTAGCAATAATTCAAGCTTGGATCGATGAACTTCGATGATACCTGCCGCAGGAGTAAAAAAGTATTGCGACTCTCATTATTTTCGAAAGACTTCCCAGGCATTGAGAATTAGAGATTCTCGTAGTCGCATATACTTAAAGAATTAGAATCATTCTAGGAAATCATACAGTATTTGAAGTCTTATCGCAGCACGACTAAGAATTTAGGCTGTCAGCCCAAATGATTTAGTTGAAAGGCGTACGTGTAGTCTCAATAAAATGACTCAAAAATTTCTGAACTGAATGTAAAGCATGACATCATGAGTATATTTCAAAATTAAAAGGGCTCCAGTATATTATGTTAATTAAATCCAGTAGAATTAATGATCGTGTGGCTTGCAAAAAAAAAAAAAAAAAAAATCAACCAGCGCGAACTTTCTTCGGTACCGAATTACTTATTAAACTATTCTATTTTTTCGGTGTCATAAAATTGTGTCGTAAAATTCACTGCAACTGATGCTTGTAACTTCTAATTAGTCATCGGTCGGTGATTATTGACTGTGCAGCAGTTGAGAATAATGCAAGATTTGAAATTAACCGTCATTCGATCCAAGAACTGACCTTATTTATGATGAAAACATAATTTTAAACTGTACAATGTTCTGTCTAACTTCTAATAACTCACGACACTATCTACGACACCAGCCAGATACGCAAAACTTCAAATTTTTCTACTTATCACCCAACGTATAATGAATTATTTGTTACATATCAAGTTACATCATCGAAGCACTTCAGAACTTCAAATAAGTATTTATATTTTACTCCGTCGCACTGAGAAATTTTTATTAAGATTCTTCCCTATTCAAATTTTTGCTTCTGGACTATACAGTAATTAATCTACCATTGAAAACATTGCTTATTGATTATAATAACTTGTGCAAGTTCAAAATAGTAGAGATATAGCTCGAGTTAAAAAAAAAAGTTTAGCAACGCATAGCTTAAAAAGAATATGAATGTTTTCTCCAGATACCGCTGGCACCGGAGGAGTTAGAAAAATGGAAATGATTTACAATGAGTCGAATCAATGTATGTGCAAACTATACAGAACACCTCGTGACGTAAGATTATCGCCCGCGGTGGGAGCAAATTTCATAGCCGTCATTTCTGGTGGACAGCTAATCCTATTTGTTTTGGCATGGGCCACATCGAGGGCAACCCACAAGACTTCCTGCAAAAAATCATGAACATATCTGAACTCGTTTCAGCTTTTTTGGGAGGAGAGCAAAATTTAATGTCATCGCCGTCATTTTTTGTGGCCAGCTTATTCTATTTTTTTGGGGGGGGACATGGGTCACATCGAGGGCAACCCACCATGACTCCTTGCACAAAACTATGAACGTTGCTCAACTCCTTCCACCACTTATTGCCGCGGACAGACAGACAAATAAATATATGTACAAACAAACTTAAATCTTCGAAGAAAATATTATCAGCGCTCTTTGTTTCACTCGCGGGTGATAGTAAGCTACCGTGGGTCGAATATTGCATAGCGTTCGCTACGATCTTTAATAGTAAAATTTGATAAATGTATCAATTAATTATAGAAATTTCAAAGCGTATCAAAATTTACAGCAAGATTATAATATATGTTACTGCATGTCGCTGAACAGCGTATAACCCCACACAGCAGACTGTCGACTGTATACTATACAAGACGTTCCAAGCAATAAATTTAATTGCCGGAGTCATACCGTGCATGTTGCACGCTCAACCTTACCAGGGGACGTGCAGATAGGGCACGTCGTTCGAACATGGTCACAATTCAGTTACTATATTTCTTTGGTAAATGAACTGTGTTCCTGATACAGCATCTGCGTTACCGACCTTACTAAAAGTACGCTCGATTGGGATGTCAATTAAGCCGATCGAAGTCAAGCTCACTCTGCTTGATTTATCCGAAACTGCAGACAGGAACTTTGACTTGTTGCAAGTGTTAGCAGCAAGCCGATTTTGAAGAGAAGACCAAAATCCCCATTTTATGTACGGAGTATAAGATTGAATTGTTGGAAGTCGCACAGGTAATCGCTAAAGAGTCAACGCCAGAAATTCGAACTAAGGGGGCCAGGACACAAGTCTGAAGAGTCAGCCAATTCAATCTTTAGGGGTTTATTTTTCGCTCTCTAATCTAGCACGCCTTAATTATACGTCGGAGGGACGCGTCGTGTGCGTTCTAGAGCATCTATAGTGTGACCACGATATGCTACGACGCTATTCAAGAGCTTTGAAAAAAACTTAAGAAGTATAGATATACTGAAGCTTTACAGAGCTCCGCATCTATTGTAAAACGCGGTTCACATGTTAGTCTTTTGCAAAACGTTTGGGGTTCAAAACATGTCCAATATGTTTCGTATAGCGTCCCTGCAGCACAACTGTTTGGACGCTAAAATATTCCTTAAAATGTTGGTCGTCTAGTCAGTTTGATTAGCAAGCGTTGGTAGTAAAATTTTAAATATATTTTTATATTTGGAATAAATCTTAACTTAGAAAGTTGTGTAATTTTTTTTTGTTCATTAAGTAGACACAACAACGCATTCGAACGCTGTGAAACATGAACATACCTATATAGTTTCGAAGACTATAACGTGTAAGCGACCTAAACATATTTCAATTTCCTGCCTAAAACTGGCTACTGTTGTCCGAATCGTTTGATCCTTTAGGTACTCGCGTTAGCAATAAATAGCAATGTCGAAATATGGATGCCAGAGTATTAATTGTTTCTTTCTCTCAAAAGCTTAGCAACACTTTTGAGAGCCTTTTCAAAAGGTTTCTCAGCTTCTATTTATTTAATAAAAGATAATATAATGATGAACTACAATGAGCAATGAGAAATATATTCAGCGAGCAAATATTTTCGAAAAATGTATTTATATTTTTGTGGGAGCAGAGTTTTCGTAGCGAAATGGTGAATAGGTATCACTAAGAGATTTCGGTTGTAGTACAATGGTTCAAAAACCGTAATGTTTTAATTAGAATAAACATCGATTCGAGAGTAAAAAACTAGTTTCGTCTACTCATGCATTTCATTCATAATAATAACTAAATAACTCCCACATGTTGCTAGCTACGAAATTTTAGCTCAATTCATTAGGAAGCGCACCTTGTGTAACATAAATCACCAAGATCTAAGTATAATCAGCAGTCGAGTTCATAAGCCTCGACACTGCGCCTCGAGTTATAAAACCAAATCAGCCCCCACGCCAATCAGCAGCACACAACCGCACCTTAGCGCCCCCGGTATGGCAGAGGGGGCGGAGCTTCGGTGGCTGGCCGGTGGCGAAGTCTGCGAGACGCTTAGGAGACAACGCCCTCTAGCGGCTGTGCTCCGTAGCTTCGTGGCACTAGTGGGTGCCTGTGGTTATCTGGCAATTTGCAGTACGGCAGTAGCACTAGTAACTACCTAGGTCCTATGTAAGACTGTAGCAGTACGGCAGTAGCACTAGTAGCTACTTAGCAATGGTCATAAGTTAATCTGGAGTTCGGTGGGACTGGCAGGTGCTTTGGTTTCATGATATCTGAACTTCAGTGGCACTTAATTGCATGTGCTTTGTATATACAATCCATCAATAAAATATTATCTGCTGTTCGATGCATTAGTGATATGATAATAAGAAGTTTGGTGGTACTTGCAGGTGCCTTGGTTTTATGATAATCTGAGGTTCGGTTGCACTTGCAAGTGCATCGACTTTGCGATAATTTAATTGCACTTCAGCTAGTTTTAGGGGTGCGTTAATTGGTACAGAATAATCGAAAATTCAGGGCACTCATGGACTTCTTCTAATAGTGTAACCAGCACTTGTTGTATAGCTAGCTTATAAGAACTGTATTCACAAGTGATGTATGTAAGACAGCAGGCAGATATAGTTGACGTTATACATATATTCTACTGTTGCCTGCGCTATATCTCGGTGCCTAAGCTCGTTCATATGTTGCTTTGTTATACACAAACCGCACGAAATAATCAACGCGTGTATATATTATAATTACTTGCTGCAGTACAAATACACAGTCATTTAACAGCATTGCTAACATAGATTTATACAATAAATACCGGGAAATGATCAGCCACTACATGGCTAAATTGCTTCAGCACGCGAACAAAGTTCATTCGTTCACGACGTTGATATATTTCCATAAAGTGCGAAGCGAAGTATATATTCACTATTTGCTGTAAAAAAAGTGCGCAACTTTTGATTTTTAACGTTAACGTCTCAGACACTGAGAAATATTCTGCCTGCACGCATACTCAGAGCTGGGCGTTTTGAATCCATGGTCCTCGATAGCGGAGAGTCAAAATCGAACCCGGATTTATTTGTGAGTTTGACTTAATCCAGCAATCGCGATCCTGGAATTCCTTTGCATACCTCGATTTTGTGTTTTTCTCCCTTCCCGCGATAAGCCATCATAAGCAACGTAGTAATAACAGCTGCACTTGAGACATAACATGGTGAACTAGTAATAAAAGCCCTTATTTTCGGTTGCGCGGGGGCCAAATTGCAATGCACCACCCTTGGTCCCATGCATGTTGCTTGGCAGACTTCAGCCATCCTCTACAGTTAAGTTACATCACCGCGTATTACGGTGGACACATGCGGGGGTGATATGACTTCTAGAGCAATGCATGGCAAACACATGAGCCTTGATTAATGTTAGCAAAACGACTGTAAAATAATGAATGATTATCAGAGACATAAATATCTCCACCATAGAGGTTATGTTTTTATTCAATTTGCTAGTCAGGATGTCTGCCGGTAATCAAGATAACTCGAAAAGCTATGGTCGGATCTTTACGAAATTAAGAGGGAATTTATGGTATGTTAGGAGGAACAGATGATTAACTTTCAGAAACATCCGTTCTACCGCTTTTTTTTGTTTGTTTGTTTCTTTTTTCTTGGTAGCATAAATTAAAAGTTATGGACGGATCGCCATGAAATTTATACGAATTGTTAGGTATGTTACCAAGAAGCAAATGACTATGTTTATGTTTTTGCGATGATCGATTTGTATGTCCGTCTCTTTGTCTCTATATATATATGTTTCATTTATGTTTATCGGCAACACAAACCCTAAAGATATGAGCAGATCTATGTGAAATTACAGGAATTTTTAGAAATATTCGAAGACGCAAATGTCAAAATTTTTGTTTATGACTGGTTCATTCGTTTGCGTTTGACTAATGTTTGTCAGACCATAACTCAAAGCGTTATGGACGGATATTCACGAAATTTGTAGGAATTGTTAGAAATGTTAAATGGCAAAAATGACCAAATTTGGTGATGATCCGTTCGTCCATTTGTGTGCTTGACTATATGTTTGTCTTAGTGCTTGTCAGGATATATCTCAAAAAGTTACGGACAGACTTCAGGAAAATTACAGAAACTTGTTTTAGTGTCAAGAGGCACGACGAACCAAATTTTGGTGTCGATTAACAAGAAAACTTGGTTTATAAATTAATTTGGCATTTTTTGGCTCAGTGGAAGTATGCATTTCTTGGCGGAGGTGTGAGCTCTCAGAGTGCTCTAGTTATTAATGTGTTTAGTAGATGTTTCAAGTGTTGTCACCATCTCCAATTATTCTATTGCTATTGGCGCTCAATGAATATTTTGTAGGTTCAATACGACATACCCTTGGCAGCTGAGACGAAAAAGGCCTTACTTAAAAATGGAGTTCAGTGGTTCGACCCTTTATTTCTTCGGAGAAAAACTTCGCTACCGATGCATGACCGATCGTGGAAGCCTCGATGGCTTGGGCTCTGCGCACAGCACCGACTATACACGTAGTATGTACGTGTTCTGCGACGACAGCGTATCTAATATATTCTTTTGCCTGCTCCATCCATTGGTTGCTGGCGTTAATGCTATGGGGAACAACTAAAATGTCGGCATCTCGTAGGAGTTGCATTATTTGAAACGTCCCACTGGAATGACCGTGGTCGTTATTAATACAAGGACGGGCGAGAATTGTACTAAGGATACCGTCAATACAGTAGCTCATAGTACCAGCTGACACTCAGTGCCAGTGTACAGTTAATTTACAGCTCCAGCTGACACTCAGTGCCAGTGAACAGTCAATCACTTACAGCTCCAGCTGACATTCCGTGCCAGTGTTCAGTCAATTACTTACAGCTCCAGCTGACACTCAGTGCCAATGTACAGTCAATCAATTACAGCACCGACTGACAGCGGCTTGGATTCGAGTCAATCGTTCGTTAAATTTTTTTTTCCGGCCAGTCCTGCCATTCTCGTCCTTATCTAGACTGATATTCTCCACTTTACGCGCATAACAATACAGCAATAAAACTTCAGGGGAAGGCGCTCACTGCTTGTATATATGCGGCCATCGTACCGCCCGAGACCGCGCGCGCTACCTGTGGGTCAGCTGTACAGTGGAACCTCGTTACTCGAGCGACCACTTACCGACGTATAGGGTACCTACCTTCTGCGGCCCTCTTTTAATTATTACAATATTTTTTAAGTTGCAGCTAGAGTCCTAACGGCCGTCTTCGTGCCGGAAGAACTGAGCCACAACAGGTATCCTTTTTATAGCTTGTTCTTGCCCTTGTAGTTGAAAAACCACTCATTGAAATTTGCTGCTATGGTGAAAAATCCACTGAACCGGGTTGTAATGCCTGAAAAGACAGCAAACTTTACAATAAACTTGTCAAAATCCATGGCCGTGAAGTTTACCATAAACTGGTGAGCAAAGCCTGGCACGATGGCAATCGCCGATTATACGATGGCGATGGTGTGAAGACCACCCTATCAGAAATTTTCGGTGGAAATACCGATGATTATGGACGGAAAGGTTGTTTTATTGTTGTTTATCGGGATATTTCCGTACATAAAGAATTTTGGTTGAATTTTTTCCATACTTTCCGAAG
>LQNS02277717.1:24467066-24478786 GCA_001587735.2 Parhyale hawaiensis | reverse complement strand
AACCATAATTATGGTTGGAAACCTTGGAATTAGCCCAACCATAAAGGTTGGAAACCCCCTCATAATTGCCGTAGATTTTGAGCGAATGTCATCCATGTCCGAACATAATCATGGATGCTTCCGACGAAAATTTCTGATAGGGCATCGCCATCGGAAAAAGCTACGATGTTAAGATGGAACATCGCAAGAATCGATCAGCGAAAGCGATGGTCCGATGGAAATTGCATCAAACAATCGGCGATGGCCAGTTTCTCCATCGGCGATGGTGTTGTGAGGAAGAACTGGTTCGATGAAATGGCTGAACATGCCATTGGCGATGGCATGCGATGGGAATCGTCATCGGTTGTAGGTACTTCAGATGCCGATGAAGTAATGAAATAAGGCTAAAATTACAGAAACGCAGCCATGCGAGTTTGAAACGTTTGTGATTTTAGTAGCACAAACTATAGTACAAACTATATTTGGTGAATTTTTCAGCAGAGGCAGTAATGACAATTAGAATTTTGTGGACACATTTAGGGACAGTAAGGCATTCTAAAACGTTTTTCATTAATAATGTTTTCATCGGGAACTTTGAAGCTCTATTTATATACGTTTTTTATTTTTTGGAACACGACCAGTTGGCCCACATTATTGGAACGCGTATTATGCAGCATTGTACTGCCGGCAGTGTTGGTGTTTGTTTGTTTGTTTGTCGCGTTGTACAATAATTTTACCAGTACTGGTGGTTTTCTACGTAATAGTTAGTTTTTGTTAGTCAAATATTTCGAAAACTAAGCGTTTGCGGTGAAAACGTTATTTATGAAAAACGTCTGAGAATGCCTTATTTTGTCTGAATATGTCAACAAACCTACTAAATGCCATTGCTGACCTCTTCGTAAAATGACCGTTCATTTTAATACATTCCCCAGATCTAACAGTGTAAATTACTACTAAGGTTTTGAAAGGTCATTAGATTTGGAGCATATTAGCTACTAGGCAAATAATAATAAGTAAACTTTGTAAAGCAGGCTATAATTGACCCAAATAACCTTGGCTTTACATTTCGTACCTTTCAACAGGTAGAAATAGTTCTACTGATGTAAAACTCGCACTTAGGCTGAGGGTATAAGAGATGCTGCTTTTATTCGATGTTTGTGGTCTGAGAGGTTTCCATTTTTGAAATGTGTTAATGCGATGGTCCATCACCGATTGTGACGCCCTACGATGGCCAGCTCCGATGGTTATTTCATCGTAGGTCAACGCCGATGAAAATTGGCGATTTTTAGTTCCGATGGTGATGGAGCGATGGTATTGCATTCTCCATCATTAAGTACGATGGCGATGGCCATCGTATCATCGAATTTGCCATCGTAACGAACCATAATCGGAGATGCCGAGCTCTGCTGGTGGAGGATAACTAGCCATTCAGTTTCCAAAATAAGGTTGGGGTGAAGACAGCTCAAATTTAAAAAGTTCTGCAGAATACGGTGACACTTTGCCTATTACTCGAAATGAAGATCCGTAAAGTGTATACTATATATGGAGCTCATCAGCTTATTCGAAAATACTGTACAAATAAGGACTCGATCTGCTGATCCAAGTATGTATGTAGAAATGGGGACTCGTCTACTGATCTCAATATGCTATACATATGAGATTCGTCCTCTCGTATGAGTACACTGTATAGAATTGGGACGCGTGGGCTGATCCCAATTTCTTAATAGCAACACTTGGGTTGTATTGAGTGAATACTTGTTTGTTTGCTTGTCAGGGACTCGCGTTTGAGGGTTTGCTTGTCAGGGACTCGTATTTGGGTGTCTGCCTGTTAGGGAGTCGTAATGGGTTTCTGCCTGTCAGGGACTCGTGATGGCTTTCTGCCTGTAAGGAACTGGTGTTTGAGTGTTTGCTTGTCAGGGTTTCGTGCTGAGTTTCTGCCTGTCAGGGACTCGTGTTTGAGTATCTCGATCTCATGTTTGATTCGGTGCTTAATTTGTACCTGCAGGGTTTACTATGTATGATACGCACCTATACTAGCTAGATAGTGTTGTTCTTATGGGAACGGCAAGTCATCGTTCCTCATCTCATCTGTCCTGTTGCAAATGTACTACACATAGTTGCGTGTTATATATGATAAGCCTTGCATTTAGGGGATAAAAAAATTCACCAGCTTAGAGGCGATGTTGTGTTAGAATGGCCGATTTTCTATTTTTAATTAGAACATAGTTTAAAATATTAGGATAACTTGTGTCACGGGAAGTGCTTGAAAACTTAAATTCTCTTATAGGACGTTATCGGTCGCTTTTAGAATTCACTGCATCCAGATTCGAACAGCAGCTTTACAGCGCTGGATATATTCCATACAAAAAATAATATTATAAAGTAGCTAAAAAAATAATTACAATAATAGTAACTAAGAATTTTTATCTGTTTATCATCAAGTTGACTACTGTTGCATGGATATAATAGTATTCCTATGACGTCGTGTACCGTACGTAGTACAGACGGCGGCCAACGTACGTGCATGTTTTTACTGCTATCTTTTATACTACAGTAGCAGATGTAAAATTTGCCCATTATTGCTGTGCCAGCGCTAGAAATGACTGTCATTACGTGCACGCAATGTGAATATATTTAGAGCGAAAATCATTTTACTTGCCACAAAAGAATGTGAAATATTCCGTTTCACAACGTCGCCTCTAATTGTACGAGCAGTTTGGTTGACCGACATGAGAACACCATTGTTTATGTAAGTAGCGATGACCTTGACCTTATTTTTACTAGGCTGAAGTTTTGCTAAAAGAGGCGCCATAGCTTCGTAAAGATAAGGACAAATATATTCCCATTGAAAAAATTATCGACATTTCTTCGACATCCACAGGGGATAATCCTACAATACTATATTTTCGATCATTACATTAAAACTGTAAGAAAATATATAGGCACGCTTCTATCCGCTACAAACAGAGCTGGGTAGCTGGAAAATTTAAGAATGACAATCAGACCAGAGCTACTACAGTTCAATACTGTATAATATAATTATATAACGACATTCTTGATTCCCTGCTTGGAGCGATGTACTCTAGTCCGATTAGCATTAATTAATCAGTACTGAATTTCAGCCCTTGAAATTAGGTTCGCTACTGTACATCGATCGATCCATAGTATGCATGAAGATCGAAAGCTGAAAACTGAGGTTTCGGACAAGATGAAGCTCATCGGATTATATCTTTTCTTTGGCAGGGGGTAGTCGAAGACGCCTTTGTATGAATTATCTCTAGTGGAGCGCGTTCATAAATTCTTTGGGATTTTGAAAATATATATTTATTGACGCGCTTACTATTGCACACATGTATTGTATGCTAGTGCATGTTGTGTTTTGAAACCAACTACTCCCACAGTAGGTGTTGGCAAGTATATAAATTCACTTGTTTAATTTAACCCTATTGATCAACTAACTTATACATACAGTACACAGTGCCCTTCTTACAACAGCCGCTGTATGACTCTCTCATAGCGTACCATGGATGACTGGAACGTCCCTGTGTTGATAGTATTTTTCCTATGGAAAAGGTAATATAATCTTTTTGATACCGTCTGCATTAAACGTCCTTTTTCCTATAGAGTTCAATCGTACATTAAAGCCTAATTGAAATGTTAAAGGGCAGAAATTCCAGGTTTCAAGCCTAAACGTGACGGCTGGATACACAGCCTGGAATGAGATTTATTGTAAACATCTAAAGTGAAAGTCGCTCTACCAACAGCCATTAGATATCGTGCTCGAATAGTAACTTTGTGCCACCTTTCACTCTACGATCTCAATTTACGATCGTCTTATCAGTAAAACTAAAATGACGAGATGATAAAAGAGAGCTACTGGAAGTGTACGACTGGTTGCCATTTGCTGCCGCTCGTTTAATCAAGCAATCATCGAATAAATTCCCGGACTTTTCAGGTTACTTTCCTGAGCTAAATTGAGAGAATGGTTTCACTGATAACGCATTGATAAAAAGTTTACGAGGTGGGACCTAAACTCTTTGTACAGTTCTTCTGAACGCTGCTTTAACCGAAAAAACACAAAAAATTTCCGTTTTTACCGTACATGCAGAGATCAAAGCTTAACTAGACAGTTGTTTCAAACAACCACAAAAAGCTTCGGTTTAGTTGTGTTTGGCTTATCGTTATGCATTTTTCGATGCTAGCATACAATGTGCATGCATCTGTCATTAGCCATTGCTTACTTTTTACCAAATAACACGCTTAGCAAGTAAAAATGTATGGTAGTTTTTAACCCTTTGTAACCCCAGGTATAGACTTTTGCCTACAAACATTAAATACTGAGCTCAATTGTGGCAATTTAACAGATTTATTCGAATTTTTATTGTTAAATCTTATGCTGTCGTGTAGTTTAGGAAATGAACGTTTTAGGTAACAAAAAATAATTCTCAAAAAGGCTTACACTTCTACAGAAAGTTCGATTTTCAATGAAATTGCATGGATAGAGCCGGCATTGAAAAGTTAACTTTTTAACAGCAATTGACGACTGGTAAAGTCTATCAATTATGCACCACTAACTTTTAACTTGAGCATTAGCATGATTTTTACCAAGAGATGCTCGTGCTTTAGACGGTGTAGTGGTTATTAGTGTACAGGAGCATAAATCCATCATCGGTCTACCTCTTTTCTTCATGTAATTTGCATATAATTATTAATAAAAAAAGAAAATGCAGCCCTTCAGAGACGTTATGTTTCATAACTGAAAAATTAACTTGTTCAGACATAAATGAAGCATTGTAGCCAGACTACGATCAGCAGTACTAGGCGATAAGGCGCGTTAATAGACGCAACTATCTAAAATACGGTATATTTCTATCAATATTAGGTCTTTGCTTAGAATGAATACAACAGTCAGACACTTAAAATGCTTTAACTTTCCCGTGTTATCTCTAGAGAGACATTGAGCAGTTGTCAGTTGGACTTTCCGATAGTGTAGCTGCATATTATTGTTGAACCTTCCCGTAGCAATCATATGTAAGAATTTTTAAAAACCCTACAATACTAAACAGCACATTTTCTGTACGACAGCGTTGCCAAAGGAAAACACGCACACTTACACACCTACACACATCGGTTAGTCCCGGTACACTGAAGATCACAGCGTTCTTATGTAAAAAAAACTATGTATAATATTCAGTGCGTCTAAAATCTCGGAGAAAATTCCCCTTGCAATATTTTGTTACGTGTCGCCTGTAAATGTAGCAGACTTGAGAATTTTGTCAAGACTTGGTACCGGGCTGCCTTTGTTTGGCGATCGATGTTGCATGCGAAGCACATGAAAATCATTAATATGTGAACATCCTCTTAGGTTTAGATGATTCGTCTTCGTTGCACAAAAGATTTCGGCAACAATTCCAAATCGTTTGCACGAAGATACGAGGGTAGTTCCAAAAGTAATGCCTCCTATTTTTTATTCCTCCCGATGGGATCCGAGGGGATTGCAAACTGTATTGATATGATAACTGAATTTATACGCTCATATTATAACCTGAGTTTCATATCTGTTGCAGATATTAACGGTGCGACACGCTAAAAAAGCAATTGCTTTCATAAATGTGCGGTAGAAGTAGAGACGGGTCCTTGCATTCCTCTATACAAAAAAATTGAAGCAATGAACATTAACCAGCGTGTGGTGAATGTTTACAAAGACGTTGCAGTTCATGTCAGTACAGTTAGGAGATGGGTTTGTCGATATCAGAATGGCGACAGAGATACAAGTGGCAAAGTGCGCTCCGGACGCCCATGAACAGCCACCACTCCAGAAAACCAAGTGCACCTCGATCGACTCATCCTCGCAGATTGGCAATTGTATAACGTTGAATGAAATTTGTGTGGCGTTGAATGTGGGTGTCAGTGCCTGGAAACGTTGTTGTCATCTCTAGAATAGAGTAAATTGTGTGATAGGTGGTTCCATGAATGCTCAAGCTGGAAACATTTCTTCTGCAACAAGACAACACCAGGTCACACAAGTTTGAAGGCCACGGAATGCCAGACAAAGTTCGGCTGAACTATACCCACCGTATAGTCTCGACATGGCACCGTCAGGCTTCCACTTGTTATGACCTCTGAAAGAACCAATTCGTGGGCAGCGTTTCCCCCGGCAACAACGCCGACATCGCAGCTGCGAAAAAGTGGACCACCTCGGCAGGTGCTGACTTTTACCACCGAGGCATAAGAGCTCTCGTCCATTGTTGGCAAAAGTGCATTGGGAATGGTGGTGACTACATAGAAAAATAAATTCTGGAGTACAAAAGATCGTTCTTTTAAAGGAGTGACTTCCGTTTTCGTAGATTTTCAACTTTTTGAGTCGAAAATTAGGATGTATTACCTTTGGAACGACTTTCGCATTATTCTATTGTACAATGTTTTTAGATGTAGCTGACCGTTACGTCCTTCATTCTTACCAAACGTAAACCTTTCTCTCGGTTTTCGTCTTGTGACTCTTTCGGCGGTGAGAGCAGTTTTGGTATAATGACCGCGTTGGAACGCTGAGTGAAATTGCGTTGCAGAATTGATTGTTCAAATGCCAATTTAATGGGAAAATTACAAACGCATACTAACAATCAACATCAGTATAAAAAATCGGGTTTTCCCGTAATCAGTGCTGAAGTCTTTTGAGCTCAGCATCAACATGTCCACAGTTCTTCATAGTATGCCCAGAAATTTGCTACACCATGGGTGTCTGCTTTTCTCAGTGGAACCAACATACGGCTGATTCAATAACTTTTTTAAGATATCTTATAATTAATGCATGGATCTAGAAAAAACAAAATCTTCATATTATTGTCAAAAATGTATTTGTTAGCAAGACGCAGATAAGTCATTATAGTTTTTTGTAAATAACAATTGGTTAATTTTAAAGAAAATTACTTTTGGTACCTAAGGTTGCATGGATCCGCTGAATGGTTCCCACCAAATCTTAAATTTACTAATTTATATTTTCAATTACGTCATTTACATATAGATTTTTTATATTGACAGGAAAATTTGATTTTAAATCGATATCCCAATATTATTCATAACAGTTTGATTGAAGTTTACATAAAAATTTACGATTAGTACTGGTAAACATTACTATATTTCATGACGACATAGCAGCTGTGCAGTGCGTTGCTTAGACATGCATTATTGTATGCTATCTACAAACAACAAGTAGTCATAAATGATACTAGAGGTAAATGAGAATTGTTGTGTCTCAGAAGAATGGTGTCATAATTGCAACTATGGTACCGTCTTCTTCGTGATATTGTCAACTTCTGTTCAAGGTTGCAGAGAATAGAATAACGCGGAGTTCACTATTGTTTATTGTTATTTCTATCGGCCGTTCTTCACAGTAAAAAAAAAATCCCTAAATTTTTGGGAATGTTCTTGGTATTATTGCTGACAGTGATTTTCCGTAATGTATACAGAATTTTTTTTTCATTGTCTGATGGTATGACGAATAGCTACCCTAGGGGTTCACTATATATCATCCACCTCTCATACTATTTAGGAGCTCCTTAATATTTTCTTTTAGAGATTTTATAGACATTCTTTACGACACTATGTATGCGAAATGCTATTTCTTAAGCGAGAGAGCATGTCTAAGATTTATTTCTGCAACAACTTTTAGCTCTTCTCCACAGTGCAAAGTCTACATAACAAATAGCTGAGACACAAATATTTCAACCATGGAGGTATTGTTTTCAGGCAGCATTCATCTTCAGGAAATAGCATTTCAAATTCAGTGTAGTTTTCTTAGCGTCTTTTTTAACATTGCATTTTTCAGATGCAGTTGAAAATATTTTCTTTTGTTGTATTGGCACAGAAACTGTCCAGAATATTATATTACGTAATTCCTATCTAAATAGTATCGTTCTTTACGCTGCGTATTTGCACTTCAGAGCTTGGAAAATGAAAACAAATAATAAATAAAAATAAATAAAATAATAGTCAACATATTTCATTACAAAAATGCAGTGTTGAATATTTAATTATTTTTATTTTCAGAGGCAGTACTTTTCCGTCACTGCGTTCGCATATATTGATTTTCACATCGTATGATGTGATCTGTTCAAAAACCCATTCGTCAGACAACTATCCTTCAAACGCAATAATAGTAATCTTCATCCATTACATACAAGAAGAAATTCTTTATATTATGCTCTTGGGGAAAATGCCAATTGTAATTAAGGTCATTATTCTTTTAACACAGTAAAATTCCTCTTCCGCGTGTACATGAGAAAATCCTTCACAATATTTTGTTTCTGAAATGCTAGCTTAAGATTACTAGCTGAGTTTCAGACGTAGCAGCTTTTGTCCTTAAGGTCTCACATTAAATTTTCATAACACTGATGTCTAGAAAGAGCAAGCAGTGCAAGCATCGGCAGGAAAGGTAGGGACACATGCCCGTGGGGCGGCTGCAGGAGCTTTAATAATAGATGGCAATCCGCTGAGATCAGAGCTCCGGCTCGTGATAAAAGTTGTGCGTTTTTGTGCGTATATTCATAAATTGGTAATGCTGAGCTGCTTGCACACGGTGGTCTATATAGGACATTGGACGGAATATTACGGTGCTACTGATTGGTACGACAAGGCCTTTAGTTGAACTATGCTGACTATACAATTATGTGTTTTACTTGAATGGAATTATTCTCGGTAAGGTACGTTGATTCCACTATTTTTTTGAAATCGTGTTGAAGGTGTTGGAAGTAACCCGGCTAAGAGTAAAAATCTTGAAATTACATTTTACAGAATAGGATGGAGTCTTGGGTAGCAGAAAAAGTAATTGATTTTAAGGTTATTGCGCAAAACTTGGGCCAATTAAATGAACAAAGCCAGGGCACCTGTCGCCCGTTCCAGACGAGGCAAACTTAACGGGCCTAGCTTATCTTGCCCTCGTAGTGCGAATCGATGGTCTCTTGAGTATGGTGAAATAATTTTGAACAATCAACACAATATAATAAACACAGTCGTGAGTTTATTTGTTTATATGTTTATATATTTATATGTAGCTCTCTTTCGTGTCACGCTCTTAACGAAATAGATAGGCGAAAACTAGGCCAGACTGCAGATTTTGTAAATCGATGGCAAGGTTGCAAGAGATGGCGAAGGCTGATCCTTATCTATTTCTCTGAAGACATAACTTGCTTGAAATCCTTTTTGAAATGGGAACAATATGTATGCCGCTTCTGGTCAAGACATCTCTGATGTTCGTTATGTTTTCACAACAAAGCATCCGGCCTCTGTAACGATGCTTGGCGTTGTGGCCTCCAATGGAGAGAAGATGCCTCCAGTGTGGTTTATGCGCGGTTACAGGTTGTCAGGGCTGAATACAGGGATATCATGGCCACAAAAGTTCTTCCTTGGACCAGAAAAATCGTCAGAGATGGAGAATATATGAGTTTCAGCAAGATGGTGCACAAGCGCACACGTTGAATACCGTCCAAAACTGGATGATGAGCCAAAACATGATTTTCTGGCCCAAAGACTTCTGGCCTCCACAGTCGCCTGATCTCAATCTTCTAGACTACAGCGTGTGGCCGCATATTGAGAGTAAAGCATGCAAAGATCGCCACAACGACATTGAGGAGCTGAAAGCCTCTGTGAACCGCACTTGGGCCCAGATGAGGAAGGACTACGTCCGTAATGTGTGTAAGGACTTCCGACCACGATTAGGGTGTGTCATTGCTGCCAATGGAGGTCCTATTGAATAGCAATGTTGTCTAGATCATAACAAACTAATACATTACAAATCTTGTTTTATTTCATGATAAACGAAGCTTTTACGAACTTCGGATGGCAAATTATTAAAACAGGTCAGGACTTTTGCAAAGCCTGATAATTAAAAAAAAAAAGAAAAAAAAACATGGTCAGGGATTGAACTACGGAAAATTTCACGTTTACTTTGACGTTTTGGTATCTTAAAAGTGCCATCTTCAATGACCTCTTTACATTCGAGAATTATTGATGTAATATTGATAATTATTTGTAGATGAGTACAAAGGTACAAAAGAAGTGTTAACTTACAGCACAGCTAAAGGCTGATATCTAATAGACAATTGTTTTTTTGTTTTTCAATCAACATAATTCGCAAACGACAACTGAACACAAATGCAACTCTCTATTTTAGAGTGCGTTTTCTCCCTAACATGATTACTTGCCATCAACCGGAAAACATTGCTATAACTTAACGAGTACGACCGTTGCGGTAGTTGCGGTTGCAATAAGTTATGCATAAAAAGGCAGCCAATTAAAGCGAAGAAAGCTTGGATCACTTAAGTCATGTTTCGTTCTATCTAATGGATGCAACATCCAAAAAGATCGTTAGGTTGCAGTCCGATTTTTAAAGCGTTTTAATATAGCATAAACTTCTCGTTGAAATAAAATTTGCGAGCGTTCTCAATTTAATATGCTACATATATTTTTGCTTCAATTATATTGGTAAGTGGTCTAAATCGAGGCCTTACGTTCAATTTAACGGGCCGGAACGGGTGCTGTTCGTCAGTGATCAGTCTGATGGAAGTGCTATTCTTCTGGGCCCATTGATGATTTGCATTCTAATTAAAATTTGCATAGGAACACATAGTGAGTGAGAGGCGGTAATGCACTCCCGCTCATTGGCTCAAAATAGTGAATTATACAAACTGGAGGTGGACCGGCGCGGTCGCTGCTCTATAGCAGTGAGTTTAAATTTAGACTGCATGGACGTTGCCTTTTAAGTTAGGGTGCTTCACATAACAAGAAATTTAATATTGAAAAGCAGTAAACATGAATAAGAGTCTCGTGTGGATACTGTTAAATTAGATAATGCACCTTACGGTCCAAGTCTGTGTTGCTTATAAGAAGCAATTTAATATTGAATGCCAGGAAACATATAGGTACTTGTTTTGTGTGGACATTGTAAATTTAGACTAGGCACTTTCTGGTCCAAATTGTTGCTGCTAAAAATCTAATATCTACAGACTGGGTACTTGGATAATTTCTACGGACGTGTGGATGCTGGAAACTGGAGGTCGACTCGGGAGCAGCAGCTGAATTAGGCGCAAATGCAAAGTTAACTTTATTATTTTTCAAATTTGTACAGCTCGGAACGAGAAGTCTATTGTTAGAAAAGAAAATTTCGTTTATTGATACATAGTTGCTGTTAAGTTCCAAGTTTAAGCAGGAACTGTGCCACATTTGCAAATTTTGGCTGATTAGGACATTAACTTTAATATACAAAACCCGAAAAAAGATGGATAAGAGCTCTATACTGAAAAGCTCTTGTCGTCTGGAAGGTCACACTGAAAGGCTGGTGCTGTTATGTCTTTCGAAAATAGTGGCCAGCCTTTGTTCACGAAAGAATTTTTGATATCCTATTAGGAAACTGTCGCACTCTCATTTCAGTAACCAGGAAGCGCTTCAGGTTGAATCGGGTGGATAAAACTTTATTAGCTTTATCTTATCCAGAAATTGAATTCTAAGGGTTCTGTTCGCATATATTTTTAGAGTTGCAGGTTTTCTTGCTTTATTATTATTATTATTATTATTATTATTAAACATACATTTACGAGCTTCCATGGACAGGCAATGAGACTCAAATTAAGTTTTATGCAGCACCGGGAAGTCCTAGACGTTATGAAAAGCCCATCGGAAAGCCATCAACAGCTGATTTAAAAGCCTGTAGATCCATACGGCTGAACATGTATCCCAGTAAGAAATAC
>LQNS02277717.1:24438089-24466260 GCA_001587735.2 Parhyale hawaiensis | reverse complement strand
GCAATGAGACTCAAATTAAGTTTTATGCAGCACCGGGAAGTCCTAGACGTTATGAAAAGCCCATCGGAAAGCCATCAACAGCTGATTTAAAAGCCTGTAGATCCATACGGCTGAACATGTATCCCAGTAAGAAATACCAGGCCAATACAGAGAACATAAAACACTGACTGAACTGGCAATGTCTCCAATGTAAATTGGATGGGCGTCTTCGCTGCTCGTGTATTCCTCCCAAAAACTACATGAGCAGGTGGCGATTCGGACGGTAAGGACTGAAATTCCTCGCCAGTGAGTGCTGCTCTTGCATTTTTGCTTTTTATTTCCAAAATTGGGACATTCTCGGTCTCTTCTCTTGCTGTAAATATGTAGTACTTTGTAAACTGCTGCAACTAGTAGGGTGTAATATGCGTTTATGTTATGAGTATGAACAATTATAATTGTAGCTTTCACATTTCATTTTCTGCAAAATACAGCTAGCTATTGTTTACTTGGGAGACTTCCAGGAAGTATGGGCTGGAATTCTGAATTCGCTTATGATCAAGTACTTGACTTGATAAAATTCCGCAATTACACCAGCTGAATATATCCTCTTCTCAAAACTTTCATTGTGATGAAGTAACAAGTTTTGGTAACCATGAGGAAGTTTACCAGGTTTTTGTTAGTTGTCTCCCATAAACTCTTTTATTTTCATGAATCAATAAAGTTAGCAACTGCATTTATTTATTAAAAAGATGGTATGTATTTCAAAGGCCTCCTCGTTTGATCAAGAGATGAATCTGACGGATTTAAGGAGGCGTTACAAGTTATTTTATGGAACATGCGATAACTTCTGTGCATAGCCTATGGAGCTCAGGAGACCATTTTAGCTTCTATCGTAAAAGTCTCCTTGCCTTGCTGGTTGACAGGAACTCGTTAGTATTCATTAATGCATCAGCGGAACATCAATTCTATCCGAAATTCTGAATTCAGCGGATGTGCACGTCCTCATGGGACATATCTGGGTCTGTTCTTTAGAAGATTCATCAATGCATCAGCGGCACATCAATACGATTAAAAATTCAGTATTCAGTCGCTGCGTACTCATGAAACGCATCTGCCTGCTGTTCTTTAGATCACCATTGAGTCGAGGTCATTGAGAGACAAATACTATTCAATGTCTCTATGATCAGTTAGCTGACTCTAAATAGAACTATTACCACCTTAAGATGACGCTGCTGCATCTGTGTGCAGGCTCAGTATACCATGGTACGGTCACGGTTGTAATTACGTCAATGAGGGCGGCCGGTGGAGACGTTTGTGACTCGAGGTGGCCATGTATCACTGTAATTAAAACTACTTCCCTAGTATCCACGGGCAGGTACTGTAAACTCAAATGAAGCGATAAGCAGTACCAGAAACCCCAGACGTTGCTAAGAAAAATCAACCATAAAGCTAGTTACAGCTAGCTGACCTAAACCGAGGCCACCGAGACCGTGTCTCGGGGGCCTCGCCTAAACGCCTGCCAATCCACAAAGCAAAACGAGTTCTAGGTCAGCACGGATCAGGGTAAAATGTAAAATACACCAATTGAAATAATGAGTGTGCACTGAATTGTCTCAAATGTAAAAGAATTGGCATAAGCAGCGGCCTGTGTGTTTTTTCAAAGCCCTTGAGGACTGGAACAGAAGAAAGTAGCCATGTATTTCGTTGTTGTATATCTTAGGAAACACAGAAGCAAGTCATACTTCGCCTATGGGACAGATTCAATAGATCACTCTCTGCACAGCGCCTGCTGGCTCATAATAATCATTCTACTACAACTGAGCTCACAAGTTGGTCCAGCAGACGCAACGACAGCAAGCAGTCGAAGGCCAAGTCGGCAGACAATCTTCCAACAAAAACGGCTGGAATGTAGAAAAGCATCTACGAACTACATCTCTGTCACAGCACATTTGGCTTATACATTTGGCTTCCAAGGAGACCAGTCCTACTCGTAACACGTCACACGTGATGCCTAATATACCATTTAACGTAAACTTCTATCACAGAGCACACCGAATATCCCCAGAGAGCTAAGCGTATGAAGCACAATATCACCTATCATCAGAGGTAGATGCTGGGCTAAAAGTGTCCAATATCAATTGACATTCATTGTTTTAGTCTTGCCTACATTCACCTTAGTACTCTTGACAAAGCACCATGTAATAATGCGCGACAATTCCCTATTTAGGGACTGGGAGACATCTTTACACCTTGCTGGGGGTTCGTATAACTACTTTCTCAGTGGAATCGTCAGCATAGTTTGGTCATCGTGTTTTCTAGCATTGAAAGCACGTCATTAGTGCACAAAACAAACAGCAGCGGACCAAGAAGCTGAGAGACGCCCAACACCACCACGCCTGAGGCGTTCAAACAATTTACAGGCACACTCTGCGTTCGCCAAGAAACAAATCCCGAATTATTGACAGATCCTGCCACTTACATCAAACGACTTCATTAGTACAATTGACCCTTGTGGTTCGCTTTATCGAACATCGCGCTAAACTTCAACTGAACAAGGCATGCTTCAAAATGACGACCCAGCGCTAACTATAAATGGTGCGGCACAGACAAGAGAGCGTCAGAACAACCCAAGCTATTTCTGCAGGCAAACTGCCAAGTAGGCAGCAGTCGTCCAACTACTGAAAAACGACCTAACTTATAAGCATCCAATTTCTCAAACGCTTTCGACAAAGAGGGCGTTGACGCTAGGGCGATAATTTGCAACACTGGGCCTTTGGGAATAGGAGCGATATTCCAAGTGCGCCAACAGCGAGGGAACATTCCCAACCAAAGCAAGCTCGGAAAATCACTCCGAGTTTAGGGGCAAGCTGTCAGCGAGTTCCTACTGCAGTAGCTAAGTATAAAAAAAACTTCTTTAGTTTGCGAAATAATTCGAGTAATATACAATCATATACTAAATGGTTCTCTGTCGTGAATAATACTAGCGTCACTTCCAGTACATTGCTGGAGCAAGATTGTGGTAGATAACTAAAAAAGTTCGCGCATTTTTATATTGAACTGGTTAATAGAAAAATACAAGAAATTTCAGGGTTAGCTGATAACATGTACGCAATGGGCAGTAAAAGCAACTAGCGGAAATCTACGTCCCGTAGCAGAGCATGACATTAGCGAAGTGAACATAACACGCGTCGAGCGCTTGAGCTTTGAAGCCCGAACAGACACACACGGTACCGTGTGCGGAGACGCCAACACGGTACCGTGTACGGAAACACACTCACAGTACCGTGTACGGAGACACACTCACGGTACCGAGTGTGGAGACACACACGTTACCGTGTATGGAGACACCTACACACACGATACCGTTACGGAGACGCACACACGGTATCGGTTACGGAGACACTCACTGTGCCATGTGCGGAGACACGAATACACGGTACCGTTGCGAATACAGCACAGCTTTCAATTCGCTACCACCGCAGTAATGACCCAATAAGTGGCGGCAGCTCTTCTGTTTTCGCAACTGTGCCTTTTACCGCACGTCGGTAGGTACTTCCGTAGAGCGACAGACGGATGGTCGTTGGGTCAGTAAAACATTGGCACAGCAGGTGATTGGATCCCTTCCGTATTGGCAATCTGTGCCTTTTACTGTACTTCGGTGGATCAAAAAACGAGACACGTGTTAAGTTTTGGCGCCAATAAATGCCCGGCACTTTTACCAGGCGCTGATATATCCTAAGTGACAGTCCAAACATCGCACCTGTGACCTGACACATGAGGTGCTAGGGGCAGTGATCCCCGCAGCAGCCTAACGAGCTGCGACAACAGCGGCTACCTTTGCTGGCGCCGCCGCCGCCTGCAGAAGGCCTACTCGCATGCGAACTTAGCCCTTTATCGGGCAAGCCTCCAAATATGGTCTCTTCCATAATGCTGCTGTTGAGGAAGAGTTCTTTGGTCACCCGGTAAAGGAGTCATCCTACTCTAATTAGTCTACGCTGTTTCGATGCGATTTATTAGGCGACGTTGTTTTGACTTACCGCTTCTCAAAGAGCGCTTGATTGGGCAGTGGAATTAAGGCTTTGAGACTAGACTTGCCCGAATCTTCAGACAGGTGCTCCAGCTTCGACTTAATGCTTAAAGTTTCAGGTGTTGAGTTTTAAATTAGTTACCTGTGAAACTTATGAACCTAGGACGTGTTCCATCGGGCGCCAAAATTATATAAACCTTCGAGGTTTGACGCGTTCGAAGCTTCACTCGGGTGCACTAGGTGGATTCGATCCGTTGAATTGAGTTTGAGGCATTGACCCTCTATCGGTTATCCTTGAGACCTCCAGAAACTCAATCTTGCTCCGTAAAATGGAGTTTTGAGCGGCTCAACGTAATCGTGCTGCGTCTAACACTTGCAACACGTTCCAAAGCGACAGAATTAAACCTCTATCTGAAATTGCGAACAAGACAAGCCTCAAAAGCTCAATTTTTGCTCCCAATCGAGCGCGCCTTAAGACAGGGTTAATTCTATACGAAATACAGCAGTGTAGTTCATACACTACCGTAGGTTTCATATAATTGTTCTCTTATGGGTTAGCGTTGCTTCGAGTTTGCTCACTTCCTTCGAGATCATCTAATTTGATTGGCTTCAATAAGCGGTGAGACGGCCGATTTTCCACAACTTCATTGGACTCAGTTGCAGGCGCTAAGCGCAAGCCGATTGCTTTTGACACGACCGAAAACTCAGTATTATAGGCACGATTTATCGGTTTTGTAATTAATGCCTGAAACTTGGTCCAAGTAGCGTATCAAACACTCAAAATTGAAGTCTGGACAAGATAGAAGCGAATCGAATTAGTCTATTTCAGTGTTGAAAAGATCCCAATCAGGGGACGCGTCCGAGATGCTCTTGTATAGGAGCGAGGTAACTTGGATTTTGCAATTCGTTTAATGGCTAATTTAAGTGAATTTGTTGCTCGAATTGAGTAAGAAAATTAATTTTTTTTAATCATGCGGGTCATTAATTTGGGAAGAGGTGCGTGAATATAATTCTTAGACGTTTCCTGGGAGAGCCAGGAACAGAAACAGTTGGGATCCACTGAATTCTAACACGAAGTACACAAATAAGTGAGAGCCCCTTTTGCGGGCCAGATAAATCTCGAATTTAAAGCATCATACTTCTATTTGATGGCTCTGCGCATAACTCACATTGGTCAAGTTTGAACACCATAGAGTATTAAAAAAAAAAAAAATCACCGTCATTCCACAACGCTTCGTAGTTACGTATACATAATAATAAGTTCAAAAGGCGTGAGCAATAAAGCCTTCAAAGCGTGACTTGCGCAAAATTTAAAACAGGTGCGCCGGTTTCCACCAGGTAATTCGAGTTTCAGGTGTTAACTCTTAATTGATTACCTACGAGACTGCCAAGAAGTCGATTTTGCACCGTATAACGAAGTTTTTATTCCGCTCAACATAGTCAAGGTGCTGCTAATACGTGCAGCAAGACTTACGGTGAAGAAACCGAAGATCCAGCACGCAGTTCCAGAAAAGTTAAGTCAAGTGGGCTTCGCTTAGATCGAATTCGAGGAGCCAATGGAAAATGTCCGTAATGCACTCGTGTTGTTAAAGAGTCAGTTATGCACCTGTGCCTCTCCACAGTGGATCATCTCACTTCACGTTGCTGTTTGCAAGCTTAGAAAGTTTAAAAACAATATGCACTTTTATCTTGCACCGCAAGTTTAGCAGGAAGCTCAATAAAGTTCATTTCTTTCAATATATACAGTTGAACCTCGTATAAGGTAGGTAGGAGGTAAGATAGTCGTCCACTTAGTTTAATTTTTATATTCTGGTATGTATTTTATAGTTTTTATAACTTAAGACACAGTGTCCATTGCCAGTTTTATTTTTAATTTAACATCGTAGTAACAAAAGTGAAACGAAGGGTGACTTAAACTACTCATGTAAGGTGCTTTCTCGTATAATGTGCACGCATTTCAGTCCTTACTTTACTGCACATGAGGTTCACCTGTAGCGACATGTATATATACGCCACTTACAAAACCTTAAATTTGATGATTCGTTGAATGAATCACTGTACAGCCAGTAGAATTCAAGTTATAATTACGGTTCACGACTTTGAAACATCGTATTTTCGGTTTTTTTATTTCAACCATCTTCAGCAAAGTATCGGTATTTAGTTAGGTCATAGTGAGAGTTTGCAACTGTAGAAACTTCACATTTGTATGTACTTCAAAGCAAGCTAAGGACATCGTAAATCATGTTGGTCATGGGGTTTCTATAGCTTAAGAATTTGGCTTGTACATTTTTGCGCTCTTTAAATCACATTCACAAGAAGACATAGCACCTCCAGTGGGCCAATTTAAGGTTTATGACTTACAAATATCTCGTTTGCATATTTTGTACCACAATTACAGTAATGCATAACAACGGGAAAAATGTGAGTTTGGCACCAGTGTACTACAATCGCAGTTGGGATAACAACTGAAGAAAAGAATTTTTGGGTTATAACTTTAGACATTCTCAGCGGCGCTTTGAAACTTTCGTCAAGTTATGGTTTACGACTTGAAAAAATATCACTTTTTACACTCCCTTTAAAACATAATGAATGCAGAGCTTTACAACTCAATTCGATCGTTGGTATATTTTATGGTTTATGACTTAGAAGTATTACATTTACACACTTTATAACACCATTATTTGAGAGCATTACTTCTTAGTTAGGTCATCTTACGGTTCATGAAGTATAAAAACTCAATTTTTACATAGTTTACAATATAATCGCAGCAGAGCACTACAACTCAGTTAGGTCATATTAGGTTTTACGACTTAGATATATCACTTTTTGCTCATTTAACAACAATCGCAATAGAGCAATACAACTCAGTTAGGTCAGAGCAATTTGCTGTTTACGACCTAGAAAGAGCACAGTCGAATTTTTAGATCCAAATGAGCCTCGGCAATATCCATGTATTCAAACGAGCTCAGTTTCCTGATTCGTTCTACAGACCACCTTTACACTGAGGCAGCGGGCGCTGGTCTGCAGCTGGTGCATTCCACCAGAAATTGAGCCTTAATTTCAACTGCAGGGCAATTAAAGTAATTTTTCCTCTCCAAAGATTAACACGGATGTTTGTTTTGTGTTGTTTTGCTCGATGTTAGAAGAGTTGGTTTCGGGTGGCTCATTAATCATAAATGAAAACGTACGGAGGCCAGAGCGAGACACTTGCATTACGTTGCTGCCATGTTAGAAGCTTCCTGCAGTGTCTCGGTTTGTGTTGTGTGCAGAGGCAGTGTAGTTGTCAACATATGTGCTGCACGTAGCAAATTAGCTCAGGTAAACTTGACGTACACATATGATGTTTACAGATTTTGTGCAGGCAAACTTGACATGAACTTAAAATGGTTGTCGATTTTGTTTAGGCAAATTTGACGTGAACATGATAAGTGCAGAATTTGCGCAGGCAAATTTGACGTGAATATGATAACGGCAGAATTTTCGCAGGCAAATTTGACGTGAACATGATAAGGGCAGAATTTGCGCAGGCAAATTTGACGTGAACATGATAAGTGCAGAATTTACGCAGGCAAATTTGACGTGAACATGATGTTTGCAGATTATTTTTGGGCAAGTTTGACGTAAACATGGTGTATGAGTCATCTCTAGGTTAGCACGTAAAGTAATACCTTGAAACAAAAGAAAAAAAGAAGAAGAAGAAGAAAAAAAAACGAGCGATTCAATATTGACGAAAGTCTTAAGACTTCACTATCATTTACAAGCAATAATAAAAAATATTATGATAACATCCCTTCACCTCGCCCTCGGCGTACCGTCGCGTCAAAGGCGCCTTAGATTTAAAGGGAACAACCTTGTGGTTAAAGTAAAATTCTTATGAAAACGGAACAGAGAGCGAAATTCGATGTAGTTGTAGTTATATAGCATAGGTGAAGTACCTTCTGTACAGCATTCTCAACGTCACGGTACAAATATTGCTCTGCTTACACATTGCGTTCTTAAGTATTACGTTCTAAATTAAGGTCGAGTCATATGTCAGATTTTTGCTCTACGTTCACACTTGACAACTTTTGAATGCGCTGCTGCTGTGTCTGTTTAAGCGACAGAAAACTGCATAACTTTTCAAGTTTTAATGCACTCCCAAGTTCAAGAGACACCTGAACCTTTACTTGTGACACTTGTTGATTCACATGACGGTTAACATTTGAAAGAACAAAAAAAAAAAAAAATCTTTTGATGAACGTTCACATGTGTTTACAAGGTCACGGTGAACCATTCGGATATTTTGAAGCATGCGAGAAACTAACGTGTGAACCTGGCCTAAGCCGGTGCTGCGCTGTGCCAAAACTTTTACTCAATTTGCAGGTTCCCCTCACCACAATATGGCGGTCATTAACAAGACTTTTGACCCTCACTGCAGATGAACTTGATAATTATCGGGTAGAAAAATTGCTGCTTTATGGCCAAGATTCCTGGACGCTGATGAGGACAAAATGTTTGCCGTGAAAAGCTGTGGCGTAAATTTGGACGACAAAGCTAGAGGTCGGCAACTAGGGTAGAAGGCGGACTGAAAAAATCTTGACTTTTAGTGTGTGTGGGCCCGAGATTATGGCCCAAATATGGCTTGACCTAATTATCGCGAAGAATTCATTCGATAATCCAGAAAATAATATTTAATTGAGATTTTGTCCGTGCTCTACATTAACGCGCTTTAACCATTTACTTTCAATGAAAACATCAATTTTCGTAGAAATAGCACTATTTGAGAGTGGATCCTGAGATCCACGCACCTGGCCAGTAAAATGCTGACCATTTTCATGTAACATTTGCACTCATAGCATGGCCTATGTACAACGGTAGAAATATCGCTATTTATTTGAGAAATTGCGCTATTTATGAGAGAAATAGTTAATAACAGTAGGTACGCAATTGGAGTTGGAATTTTAAACATCACGCGAAGTTACGGAAATTGTAATTGCACAGATGCAGGCACAAATGCTGTGACATAAGGGCAAAATGTTATACCATATATGGTTTCTCTTTACTTTACAAATTTAAATTCACTTATATACTTTCAGTATAACATTTTTAAAAGCTGAAGCTACTTTGAACATAATATCGTGAAGATCAGTACAGTATAAAGAAGTGACGAAACCATCACCTCTTGTCAGAACGTCTCCACGCTAAACTGGTGAACTTACATACAACATTAAAAGCTTTTTGATATTTTTTCTTGAATTCTGTAATTTAGACGCATTCACATATCTAATTATATGTATGACGCTTGCAGACTAACCCTGGAACACAAGCCATATATATGTACCTATCAATAGATATAGTATACGTATAGGCTACTCTGCATATGTATTGAGTACATCATGCATCGCTTGCAGATTACAATGGTTCTGAATCATAATTAAATCGAGATCAGTAGAGCGAAGTAACAGAATATGAATAATGACAACGGTACTTGCCTACGAGACTGTACATTTTCCATGTGTCCTTAACATGCTTCGGGTTTGAGGGTCCAGGCTCTGGAAGACATTACAATGTTGGAGCATTTATACTATTTTTATGTGCTTCTGTTATGCAATTTTATGATGATTCATTCTATGCATCATAGCCCTCCCAAGCGAAATGAAAGCGAGTGTCGTGTCGGTGACACTGTGTAAATCCCAGTGCAGACGAGAAGCAAAAATTGCCGAGAGTGCCATTTCGCCAACAAATGCTGTACCAGACTCGGCGAAAAAGTAGCCTAAAGAGCGAGTTCAGCAGGATGCGTTTAGCTCTAGGCCAATCTTCTTCGTAGCTTTCGAGCAATTTAAAGGATCCTGATGTCCAGTTTTCCTTGTAATCTGTTCGCTACTCTATATGGTATGCAAGGCATCCATTTTTCTTGAAAATTTACGTTTAATGTTGGCGATTATTGCTGTACGGTATAAAGTATACAATGCATTGGTTTCCAGGCTACAACGATGATAGCCGCAGGAATCGTGCATCTCAAATTTTATTCATAAACTACAAGATAACACAAAACATTCATTTGCTGAGTACTGTGCACGGTGAATAAAAACCGGCGCGTAAACAAGCAATAAAATTTCTTTAATTAATTCCTACAATTTCCTTTTCATGCAACTTCCAAAAACTATACCCTAGGACATTGTCACTGTAGGAATGTTTCCCTGCTACGTATGCACTGAAATGTTATGCCAAGCTTGTCGATCTGACAATTTTGTTTGGTCGAAATCGACGAAGGTATCGCTCGTCTGCGCACGCCTTTTTGTGTCCGAGCTCATACCCGAAGATACCCGGAGACACACGAGTAAAGTTGACGGTTCAGTGTACAGTGCCTCTCAAACTGTTGTCGCGTGAGGATGTGATATGCTGCGAGCAACAGGTTTTGCGAAAACTCTTTACAGCAGGAAAGCCTGCAATAGGCGCGTTCGACTCGTTCATTGCCATTGAGACAATTTAATCTAATTAGCTTGAACTGCTCTGGAACTTCAGTCCTCAGGATTAGATTTGATATTTTGGAGCACGTAGCGACTGATGCTTGAAACTCGACCGAGAGTGGCGAAACGAACACTTAGTATTAGCAAAACGGATTAGACTATTTCGATGGACGGGAGCGAACTGCAGCCTCCCACTATGTGTAAACAACGATTACCTAGTCACGTAATTAAAAAAATCTGCAGTCTGTTACGTTGAGCTATAATAGCATTCTGATTTAAACATCTAAGCTCTACTTATGTGAGGAGCCCAACGAAAGAACTTTTTTTTCAGATGTTGATAAATAACTACGATCGTTAGTTTACAGGCCTGCAATTTCCTCTCAAGTACCGTCTGCTTATCAGGCCGCTGTCACGGGTCCCTACTGCCCACAGACCGTTTTCTCTTCTGCCCGACAATCTCATTTGTTTAATTTCTTTGGAAAATGCCTAGCTGAGCGCCCCAATTTATCTAGGAAAACTAATTCGCGCAAGCGAGGGACGGGCAAGAAATACGGTTGGCTGGGAAGTATATTTTAGAGCTGCGATGCAGAGTTTATTATCGCTAAGTTATTGTTTTATTTATATATACGAGAGCAGAATTTTGGTAATCGCGAATAAACTACACTTCCGGTTTTTCGACATTTCCAACAATATTTTCGCTTGAATTAGTATAGTAATTAGGTACGCTAATTATAATATTACAGGTGGGGATATCCATTTTTGACATTTTCAAGAATGTTTTCAATGAAATAAGTTAAAATGCTTAAAAAATGATTTCTGATAGGGGTACATATATCGGATTGCTTTGTTGACAAACATGTTACGCCATCTAGCGGCAGTTCTTTCAACAAACATGGCGGCGTTACGTCATATCGGTCTACACTGTTTTTTATATGTTTTTCATAGAATATTAGCAGAACCAGACCTTGCTAGCCTAAGAGCGCCGTTGTAGCCGAAAAATAATTTTTGGGGCTCAGTTTTAATAACGAAAAAAAAAAAACAATCGATGATCAGTCAAATGTACAAATCGTCATTGCCGTTGTAGTTAGATAACGCAGCATGGTTATAATAAAGCGGAAGGACTTGACCCGTCAAAAAAAAAAATTCTTTGTTAAGCATTTATACCTACAAATTTAGCAGAAAGAATTTTTGGAAAATGTCAGAAATGGATTTTCCCCATTTGAAGTATTATAATTAGCATTCCTAATTACTAATTCAAGCGAAAACATTGTCGGGAATATCGGAAACAACCACCACACTCAATAACAAAACACTGAAGTCTACGGGGTTGCTTGTTCTTTGCTTTCATAGCTACGCAGGAAGGCGGAAGAGGGCGAATGTACATCGCTCGTCGGAGAAATGATTTTAAATATCTTACATATTAATTTCAGTAAATACATTGTTAAAAACATCAAAAACGAATGCCCCCCATCCGAAATATGATTATCAATGTCGTTACATAGCAATTCATGTTATACTAGTGTCGGAAATATCGAAAAACCAGAAGTGTAGTTTATTCACTATGTCCAGAATGGTCGTATTCTCCAGAGAGCCGGTTTTCGGTAAATTTTTCCAGTCCCACTCACTCGAAACTATATAGACATTCTAAGTTTTTACTCCAATAGATATTGATGTGCTGAACACGAATTTGTGTGTCGTAGCAATCGGAAATGCTTATTTTTAAAAATAGCGATTTGTTCAATTTAGCTTTAAAGTTGTAGGCTATTGGTAGCCTAATCATATCTGCGCGTCATTTTTCTGTAAAATGTTTGCCTAAGCTGTGATGTCATTAGCAGAACTAGTCCTACGCTCCTAACCTTGGGAAGTGACGCATCATTCTGTATAAAACTTATGGATTAATTGTTCATAGTCTTCAATGTAATGTCATTCCCAAGATACATTGATGTGGGGAACTGGTGCAGCTCATTAACAGTAAGCAGCAAGGAGCTGCTTCAACAGTACATCAACAGTAAGCAGCAAGGAGCTGCTTCAATAGTACATCAACAGTAAGCACTGGACCAACTGCACGATCAAGCGACGCAATGGAGGATAATTTTACGATTTTTATGCATTTGGTACAGATTTTTGCGTAATATTACTTTATCAGTACGAAAGAGTTCGTTTCTGTAATGATTTAGTGTTTTCTATGTAAATTTATTACAAAATCAGGTCAGATATTTAAAGGAATCCTAATTATAAAAATTGTGCTAGAGTACAGATATAATACTGAGCTCAGTAAAGCAATACAGTATTTTAAAAAATACTCATTTCCGACGGCTATAATTTTAAAATTCGCTTCTAGCCGATCAACATCTAAGTACCAGAATAGTAGTAAGAGTTTTGGGTTTGAGTGGAGGGTTATATAAAATTGCCCAGTTTTCTTACTCAAGTGGGCAGCTGTTATTAAGTTCAATGAAATTCGAACTATGAAAGTCTTGATTACTTAAAATGCATTGGGTTATTTGTTATTTCAAGAATAGACTGAAATGTAAACAGAGGTAGGAACTAGTATTGTTACGGTGAAATCAAGTGATGCAAAGCTATCGAGGCTCAAGTTGTCGGAGACTTCAGAAAAGAGCGTTGATTTCGCCACTTTGGATCATGCTGCAGGACAAAATCGGGTACTTTTTTACAAAAACACCCCACTGAAATTCAGTATGTTTGTTAACACATTTAGGTAGAATAAGGCATTTCAAGACGTTTTTCGTGAATAACTTTTCCGTCGCAAATGCTTACTTTTCAAGATATTTGACTTTAAAGTCCCCATTGTTTTGGTATGAGAGAAAATAGGATCTGCCATTACGGCAGGTGCAATATTGCTGCACACTGTATTTTTTATATTTCTCGTAGGATATTAGCAGAACCAGACCTTGCTTGCTTAACCTGAATGAGAAGGAGACACGTTGTAGCTAATAACCAAATATTATGGGGCTTTGTTCGAGATAGCGGCGTCCTGGCGCGCCACAACCGTAATGGCGTTATCTTACATTCTCTCACAAGAAACAATGATATCTTTAAGTCAAATATATTTGAAAGGGAGCATTTTTGATGACAACATTGTTCATGAAAAGTTTTAGAATGTCTTATTCTATCTAAATATGCCAACAACAAAAAAAAAAGATTCCTTATAAAACCACCACCAATTAACAAACAGCACTACTACCAGCAGTGGCACACTGCATAATGCGCGTTCCAGTAATGCGGGCCTGGTCGTATTGCAAACACGTATATAGGCTAACAGAACTTCAAGGTTCCTGACGAAAACGCTATTCGTAAAAACTTCTGAGAATTCGTTATTCTACGTACATATTTCAATAAAATAAGCTCTCGATTTCACAATTAACTTGCGATTGAGCAAGTATTTAAAGACTGGGTAGGACATGTTCGAACACGCGTACGATCATCGCGCCTCTGTTTATCAACAAAGGCAGAAGTCAACATGGCTGCAATGGAGAACGTGACAAAGATACACCGGAAACTTCAAAGCCAAATATCTCGAAAACTAAGCGATTGCGACGAAAACATTACTCGTGAAAGAGGTCTTAGAATGCCTTCTTCTGCCTAAATATGTCAATGAAAATAGTGAGTTTGATTGGGGTGTATAAGCAAAAAAATACCATAAATCGTAACTCTATTACAGTTGAAGCGGCAGAAGACTCCAATTTACGGAGTAAGAGTCAATTTGGAAAAGATTCATTATAGCGATCCTCTGACTTAGAGGCTTTAAACATACAATGTTAGATAGAAAATGCCAAGAAATGACACATAGACAATTTTTTTTTGTGGGAAATTCTTATTGCAGCACAAATAATGCAAAAAAATACAATATTATACTATTATTATTATTATTATTATTATTAAAACTTCACGCTTGAGCTCCCACGGACAGGTAATACAACTGAAATGAAGTATCTTGCAACACCGGGAAGCCCAAAACGCTGCTGAGGAAATCCAGCAAAAAAAAAAAAAACATTAACAGCTGACTTAAACGCCTGCAGGCCAACACGACCATAAGCCAACGCCGGCAGCAAATTCCAAATCCTAGCCGACCAGGGCACGAAGCACCGACAGAACTGACTAGTTCGACATCTGACAGCCTCCAAAGTGAAAGAGTGCGCTCCGCGCGCAGCACGAGTCTCTCTCCCAAAAACCTGGAGGTCAGGGAGAGAAGAATACAACCAATGCCTCTCATTATTGTACACTTTATAAAACATACATAGCTCTACGACTCTTCTCCTGTGGGACAGGTTCACTAAATCATTATCAGCGCACAGCCTGCTGGCTGAACTAACAAGTTCGTCAACAGACGCAAGTGAGTGTCAGCAGCTGAAGCCCAGACCGGTGAGCAATACTCCAACACAGGCAGCAAAAACGCATAAAAACATCTACGGGCAATCTGACTATCACCAAACACGGAATTCACCTTACGCAGGAGTCCAATCTTAGTGGAAGCGCGTGACACCAACCTTCTAATATGCGGCTCAAAGGTAAGCTTCTCATCAAAGACAACACCAAGAATCTCCAAGGAGCTAGATTCGTGAAGTAAAGTGTCATCAATCTCCAGTTGGGGCAGCTAGCGTCGGTCATACTTACTATGACGCCCGCACAGCGATGGTCGCAATTAAAAAAGAGACGCAGCACCGTACCGAAAGCGTGATGCAGCAAAACATGTATACGTTTGAAATTGTGAGCCACATTTAAACGTATATCAGGCAGCTAAAAGCCTTAATTTCGTAGTTATTTAGAAATCTGTATTTCTTTCAATGGTGTTGAACACTGCCCTGAAAATGTTTACCGTTGCTAGTTCGAAAGCATTGTCGCGTCATTGCGTAGTCCCTTACTGCACACACACATTTGTGCAGAAACCTTTTTTCCAATTCATAAAATAATACAATAAAAGCGTTTGGAGTCTTTCGTAGAACACTGTGTCGTTCTGGAAAGCCTGAAACGTTCGAAATGTAATCAAGAGTGCAACTACTCACAGTGAAAACTCTAACTAACCTAACCTAATCTAACTTAAGTTCCTATGGGGTCGCCGGTTATTTTTTATCATAGAAAAACAATTGTTGTGCTGGCGAGATATAAACATATCTGACGCTAGCTATATTACAGTGTTTTTCTTACGCATCATTTGTGCTAAAATATGACGTTTCCTGATGAAACAGGTTTGTCTGTGTCTTATAATTTTCTGTCTAAAAGTGTAGGTCAAACCATTAAATTCAAACGATCGTTAAAACGAAACTTAATCTTTCATTTTGTGTCATCTCAGAAGTAACTGATGTCGGTTTTGCGAATGAAACGTAATTCAGAATGGCGAAGCCTACGCTCCTGTTTGAAGTCCGGACAACCTAATCTATTGAGCTCAATTTAACTGGCCTTCGCAGTGCCAGTTAATGGCGCCCACCTAGTCGGGAGCTATGACTCTCTTTAACTGTCAGGAAAACAATGGCGTCGCTCATTTAAAAAAAAAGTCCGATGTCCTTTGACTCGTTCGGCGATGAACTTCAGTTCTGAGCGATCGATTCATCGCTTCGGATCGAGTTTCACATGTTAATTACAAGCCAATTACCCAAGCGTTGGAGGACAAATCAGTTCTGAGCGGCAGGCAATCTACTGCCACTATTGAAGGTGCTATCGGTGGGTTCGTCGAAGCAGAGCCAAGCCCATTCGTGCCTCTCAGGAGGCATAGGACATGATCCATTGGGTTAGTTTAGGTTCGCGTATCATATGTTATGGGGAGCAGCGTCCTCAGGAGGACCCTGTAGGCTAGGGTAAAGGCACCTCAAGCCATCACTCCTAATTCCCGTGACCCCCCCCCCCCAGAAACATATATAATGACACTCAACTCCAAAAGCTGTGCCCTCAGGGCCGTCACTGTCCCGGCTTTGGCTCCTTTTCACAACATTTCATACTAAAAGGGATTGATTTTTTCTCTTCACTTAGAGTATTTCTTAGAGTATTTGATCCTTTTTAATAACATCGTAAACAGTTTGACTTTTAAGTTTAAATAAAATTTGTTCAATACCAGCAATTTATGTAATCAGTGAAGGTTCGTTATTGGTAATAAGCACTCTTTCTCTGATAATATTGTTAATTTTTGTTTGTTTAAAATTACCGAGTGAAATTGGCAAATGAAAATAATTTACTTTCACTGAATAAGGTAGACACTTTTCTTTCGAAATTTGAATGACTTGGTGAAACTGAAGCAATCCAAACACCACTTGTTGGCAGTAGGTGTAACATTCTAAAAAAATAGTCAATTTAATTAAACTGACATATAAACGTCACTTATAAGTGCTTTCTGATACGGAACAGTTCAACACAATTGCTAAGTGACTTTACTTTCCATATTTTACACCATGAATATAAGCAAATTATATTGGTCCGTATAAACGGGAAGTTGTCACACAATAAGCGAAGCTATTTAGTGTATATAGTACATACCGTTTAATTCTGTTTCAGCAGATTCGGTGCAATTATACGGCTGATCACTTTTCCCTATGGTCCTATTAAGCATGGCTATCGACTGTTTGTTTCTCGAGGGCTCCCAGATGTTATTCAATTAAAACCTAGAATCGGTGTGGGATGCATTTCTGAAGTAGCGAAACCGATGCGTGTGACCCGAAATATTGAAATTTGCTTATCTGGGTGGAATTTCCCCAATCGAGGGCATCTTTAACTTTGGCGGACCAGTTGATAAAACACATACAAGTATATAAATATATATATATGTACATTTCTGTATAAAATTAGAATTAAAAAGCACTGCATGGACGACTTATATAAAATTTGAATTGGATTTTCAAATTTCTTAAGTATACTGATTATTTGTTTGGTAAAGTCTAAGGTTATGCCATATATTAAATAAGTATGGTACCGTAGGTCGCGTAAAAGAGTGTAACATAAATTTTGAAATCCAAACTTACTTAGGAGTCAATTATTGAAAAGAATGATGAGGCCCAACGTGTTTCTCTGTTTATACAGATCTTTCGGAACTATATGTACATAATAGGTGTTATTTGTATGAGTATGAGAGCAGTAGGTGTTTTGATTAGGGGGTGCATATTCAGTGTTACTTATGGACAAATATTAATTTTAATGTTTCTTAAAGAATATTTTACATAATACATTATAGTTATTTTACTTGATATACTATAGGCGTCTTTTTGTGGCCACGCTCGTGTTCCGAATCACCGTGATCACTGAAAAGCACAAGAACGGTCAACGATTTTGTAAACAAACCAGAGACGCCATGTCAATTTTCGAAAAATAGATTTTTATTGTATTTTAACGGGGAATGGTTAAGGCCTGTGTAGTATCATGAGCCTGTGTTTATTTTGATCCCAATGCATAACTGAACTAGCAGTATTTAAAGCATTTTTAACATACACAGGCATAAAACTAAGGAAACTACTATTCTGGAAGTTAATATTATCAACAATCATCATAACATAACTCAATTTATCCCTAAGTATAAGAAAACATCACGACCTTGCATTTCAAATTTTGAATTTTTACTTGTCCAACGGCTGGAATCACTCCTTGATCACGCATGATTAGCCTGGGGTGGAAATCATGCGGCGATCAATTCTCACCTCAGATCACTGTTGATTGCTATCAGAATCACGTCAAAATACGGTCACAAAAACTCACGAATCATGCGCGATCAAAGGGAATCATCAGCGCAGTGGTCACAAAAACGCCTTATGCGGCATCATAGAATTCACGCATTTCTGAATGTGGTTCTTGTACGAAATAATTCGATACATGCCAGGTGTTGTTCTCCTAAAATGTAAACATTCCAAGCCTTCCAGTTCAAACATATGCCGCCTGAGCCCGCATATCGGTTATCATAATTTTTTATGAGCCGGATCTCTGTAAGGCATGCGACAGCTTGGATTCATGTAACTGGTTAGGCGCAATATCAACTCATTACCGTCGAAACGCGTCTAGATTTTACATCAATACAACACTGTTTCGTCTTTATTTTCAAGTTCTGCTTTCATGGACTTCAACTACTTGCCCACTGACATAGTGCAATGTCCTGATTTGTGAAGGCTTCTCGGTCGGCTTCCTCCTGCAGTCCATGTTCAGATGCCCCGGGGAAATTCGGGAGCTCGTAAGGTATCGGTGGCTTCCCTTAGTGTTGGCATCAGACACGTGCGTCCAAGCTACAATAGATGGCGCTCAGAGCCGGAATACAACTTCGACAGAAATTGTGGCTTGTTTGAAATTTGTGGTGCCATCCACGAGTTCTTAATCTATTGTTCCGCAGAACGAAGGTCTCGGGTCGGGATAGTCGTGGGCTAGAAGTGCTACTAGTATCGGTGTAACCCGAGGGGTCTCGTGTAGTATGTAATAGAGTATAAAAATTAGGGGATATATAGTGAGCAAATGTGCGAGACTGTGAAAGTTAGGGGTAGAGACAGTTGTTTATGGAGGTCAAATATGGGAAAAACATGTTATAGTTAGAGGCAAGAATAACTGCTCTTGGCCGTCAACTGCATAGGAATGTATCTGTCATGCAAGAATGAGCATGCTGTTGATTGATCATTTCAGTAGGCATAGGAGAGGCCATAGGATTAGGCTAGTTAGGTTCGTGTAATCTATGTTTGGGGAGCAGCGTCCCAGGGGTTTGTATAGGGTAACATTAGACATTAGCTAGGCCTTCGGGTCATTTGGCTTTCGCGCCCACTTTGCTTCTTTCCATCTTCATACTCTTACTGATGATGCTTTGTTCTGTTCTTCCTCTTCTTTTCAGACTTGCTGTTCCCATTCACATTGACTCGTGCATGGATTCCACGTTTCTCTTGGCATTCTTCAAGTCCCTTCTTTCATCTTCTCTTTGAATCACAGACTCACGGTGTACTTTGTGAGTAGGGAGGCTTAAACTAGGACTATAATAATAATGCTGCTTATGGATTCAACATTCTGGAGACACGAGTCCCTTTCAGGAGTACCGGTATGGATGGGCCATGGGAATAGGTTAGTTACGTTTGTTCATACTTTGTTTTTAGGAGTTGCTCCCTCCGAGAGCTCAGCCATTAGCTAGGCTTTCGAATCGTCTCTCTTTCGAGCCCACTTTGCTTCCTTCCGATCTCATACTCTTACTTGCTCATGCTTCATTCTATTCTTCCTCTTCTTTCCCGACTTGCTGTTCCCATGTGCGTTGATCCTGTGTGGGAACGCCTTCGTGCATGGGCTCCCTTTGTTCTATCGGCATACTATGTGTCCCTTGCTCTTTCCTCAGTGATATCGTTCCGCTCGGAAACTGAGGCTTAAACTTCCTGACTATAACTAACTACTAATTTAGTCGAAGTGTGGTATCAGGACATCTGTCGTTCTGTTCTCACTCTGCTTCTACGTTTTTGTACTCCTTTAATCAATGAGTCTGGACTCACGGCGAGTTTACGCTGCCAGGCGACTGCAGGAATATAATTACTGGTCTTTTAGTTGGACTATATATAGGGTGTTTGATCTTCTATGCCTATCTTGTCCAGACCTGCTCATCCCATGCAATTGTAGGCACGTTCGATTGGGCAGCTTATAAAGCCTTTGAGGCTTGACTTACCGTACCTTGATGATACTTCGGACTAGGTCCAGGTGGCGTGATGCACGCAACCCATCTTGCGCAGAGGTGATGCTGCAGTCCGTGACCAGCGGCATGGCTAACAGCGAGTTATCCCCACAGTTCACGTAGCCGCTTAAAGAACAGGTTTATCTGGTACTTTTAGTAAGTATGCATCCAGTAAGTTTTTAAATTTCACAGTCTCTGTACCGGTGACATTTCGGATGTGACGTGGCATTTTGTTGAATTATCTCGCCCCTCGCGCCACGAAACTATTAGAATACTTTGTGGCCATTGCGTCACCACTTGTCCAAGTCTTCAGACAGGTGTGCTGACTCTGGCTTGGTAATTCAAGTTTCAGGTATTGGCTCTTATCAGTTTTCTGTGAGACTTCAGTGAACCTAGTCTTACTCCGTAAAATGGAGCGTTCAGTCGGCTCTACATACTATAGGGCTGCTTCTAGCCCCTGCAGCACGGTTCACAGTGACAAATCCTAAATTCCTGTCTTTATTTTGGGACAAGTCAAGTCAAGTGGGCTTGATTTAGGTCGACGTAGACGACTTATCGAACACACATCTTGGAAGTCTTACCCATTTCTTCCACTGAACAGCTCATGGCGGCTGGTGAAGTGTAAAATAACGAATAATCTAGTCTCATAGTGTAAAATAACGTATAATCCAGTCTCATAGAGTTTGCTTACAGCGACAGGAGTTCATCCACGGCATGGGTTGTTTAATTATATGAGTAGTATCATGAGCTTCATAAATTTCATGAAACTGGAAAAATATGTACGACTTTCAGTGAAAACAGTTCTGTGATAAATGTTTCTATTTAAAAATGTATTACTGAAAAATTAACTATGTACCCAAAGTCATTGCGCTCTCATGACAGCTTACACGCCTCTGACGTCAGAGTTGACTAGTCAATAAGCTACCAAAGAACGTAGTTGCCAATGGCTAACGTTTTTCAAGAAAGCAGGGCCATTAGCTATACTATTTTCTGGCTGAGAATAGCTCATGTTAATTTCAATGTATTTATGAAGGAAGGGACGTGTCTGATTTATTGGAGACCTACAACATCACTGCCAGTGAATTATATGCTTTAGTGCATCGGGCATTGCTGGTGATGTAAACACGATGTTAGAGTCACGTACAGGTTACAACGGTATGGATAACCTCGAAAGATATTAATAGTATTTATTACGAAAATCAGATAAAAGATAGTTGACTGTTGATACAGTATCAATCGATGTTAGACGATACCGGTTCGGTTATCTATTAAGTAAAGAATAGAAATCTACCCTGTATCAATGTTTAGAGAACTAGGCATAGCTTTGCCTTTGGCAGCCTTAGTTGCCACCGCCGAGGAGGTTAGGGTTTCGCCGGGTTTGTCGGTCTGTCTCTTTGTCTGTCACAAAGATAACTCAAAAAGTTACCGACGGATTTTGACGAAAATTACAGGAATTGTTAGGTATGTTAGGGGGAACAGATGATTAACTTTTGGTGAAGATACGTCCTTTCGTTTTTTTGTTTGTTTGTTTGTCTGTCTGCTTCATTTTTCTCAATGGCATAACTCAAAAACGTATGGGCGGATTTTTATGAAATTCATATGAATTATTGGGTAAATTACAAAGAGTAAATGACCACATTTTTGTGATGATCCATTTGTTCGTTCGTTTGTTTGTCACTGTTTTTAATTTTATGCTTGCTAGCACAATAACTCAAAAAATTATGAATGGATCTTTATGAAACTTATAGGGGTTGTTAGTAATGTTAAAATACATAAACGATTAAATTTTGGTGCAAATCGGTTCGTTCATTTGCATGTTTGACTCATGTATGTCATAACGTTTGTTTGCAGCTTAACTCAAAAAGTTATGAACGGATCTTCAAGAAAATTGCACAAGCTCTTATTACTATCAAAAGGCACAAATGATTAGATTTTGGAGTTGATACAATTTGAATTTTTTGCTACCGTTACCTCGCTTGGCGGAGGCATGCGCTCTCAGAGTGCTCTAGTTAAAGCTTGCAAGCATTTCAAAAGTTTGGCTATCACGTAAACTGCATTTTTCTTTAAATGGAGATTGTGTTTAGTGGAGAGATCAGCCCAGGCCCACGGAGCGGAGGCAGACTAGAAAAAGACTAATGCAGCCTGTCTTTTGCTACGTAGCGGCGTCTGCTAGAGGTGAGTCCAGGGTTATGTAGACTCTCTCGGTCACGCTCAGACTTATGCAGCACAACTTCCCTGGGTGAAGTTGTGAGGGCAGCTGTGTGTGTGTGTGCGTTTCTTGGCACCGACCCTCGCTCGCCTCGCTGCTGGCGCTGCTACTTCCCTTGTGCCTATCCAGGTCCCCTCGGCGCTCTCAGGTCAGTGTGTCTGGAAACGTTCGAGGGTCATGTCGACTTGCTTCCCCTCGCGCTGTGTCTCTCTTGCCAACTGTCATCGCCCTTGCCAAATGGAGTTCAAACTTTGATATCCTACGTTTATAACGGCGTAGGTGCCCAGCGTTGGTGTGATCTAAGCCAGACTTAAGGGAAAATTGATTTATTTCTTAAATTACTGAAGGTAATTATTTAAAATGACTGTAATTTACGGTCGTGACAGACATTAGAACATCATAAAAAATACGTGGCCGAACTGCTGAAAAATATCGGCGAAATTCCGTGCTCCAAAGTTTCCATTTTCATTTGTCGATGCGAACTGTCAAAGCCTTCCTCTCGTTCAGGATTAACGTGGCCATTTATAGCTTTGGTATTCATTTATATCCGAGTACTGTTAATTATTTACTAGGGAGGTGATCCACGTTATGGATTTCTCCCGTGTAATTATCGCTTGCCGCTCTGCTGCTACTTCTTGTTCCGGAGAGCCGTGCAAAATTAAGGAAATAAAATAAACGGTAACATTTTTCTGCTGTTGCGTCGGAAAAAGGGGATAATTTGGTTTTATATATATATATATTTTCCAGTTACAGTGCTGAGCTCACATCAATAGTTATAAAAGACACAAATGAACTGTAGTATATCAATGGGCTGTGTACCGCAGTAAAAACACAAGCGGTCTTCTTGGAAAAAAATATTGGAAAAATACTTGAAACATTATTTCTGTGTTGGGTTGGTGATATGCGAGAGTTGTGTCTTCTCTTATTGATTAGGGTACTGGATTCCATGTAAGTAAATACTCACATTGCAGAAGAGAAGTGATTTTGTTGGGTAAAATCAAGTTTTTGTGTTGAAAAAATACAACTGAGAGTGAAATTGGAGATGCAATATAGTAAGTGAAAAATATTGGTGTTTGAGTTCTTCATACTTTGGATTTAACAAACCTATTTTCAGTAATTTAAATCACTTTCGTTTAATTTGAAATTAGGTGGAGCACAAACTTTAAAATAGTAATTATTTCTTGAAAGACGTGTATATATAGGCCTACTTATTCTATGATAGGTTGTAGAAAAACAATGTCCATAGTTTGATTCTGGGAGAAATTTATATCAACTTGTAGTAAGTGAACCCTTTCTAGCTCTGTTTGGCAGGATTTTCAAGAGTTTGATACAGAAATAGAGAAAGTATTCCTCTTCGGTCCATTAATTGATCCTTGCATAATGAAGGGAATGTCGAAAGAAAATTACGAGGTCCCTGTTAACAGCATAATGACGAAGTTCATCTGGGTTAGTTGAAAAGTTACTTCCGATAGCATAAGGCTAATTTTTGAGAAGAAAATATTTGCTGTTTGTAGGTGAAGTGACCACGATGATTGAACCAGTCGTTGTAATCATTATTGAAAAACGATTGCAGACAATTTTGAGTCTTTAACGGAGAGATACTTAACAGAAGTGAACAATTCTGACATTCTGTCTCATTGCTAAGTTGGCACCGTGGAATAGTGATGAAAACTTGATGCTTTTCGTCATATAACCGATTATAAGCTGTAAAAATCGTCGACATTGAAAATTTGCTTTTCAAATCAATGACTAAAAAAAATAAAATTGCTGAGCTGTGGGTGAGCTTACGCCAAGTCTTCTATGAGAAAAAAAAAAATAATAATAACTTTTTATCATCAACAGACTGTGTTTATATTTCAGGCGAAGCAATTAGTATTGAACTCTCGTTGTATTCTCGTGGGCAGTGGTATTAACAAGCTTTGTACAACAAACTCACGTGTTCCTATTCAGATAAAATCAACTTAAATTCATTAATAAAGTAATCCTGTTTGACTTTTAAAGCAAATAGCTACGAAATTTTATACACGATCGGCTTATGTGCAAATGCTTCGGTGAAATCAATAGGAACTCTTAAAATCTTGTAATAACAGCGTTAGGCTTGATGATGATCTTTTAAAAAGGTTTTAAATAGGCACATGTGCATGATATCAGTGAAATTATCCAAAAATTTGACAGAACCCAACGGTATTCTCAAACCTTTAATCATAAGGTTTTGTGTTTGTTCAATGGAAAAAATCCGCTGAAAAGCTAGTAAACTAATAGCTAATTGCTACTCAAATATGCTCCCATTTTCTACGAATTATTTCGTATATTTTCGCATAAAAGTAAACTGAATCTCTCTCTTCATTCCTTGGTGAGTTTCTACAAAGACATTTTGATCATCTGCAATAGGCTTACGTATTTATGCACCGGTGGAGTACGAAGATTACAGTGGAAGTTCTTGCAAATCATTCCTAATGTACGACAGTGAGGCATATTCATGAACTTCTGTATGCATCCAAACCGACGGAGAAAGAAGGATAATCCTGAGAACTTAGCTTTGTTCTTGTGAAATTAGCAGATCTGATAAAAATATCTACACATTCGTTCGCCGCGTTCTGCAAGCACATTCATGAACTTATGTGTATCTATACACTAGGGGAATAGGAGGAATAAACTCAAAGTTGTTGTGAAGTTACGGACTCGTTTGACAGAATCGTCGAGGAAGCCAGCGACCCTTACGACGCCCCTGGAGGGACATCAACGTTCATTATCTGAGGTGAGTCTCCTCTGCGCTTCTTCCTTATTGGCTGCTGGAGTTCGTTTCTTTGATAGCCAGTGCTGCTGTAGCTGGTGCTGATGTTGTTCTGCTTATTGACTCTTTGTTTTTATGTTTTTTTTTTATAATATCTACCGGTGGGTTTAAGCGATGTATACTTTTTGCTTCTATGGTATAGGTGTTTCTTCAGAACAGTGATCAGATACGGTATATTCTCTTTGCTTTTATGTTTCTTCAGAATATCTATGTCTAATTGATAAAATTTATGATGCCGCTATCATATTTACTTGGTATTTGTACTGTCCTAACCCTAACATAATTTTTGGCCGACTCAGAAGCTGCTGTATGATTTTAGCTTTTGGGACGGCCAAAAAATCTGTTAGGGAACCAATGTACGACAAAAAAGTAGGTATATATTCGCTTATGATATTACTAGCTCTAGCAGGAAAATCAAATTACCAACAGTCATTTCTACAGTATAATTACTCATATTTTTATGCTCATACTAAGTTCCTTCGGTTACCATGCTTATGATAATAGTTAGTCCTTTACTTTTATACTTTCCTTCCTTCACCCTGCGGGTAATTTCTTTAGGGTCTCATATTATATACTGTCATTACTGTATTGTTCAGAAATTAGTGGACAACTTCAAGATTTGTAGCAATATTTTTGACGATGTCCATGCACTAATTCCCCAAATAACGATAATCGAAGACGTCCAATCTTCCAGGAGATATAATGTTTCAACTTGTAGATTTTCTGTCTAGTTTATTCACTATTCATTGCTGCACCTGTACATTACGACTAGAACAAGGTTCCAACTGCTTTGTTACGGAAGTAATAATTTAGGATATAAGGGGTGGACTGAGTTCTTCTGTGGTTCGATGCTGCCTTTTTTTGTACTCTTAAGACGTCATCGATTGGTGGGAGAGATTAAGCCTAGTACGCTTGACCCACCGGAACTTCAGTCATACAGCGCGCTTCGGGACGCTGAATTGAGTTTGAGGTGTTAACCCGTCATCGATTGGCCATGAGATTTCCAAAAACTCAATCGTAAAATGGAGGTTCCAACAGTGGCAAGCACAACCGGGTTGTTTGTAACACCTACAACACGATTTAAAGAAGCGGTGAAGCCCTGCTTTTGTCTGATGTTCCTGATAAGTGAAGTCTTGAGGGCTTCTCTTTATCTGACTCTGACAAGCTAATTGGTAACACCATTACTTGACACAAATTTGTCATGCATTATATAGCGTGAATTTCGGTGGATTCTCAATGTTTTTGTGCTACGAAAATGTATATTGCATTTTGCAGATTATATATGCTTCTTTCCCATACTGTTTTTTGTTTGTGTACTCCGGGCGCATTTAATGATCATTTAATTGATTTATCCTCCCTCTTCTGGTGTACTGCTCTGTAGTCTGGGGTTCTGCTGCCGACTGCCATCTGTATTTGCTTGACAAAGTGGTTCGTCGATGTGCGTTCATGCTGGGTGGTGTTGTGCCTTGTGATCTGGCGCATCGTCACAGAGTTGGTGGGGTCTGTTTTTTGTATAAAATCTATAATTGCCCCAGTCATCCACTGTCTGAGTTTCTTCCGGATCCATTTGTTCGGTTGAGGCATACTCGGCGAACTGGTGCTCCTCATGAGTTTGCCCTGGAACCGTTGCGATGCCGTGCGGGCCAGTATTCCCGTTCGTTTTTTCCATCGTGTGTGGATGTTTGGAATGGTGTTGATGGCTCTGTCTTTGCTGGTGCGGGTATTGGCAGCTTTAAGCGATCTGTACACAGAGCTATTCTGTGATCTTGGATCTTCTTTTTTTCATTCTTTTGTTTTCTTTACCCGCTGGGCTGGTTGCGTGGGGGTTTGTTAACCTCATAGAGTTTCTCCGTTCCCACGTTGCCAGTCTGGTGTGACTTAATAATAATAATAATTTGCGGTATTACGTAAGCTTTGTAGCACCATCACTGCCTCTCTAATATGATACCGACCGGGCGATTTGCAACGTTCGGATCTAATTAACGAGTGCTAGCGATTTCTATACGGAGTGCACCCATCGTATAATGTTGTATACCGTGTTGTTTGAATAGATGCTTACGCCGGGTCGCTTTTTCATGTATTGTTACTGTGCGTTTCTATTGAATTCTCAGTGCACTCTGATTTGACAGCGATTCGTTAATTAATATCTTATGAATGATACGGATTTTATATTGTGTTCTGCTCCTTTTTGTATACACTCGATTGGTAATTTATATTTTACGCACTACATATTATTAACTAGGTTGAATTGCCGTTGTTTCTGTAATTTGAATTTGATATAGTGGGAATAACTTCAAGGGACAAGGTCACTTCATGCTTGCCAGCTGCAAAATGTGCTGTTCCAAAACCAGCACGCTTCCTCGTGCTCCGACGGAAGGGCCTGGCTTGGTGAGCATATGCAGCATCACTTCGGTGACACTGACCGGTTTTACTGTACTTGACTACGGAGGTTGAGCAAAGTGTTATATAATGTAAAATAATTTCAGTGTACATTATGGTCACTCGTCCTTTTCCTGTTAATGGCAGGCACATATTGGAGCTTCGAATTGAGACACGTATAAGTTCATAAAATTGAACATTGAGTCTGTCAACTTAATAGTGCATTGGTAAATTGTCTGCTTGATACTTGGAGCGATTAAGACAGATGATACTTGCTTTCAAGAGTTGTAGTGTTTGTCATCGGGGCTTCCTCTTAATCCTTTTTTTTTCTACTGTAGCGGGCAAAATAAGAGAACGATTTCCATTATTTGAAAATAAAGTTTAACCATGTAGAGTAGGTTAATGAATCTTTTGATGGGACCTTAAGGAATGTATTTAATATATTTCTACAAAATATCAGGACAAACATAACTATATTTAATACATTAGAGTAATCTAACAAGCAATAACTAAAATTGAACAGTGCAAAATAAGAGAACGATTGTCTCTAAAACATTCTCACATTTACCCCGGTCATCTGGCAACATTCATTTTCATGTACATGACTTCTAGAACTGCCACTCTTACGATTACATCATTCTAGAAACATGGCACCTCACGTGAAAGTTACTCCTGAGCTGCGGGAAGAAATTGTTAAGCTCAGGTCCTCAGGAATGAC
>LQNS02277717.1:24418254-24437329 GCA_001587735.2 Parhyale hawaiensis | reverse complement strand
GTAAAATTGTATTTAGAGACAATCGTTCTCTTATTTTGCACTGTTCAATTTTTGTTATTGTTTGTTAGATTGCTCTAATGTATTAAATATAGTTATGTTTGTCCTGATATTTTGTAGAAATATATTAAATACATTCCTTAAGGTCCTATCAAAAGATTCATTAAACTACTCTACATGGTTAAACTTTATTTTCAAATAATGAAAATCGTTCTCTTATTTTGCCTGCTACAGTACTAGTGCTCCCTAAAATCTTGTTAACTACGACTTGCATAGCTAGACAGTACTGCTTGAAATAAGCCATGATTCAAGACTCCATGGATATAGTTGGGGACCGGCTCTGTCGTTACGTATATTTCTCTGTATCCTGTGTAGGCCTGAGGCGGAGAGGTATATATTAATTACGTTTTTTTATGCTGTTTTTTACCAGTTTTATCACAGACGGCAATGAAGCTACTTAGGCGGTGGTTGGGGCTGCTTTTGGAAAATATGACTGGGTTGTGCTTACCGAACTGGAATTGGTAGCGTTCTTTTGATATTATTTTAGAAGGAAGCCCAGGTGCTGCCATTGTAAGCGCAGTGCACTATATATTTAGTACAATTATGACCAAAAGCGTGTACAGTATACAGTGGAGTGCTGACGAGACAAATCGTTAGCGTCATTGTTGACTGACTTTTATGGCATAATAGTCTTGCAGTAGAGACGTTCATAATTTCCTAATCAAAACGTTAGTTAAATATATCTTTTTATGGTTAATGCTTTCATTGCAATGGACAAACTTGGATTCTAATAAATAAGACTAAAAAGTAATCAATGAACTTCAAGAACGCCTATAAAACAGTTCTACACTTAATGCAAATATATTCTATCAAAATTCTGTATCAAACAGTAATGTATACATATAGACTATGCATTTAACGGTATATTCAGTAATGTATTGGTGCCCCTTCCAATTCGGGGTATAAATAAGGTGGAATTTGACACTAGCACTAACAAACGTACGCGCAGAAGTAGATCCGAGCGAGCTTCGAGTAGAACTCATGGACCGTAAGATTCATACTAACAGTTCTAAGTCCTTCAGGAGCGTGGAATAGGTCCCAGAATTAGGTTAGTTAGTTTCATCCATCCTACTTTATGGGGAGAAGCGATCCCAGGGGATCCTGTAGGTCATTTTTTTTCCTATTCAAATAGGCTTTCAGGACGTCTATCTTTCGTGCTCACTATGCTTTCTTTCATTTTATGCTTCTCCTGATGATGCCTTGTGCTCTTCTTTCTTCTCTACCGAATTGCTGTTCCCGTGCATAGTGATCCTACAAGGTAACACCCTCGTGCATGTGTTCCATGTTTCTATCGACATCCTTTCCATTCTCTTGAATCTCAATAGTAGTGCCTAGGGAGGTTTAATATATTTACTTACTAACAGCTTGAAGTCTTCTGTACACTACCTCCATCACGAAACCTCGACCCTGCCAGTTGGCAACAGAATGGGGTTGTTGTCAAAACAGTACCTCCTCAGTGCCTCTCAGATACACCTTCCTGCTCAAGCTACAATCAGAGTCTATTCCGGCCCTCGTCGCAGGCGACATACTCTCCAATCAAAATTTGAAGAGGATCTTGCCCCCTTCCGTACAGAAGGGATTCTGCCTCGCGAGCAATACCGTAAACTGCCGTGAGTTCACTTCATACCTCAACACTTGCAGAAGTTGTAACTGCTCATCCCCCAGTGGGATTCTGGGCTATCAACGCCCTCCTCTGAGTGCGGAGGAGTCTCTTCTCCCCAGACCTTTTCCGTTCTACCCTTTCTCAGCTGCGTACGGGCCACTGTTTGGTCTTAGCAGACTATACATATATTCCGAGTGGGATAGTTTGGTGCTCCTTCCTTTCAGCTCTGCGGACCTGGTGAGCAGACTGTCAGTCTTATTTTCTCATGAACGAACTACCCCACTAATCTTGCGGCGAGGAGTCTCTGGCTGGACCCACTCGTGGCTGCGTGTTTCCTTGCCACTTCCTCTCTTTGACTTTCTCCTCCCGCTGCTTAGGCCTCCTCCGGATTCTCCTCCGCACGACGGCATTGTGATGCCCTGACGATGGCAACGAACCCCCCAATATAACCACAGTTTGAAGTGCATGGGCAGATTGTGTGTGATGCTTGAAGTCATAAAGGCAGGTAACACATTCTTCCAAGAGTCCTGGTTTACTCTGAAACGGCCAGGTGTCTTTCACCTGAAAGTTTCATACTGTAACTTACTTTTTTCTTTTCTTCCATTCTCTTCTACTTTTTTTTAGACATAGATAGGCTTGAAAGAGCTGGGCAGTGATTCAAAATATGGCTCTTGAACAGCATTGCAGATATACTTTAGCGTATCCTGTCCACTCCTGAAGTAGGCAAGTATACATTAACCGCAATTTCTTAGTAGCATTTTGCAAAATTTTTTGCTTGTAGAAATGAGTTAGTTCCCGGGTGTTTCGGCTGCTTAAAAAATCACTATGGTTATCGAAAAGGAGCTGGCTGTGCTGTGCGTATCTCTGTTATTTTATACAAGGAAGATCAGGCTGCAGTATTAATGAATGGAAGGCCTTCACTTCATGGTCATAAGTATGAAAACTGACGGGCACTGATGAAAATTTTTTGCAGTCACATTCGGTGGGGTCACTATACATATAATATACTTGTCGCTACCAGCAGTTTTGAGCCTCAAAACGAAAATGCTATCGACAACTCGAAGTTTCTTCTAAGAAATACAGTATATTCTCTCGAGGAAAAAATCATTTTCATTTCAATTACCTTTACGGGCAATTTTGCACATACTAACTTTATAGCGGACATCGCGTGCATTTATTTGTCACAGCAGCTGCCTTTTTCACATATTCTAACGCTAGGGAGCATCGCGTGTATCTATCTTCCACAGCAGCCACCCCTTTTCACGACCAGCTTCTTTCGCCGCGATGAACGAACGCGTGCATTTCAATTCCACAAGCCACGCCGCTGCATGGCGCAAAGAAAACAAAGCCTTACGTGCGGCGCAATATCGTGCCGAGGTGTCAATCGAACAATGCCTCAGTTGTAAAGGAACTCACAGGGCAGACCGCATCAAAGCTTGCTTTACTTCCAATAAACAAGGCGACTGCATTACGACCCCAAGCTAGTTGCCAGCCCGGTTGTAAAGCTTGCGAGAGTCTTTGCAGTGCCTCCGAAGGGGCGAGGTTTAGCAGGCTATTTTATTGGAAAATCGTGGCCAAAGGAGTCGAATTGATGTGAACTTACCAACAGAGGGACCATTTTTACCGGTTATGTTATTAAATATGTTAGGATTTTCGGTATCAGTGTGTGATTTTATTGGTAGAATTGCCCGTTTTGGTAATACTTCGTTCAATTGCTTACTGTGCGTAGCATATGAATCATTGCGTTTGCAGTAAAGTTATCGGTGAGTGTGTCAGTGGGATTCTGTTTTTCAAATAAGCAAGACTATTTCACGCTTCGGTCATATCGTAATTTTACGTACGATACACTTAACATTTCTTTGACAGCAATGCATAATAATTTTTGTTGCCATTCGAACGGAAATTCTGCTGGAAATGGCTGTTGCAACTCCTTGATTAGTAAAAGTAAAAGAATTGAATCGAACGAATATCGATGGGGACTGTCAAAACAATGTACCCTCATTATTTCTGCTAGATCAATATGGTGGTCAGATGCTTATACCAACGTTATAGAAATAACACTCAAACTAAAGACGTATTGATGTGAAGCACAAGCACCAATCGGCCTCATCGCTTAAGCTCATTCTATATGGCTCATATTAAAAGATCCCATCAATTTTCTTCTGTCTCCTACTCGGTCGACAACTTGTGAGGCTCCATGTCAAATCAGCAGTTGTTTCTGGCTTCAAATGACCGAAAACAAACGCGGAATTTCACTGATCTCTCAAACAGAAGCAAAACAAAAATTCTGCCATTCTTCTGAAGGGTTGCTTGTATTTGGTACCTATCCAAAAAAATTCAAGTCAGCTCATTTTATGAATAGACTGTTCATGGCCGGCCTGCAGAGCCGGCACGGAGAAACTAAAAGCCGAATCTTTTGCAGTTACGCAGGCATGCGATGTTTGTGCCGACAGTGATCCCTTTGATATTTTTGATGCATCCAGAACTGACTGAACAACTAGACTGGACACATCAACTTGTGTAATAATGAAAGGCGCACTCGTCTGTTTTATGTAAACATTGAAGGCTGTCGTGAAAAGTGAGTATGGATAGTTCGTCCGAGTTTGGCCTTCAGTTCAGCTGCGTGGTTATTTATCGAGCTGTTTATACGGATTATTTGTTGTGCTACGTACAGAGGGGTGGTTAGTTCTTGACAGAACGTATATTGAACACCTGTGTATTAGGCTGGATCTAATCTTGCCTTTGGTTAACTGAAAGTCAGTTATGTTTGACATCAAAGGGCTTATATCGAAAGGGTAGGTATTCAGTACAGGACGTCTGATAGCACGTGATATCCCACGCTAGTTAAAAAAATTTTCTGAGAGAGACAAGGATATATCTTCCTCTGGTTAATACGTGCGACAAGGGATTTGAAATATAGGAATACAATGAAACCAAGAATACGTGAAAAACTACCACTTTTGCTGAAACCCACATCATGCACCATAGCATAACCTCCCACTACAATTGTCTGACTGGCACGGAGCCCTGAACCGATATTGCCTGCGGGTAGCGAACATATCCCAACCTGTCGCTAATACTCGCTTCCGCTTCGCTGCAGCTAGCGAGCTCTAATAGTATTTTGAAACAGTGGCATTTGCTCATCTAGTTTTATTACTGCTTTAAGTTATTTCGGTTTGCTCGTCTTACTGTTCGTGCTTTGTATCAACGGGAATATCAATTTTGCTAGACCGTTCCCTAGCAGCATTTTGGCCGCTCGAGCCATATTCTATGACTTTTGCTTCCCGGGGTGACCAAGAATTCCTTTAGTTTGGGATGAGAGATGCAGCCGATACTGATAGATAGTGCCTGCTTTAATACGAGACTATCATAGCCATTATCCTAAAATGCACTGAGGTTATTGTGGAAACACAGTCTCCAGTAAAGCACAACAACACGCGGCGTTATTCCGAAGGGCACCGCGACTTCTTCATTACCGAACAGATGTTGCCCCAGGGCGACACAATACTATCGCCAATACAGCTTTGCTATTTGTTCGCCGTAACTGGTAGTAAGTATCCTCGGTGACGGCTGCTGCTCGTATTACGGTCACCAGCTCCATGGTTCCCAAAGTGGGAGCGATAGAGTGATGTGAAGGACTGCAATTTCTCACAGTTAAAAAGCAATGATCGGAAAGCTACGAAGGCCGAAGTTCAGAAAATATCGTTAAAGTGAAAAGATATAGAACGAGTAAAGTAGCTGATACCATACTGGGCAACGTCAATAACGTGTGAAATGAAAGTAAAACTCATTGTACAAACGTTTGTACAAACGTTTTAATTAAAATGCTGATGCAAGCGTCGAGCAGCATTAACTTAAGAGAGCTGTTATATTGGTCGGCGTTCAGTATTTAAAATATTGCAGACAGAAAATCAAGTTTCCTATACCAAATTGTAAATAAATAAATAAGGGTGAGTTTTTATTCAACCTATGAGGAAAATCATCTTGGACACATGTTAATTCCTAATTTTAATCAGTACCCGCGGAAGCATCAAACTTGCGTGCTGAACTGAAGGCACTTTCGGTGCCGGGATCGACTACAGAAGTCAGGTGAGCGATCTTTGTGATGCTTAGTGCATTGATCACTTCACCAAGTTGCATGGTATGTACAGCCATCTTGGGGTCACTTACCTTGCCTAGAAATGGGAAGGTGAGGGGACGCGCGTCTAAGAACCTTACGTCGATCGCGCCACCTGTTGTCCACTGCAGTCGTACTTACTCCTCTAGGGCCAGTTGGCCTACATCTGCAGCACGAACCAGTGCATGTGGGTTTTCAAGTGGAGTTTGTAGTCAAATTGACTTTACTTTTGCCCTTTTCAATAGGCTAATGTGAAAAATTAAGAGTGCCCTGTTTGAGTTTATGATACAAAAACAAAGTTTTGAGAATGTTATTAACGTACAGATATGTAAAATAGCCTGGGATGACCATCAGATTAGCAAATTTAAGCCCTAGGTAAAATGTAATCATCATAGAAGTTTTGAAAAAGATATTAAACTGTTGAGAAATAAAACGACTTGGGAGAACAACCATAGCAAAAGGTGTTAGTAGTAGGAAGTGTAATCCTAACATTGAAATTGTAAACCATACAGATAAGTACAACGAGTTAGGGATATCTACGACAATGAGGAGATGTCAGTAAAAACTAAACAGATAGCAACATCGACGTTGAATAATAAAATATATATTATTAAGATGGAGAGAACCAAAACGATAACGACAATAATAGGACGACAATAACGGTATAACGTTATAACTGTATATTATCGGTATAACGACAATATTAATAAGATTTGAGTGATATGAAGTAAATTCTCAACATTAAAGCAATAAAATAAGTTTTCCATTAACATAAGGATCAGTGCAACCTATTAAGAAAACACCATATTGAGCAGATATGAATCAAGTGTAAAATAATACCAACTCCAAAATTGCGAAAATGTTATCATTAAATTACAGAAAAGTAAAACGGTTTAAGATAGCAGCCATATATATGGTGCAGCTGTCAGTAAATGCAATATAGTAACAACTGTGAAGTTGTAACAAAAAATTTTATCATTAAAACAGCAGAGACAAATAAAACAACTTGAGAGGACGGAGCGCAGACCTGCCATATTGGGAAGCTGAAGTGCTCTCGGCGCGGCTCGAAATGCAGGCCTTGCAATTACTCCACTCTGCTGCGCTCAAAAGCGGAAATTGTGCCCCTGGTTCCAAAACCTGGACTGATAAAGCGACAAAACCTCCGTTAAAAATGAGCGCTGTATGAAAACCCTGGCAAAAAATTACGCAAGCCCAAGCCCAAATCAAGTGCCGCCGAGGCCGTGGAGGACAGTTCGAGTGCTGGCACTTCAATGAGGGAATGATCTCGGTCGGTCTGGTGGATGCGGAGGCCTCTCGCCTTTCTGTTACTGGCTTTTGACTTTATGTGTGTAGGTGTGTGTTTATGTGGTTCATCCTGACTCCTTCTGGCCTTTTACTGGCTTGTTTTATCCGTGAGCTGACTTGTTTTATTAATATTTGTGCCCACTTGCTTCATTCTTGTTCTTTCTTTTATGCATTTGCTGACTTGTTTTATTCTTGTGCTAACGAGTTTACTCCGGTACTGATGTGTTTTGCTCTGATACTGACTCGATTTGTATTACGCTAATGCATACCTGCTAGTTTTAACAAAACTTTTTAACAGTGGATTGTTTCATGCTAATGGTCGACAGCATGAATTACATCAACTCGAACTTGTCTACGGTGCTGTTTTTTTTTTTATGTCTTGGTGTTCACTGCAGTATACATTAGCGACGCATTTTGTCTGTTAAGTTCTACTTTTTTTTTACAGTATGTGCTTGGTGTTGATTTGAAACATGTTGGTTTCAACCTGTGAGGTTGTATTTTGGGGTCGATTCGTCTTGCTTTGGTGTGATATCTCAACATTATACTCTAGCAAAATTGTTGGCTGTATTAGAAGTTATTTAACGATTTATCTAAGGCATTCTATGTTTCGAACTGTCTACGAAGTCAATCTGACTTTGAAGTGTATCTTATTTTGGTGTTGATTGCTGACTTTACCTTTGACCACATCAATATGTGGCAAGCAGCATCACTTCAGCATAAGATGGGCGGGGTAAATAACGCCACCTGGACCTCTTCCGAAGAATGTTCAAGGCATCTAACGTATTGGTTGCTGAGAAATTGCAAGCTTCACGTGTATTACAAAATCTTTTTTAAAACAGCTGTCAATGTGAAACTAGTTCAGTTAAAGACGCAGATATCTCCTAATATAGCTTTGGAACGAAAGCAATGACAAATTCCAGGTATCCGCGAGATGCACCCTACAGGTCTGAAAGATGCGTCAGGAAATCCACGCTAGAAAAATATACACATGCTGTTTCTCAACGTTGTTGGTGGTGGAATGGGTTTCAGCAAGTCTTCGCGAAATGCTAGACGTCTCTCTCACCAGCCCCATGAAAGGGTTGGCAGCAGATCTTCGCGAGATGAAAGCCAGTTTTCATGGAACCACGGCACCGTAACAGAATTCTTTCCTGCCCCAGACGTTACAATCTAAAATCCGCTTCTGGGGCCACCAAGAATTATCTCGGGATGGCTTGTCAACCAGCAGCTGTAAGATGCATATAATTTCATCAATGGAACGCGCGTTACTATAGGCCTCTGCAGGCTGCAGACCGTTAACGTCCATGGAAGTCCTGTTGGCCAACAACTGCAAGATGCAGACAATCTCTCATCACACCCATGGAAACCATTCATAAATGCATTTATCTGGAAGAAGCAGTATCGTGCATACACAATTTTTTATCATTCATGCATACGCACTGTATGCACATGTCAACAAGTCTCTCTTCAATATAAGCACGCAATGTGCTGCTGCTGCCGCAGCGCAGCCTCTGTCAAAGAACCACTCGGCAATTACTGAGGCTGAGGCAACCAACAGACGGAAATTGCTCCTCTGCCAATGGAGAAAGCCTCACTCATAAACAAAAGGAGCGAAAACGCAAAAAGGAAGAAAAAATTTACGGGCAAAATACACCAACAGATGAAAAAGATGCTCTCCGGATACGAATCAAGGACCCGTAAATGATGCCGGCTTCAGACTCAAGGAGTTCAGAAGAAGCTTTAGTGAAATCTCGCAGGAGAAATTCGAGTCCAAGGGACGGTCGCTCTCGTCTCCGGAATTGATAAGACAGGCTGGCAGAGGCGGCGGCGGCGGCCGTTGCTTGCGATTGGTGAGTTCTTTCTTCTATTTTGATGATGTCTTGGATCAGCCACGTCTATCCATGAACTCCCTGTCGGCGAATGTGATCCCTAATGTATGGTATGCTAGGTCAACTTTCCACTTTTGGTGATGGCTTGGATCAGTCAAGTCTGTTCATGAACTTAATGTCTGCTAATGTGATTACGAAAGTATGCTTGGTCAACTTTCCACTTTTAATGGCTTGGATCAGCCACGACTGTCTATGGACTCACTGATTGCTAATGTGGTCAATAGTGTGCACGGTCATCTAATTTTTACGATAGCTTCGATCCGAAACGCATCAGAACTCGTATTCTACTCAAACTCTGAAAAAGCTCTTTTTGTAATTTCTTATGGCTGGTCATCGCTGTTTATTATTGATGAATCAGCATCATTTTCACTGATGCTGTTGTTATCAAATTTAAGCGCTGGAAGGTTCAGCCTTACAGCAAGTAAGCCATCGATAAAAATGTAACTTTACATAAACTCTCACTGCTGAAACGTTTACATTAGAGTCTATAATTGGGAATTGACGAGCCAACAGGCCCAATCATAGACAGGAGCCGAGGCCCAGGCCTTCAGTATTCTGCATGCTGTGGCTGTTAGATATATCGCATTAAAAAAAAATCAGATATCTAAGGGAAAAAAGTTCTAGCAGAAGGATGGACTTCGGAGCTTCTTCAGGTTGACTCTTAAGAACAGTAGCGTTGCCGACCAAGAGTTCCAGGCGTACGTTTGTGTGGGCTCTTGGAAGAGGTTCAGGTACATTACCCAGCCAACACGCTCCTCTATGAAGTTTAGAAAGAAAACAAAAGAAGCAATAAAAGTCTCTATCTCCGTCAAGTGGAAGAGCTTAGTTCCTACTGTGAAAAACTATTGAAGCGCAGGCCGTGTTCATTTACCTTCTACGTATTTTTTTTATTATCCTGTGCCTACTTGATATATTACTTCTACATTGCACACATGCAGGAATAAAATTTGCTGCTGCAAAAAGCAAAAGGTTGAACAATTATCATCCACGTTGGACAGAATCCTTTCTTTTCTTTATGTAAATTTTTTATAATCTCATAGATTGATATCAACAATAAAAATTATTATTAATCCAATCGGTTGGAGGCTATTTTTTAGGGACTGAATAGTCCCATTAAAAAAAATTAATCTCATATATATTGAAATATCACAATATGCATTGCAGAACTGTCAAAATGTCGGAAATTTTCCTTAAAAAATAATGCTTTATGTAGAGCAACGAGTATAGATTTCAGTGTTTTGTCACTTAAATACTGAAACTTTGTAGTATAGCGACGGCTCGCTTATCAGATGGTTGCCATTTTAATTTTACCTGACAGTGAGAACGATACTTAAGCTATTTTATATTTAGTTCAGATAATTTATTTTAACATCTTTGATATCGTTTAATACTAAGCAGGTGGTGCTGTTGCTGCCATTGATTATGCGTTTTCTGTATTCAATAAATTGTTCAGCAGCAGTTAATTTTGTTGAAGCTTTTCTCTACTTATTGCAGTCTCCTCGTTTTCATAATTTTGTTCTGCTGGTACGTGTACTTCTCAAACATGAAGGACTTTCATCCATCGATCATGTCCATGGAGAGGCTGTGCATTATCTGACAAAAATTAGCACTTTCCATTTTCTTAATTTTTGGACAGGTTGAAATGCTGTGTGGAGCTGAATGGGTGGAGGTCAATTATAAAGTTGTCTTTTAATTTCATAATTTTTTGGCTTCTTTTCGCGAGGAATACGTAGATTAATTTTTATTGACTCTATTTACAAATACCTTATTCGCTTTCGATTTTTCGGGGTTAGAGTATAGTGATGATGGATTGTCAATTGATAAAATACTTGGGTGTGATAAATGACAGCTGCCGGGGTCTTACGGTTCCAACAGGTCGTAAAGTGCGACGTATCATAAGACGTAAATTTAGGGTATCGTAAGTGTACAGCTGCGAGCTCAAATACACCGATATTACGGCTAACGCTTGATTCTTCCTTTTAATTTAACAATAGGGTTTAATTCACATACCTAAATTAACAACGTTTCAAGGCTAAAGTGATTTTTGATTACAGTTTACCTAAAATCACCATACTGTAGTGATGAAAAATCTCAGACAAGACCTTTGTACATGTAAAAGGTAAAGTCAACCTGACGGCGTATCTAACTGGGAATATCCACATGCACTGGTTCGTGGTGGAGACCGATACCGCTGGCGCTAGAATAGTGCACGGCTGTAGTCGACCCGGTAGATTTTATGTGCCCTTCACTGTAAAAAACTGCTTAGGCGACCGAGTCCAACGTAAGTTATTCTTGTTTTACTGGAAATTTCACTGTCCAGTTATATTCCAATATCCATCTTATTTTCACTTTATCCAATGTGAATTTTTCATGCTCATTAACATCACATCGTCGACACACGAAAGTATAACTTTCCTTACTTTTATTTTCGCGAGTTTTGCACAAGACAGCGTGAGCGTGACCTTCGTTCTTCGCGAGTCCACAAGTTTTCTTTGTACGCGTAAAATAAGAGCATGAAAACATTCCAGAATGTTGTGGCCAATTCCATAAGATTTTGTTCGGAAGTTGGTACAATGTGCATACCTTCCCTACCAGTATTCTGGGCTGTCCCAAAAGCTGACACCGTAATTGAATTTCTTGGGTAGCCAAAAGTTTGTTAGGGAACGTTGACTATGATACTGGTAGAGGTGTAGGAACACGGGGAAACTGTTACTGTACTGTAAATAGGTATAGCACAGGTAATATATAAATTGGTTTATGCATAGATATCTATGCAATGTTTGCATAGGTAGGTATAAATGTTTGTATATCACTTACAGTATTCTTCAAAAGTATTACATGGTTTTTTCCTTCTTATCAGATGCAAGTAATGAAAAATAACTAGTATCAGTTAGGAAACTTATAGACTATGTTAAAACGATATTCTACATAGATTAATATTCTCAGAAGAAATAAATATGTCGTACGAAAACTACAGCACCACAAACTATAGCATTTCTTGTAGGCATTTTTGTACCAACATCAACAATTTCGCCCGCCTCCCTTGAAATTAATGGTTGTTATGTAGCTGCATGGTGCTGTCTCCCAAACTGAGTAAATATATATTTTTTAGCGTTCTACGTTTGTTTATCTTTCAGAATTTAGAATATTTGGAAAAATAAATCATATATCTATAACATGCCAGTCTATAGGGGACTGTGTCAAAGTTCGGTGCTCACGTACTACGTACTTCTGTGGACTTGCCAATCCAAAGCACCACTCAAATTACCCAATTTACGACTCGGCACTTACAACTTTCCCCAGCGAATTACTCAGCTTTATTAGCGATTGCTCGACCGAGGTCTTTGTTATCGGTGATCGAGCGCTAGATGCAGGTGACACAGATTATTTATCGAATACTCGTCGATGGTTTGATTTCTGGGAGTCAGTGCAGTTGTTCTAGAATATTAGGCTGCCATTACCCCCGGAGGGACATTATATTTTTATTCACGACTGATCGACTTACGTCAGTTGCATTATTACACTGTCGTCTCAATCACAGCGAAGCTGCGAGTGTGTTTGATTCATGGGCGATGAAGTCACTCCTGCTGAAATCTTCCTCCCTTTGCACCACACAGGGATATTTTTTACTATTCTGCAGCAACCTAAATTAACTAATACTGAAGTTGTGCGCTCCCAACACTAGTTTTTTTTTTATTCCCAGGAGACCAGTTTCCTCGTACTCGTTGGCCGTGTTTCAATCACTGCAAGATTATGATTTTTTTATTTCAAACACCTATTTCACTTGAGCTGAATTTGTGCTCTCAATGTTCCTAGAACGTGAGGTTATTATTTTCCTGCTTTTTGGCTACCAGTTGACTGACGTTAAGCTTTGGCGCTCTTATTATCAGTGCTGTGATATTGTCATGGTTTTTTGTCTATACCTGCGGGCACCACACTAATTGACATATGATAAGCTGAAACGCTCTCATTACCTCTACTGGGAGATTATTGCTGTTTTTTTTATTTGAGAGTAAACAGTTAACGTACATTAAACAATCCAGCTGTCATTTTCAATGCTGTGAGATTATATATTTATATAGATATTTTTCTTCTCTTGCACATAAATGACTTCTCGTGCACTGGCGCGATTCATTCCCACAACGGAGATTGTTATCACTATTTTTTCATACTCTTCGGCATCTATTCATGTTGAATTGTCACATACTTTATTGTTATCTCGGCACATTACGACTACTCTAATAAATACACAACTCTTTTTCCAGATAATGTCCGTGAATGTCGGAGCAGTCGTACTCGAGTCTTGATTGTCGAGCACCCACTTGTTGCTTACAATATCAATAGATCAAACTATATAGCTGGCAGTAGACGGAGCAACAGGCCCATTGCTAGAGAGCAGCCAAGGCTCACGCTCCTGCCGAACCTGCCCTAGATGAGCTATTTCAGTTATATCAAAACTAGACCTTTTTGGTCAGATTATCGCCCATTCGAACAAACGCGGTGCAATGAATAAACTTTCGATTCGACGGTGTAAGATTATTGTGCTCTTTTTCGACTATATCCCCATTACTAAAATGCCGTTAGATCATTATTTGGATGAGTGTTATTATGCCGGATCCACATGGTACACTCGCACGCTCAGCTTGTGAGAAATCTTTGCTCTGATACGTTATTCAACTTATATACTTTCCAGGGGTCTCTTAGATGTCGACTTTTATTGTGTAATCGGGACGACCTGCAAGCTAAACGTTCGCTCAAATGTTGAGCATGCACTTGTATTGTGTGGCCCCGGCATTACTAACATCGCAGTTTCGAGTCATTACTGTTTGATAATAATTATTACCAGTCGCTTGGCTGAGTTAAACTAAAAACTCATATCAGGTTATGAGGTTCTGTGTCTCAGACTCTCCCCTGTGCCACGCACGCCAATTATTAAGCCAATCCATTAGGTTAATCGATGCTTGCTATTCTGCTCGAGCGCTCCAACATGCTTTAATATTGCGACTGTGCCCTCTGTTCACCTGTAAAAGTCTGCTATTTTCTCACTGACTCGGATTATCAGGGCAACAGAGCTGGAAAAAGATAGAATCAATCGCTGCTGCACCGACACTGATTAATTTGATGAAGGTGCGTGCACTGTGTAGAAGATACATGACAGATTGTCTGTGTCTGCATGTGAAATAGGTGTATTTTGGTAGATAAGGGCCCCAGTGCAAGCAAGATACATGTGAAAATTATTGCATCTGCAAGGGAAGTTTATTTCGCTTAATATTATTGCTGGGTACTTGATGAACAGTTCTGTGTCTGTAAAGGAAATGTTTTTTGGCATTTTTTAACAAAAGGTTGTATGAGTGTACGTGTCAATCGGGAAGCCCCTAAGCTTCTACATGACATACCAAGAAATTACTGTCACGGTAAGCTCATATTTGTTTTGAAGAGATAAACGTAAATACGAGTCTGTTAAGATTTACTTTGTAAATAGTAAATATGAACCTATCGTGGCGAAGATTTTTAAGGGCGTGTGGCAAAGTACACGAGAACTCGCTGTGTCTGAAAGGGTACTGTGTTTCGATACATTGTTATTGTATTAATATACATGAAATCGCATCTAGGAGGGAAGTGCATTTGTCTAAATATCTGTAGAACAAGGTGCAAAGGAGAATGTACACATAGTATGTGTCTGTAAAATGGGCTTTGAAGTTACTAACTAGTATACGATGGAAAATATACGGAAGCACTTTCTACTTCTGCTCGTGTTGTATATCTTTGTGGTTAGTAACTGTAGGAGATGCACGCTAGACTGGCAATCTGCACAGCTAGTGCAACTTGACTGATACAATTACTTAGTGCAAGGTACACGGGAGAAGAGAATTGCTGTATCTGCGACTAGCGAGAGGTAGAATTAGTTGAACATGGCGTGTTCGCACCGTGTACTTTTTGTCGAGAGCAAGTCTAGTTCTTCTTCAATTATTTCTAATTGGTTAACGCCCATCAGCTTATTACCGTCAATAGTAAAATTGTAGGTCAGATGAGTGCTATCAACTGCTTTCTTGATGCATACTCATAATATCATTGTTTCAGAATTTATGCCAATTATTATTATGTTTAGCATCATTTAAGCTTACATCTGTTATTTTGGGTGAAAGCATAATGTTTGAAATATGTACTGTTATTTGCTGGGTATACCTTCATAGTAGCATAGTTTTGGAGATAACATGCTCTGTGTCGAATAAAAAGCATCTCTTGGCAGCATCTTTATTGATGACTATTCTTATGCCCCTAATGGGTAGCATCATCAGGGATTATAGCTCGCACGCACCTAATGGGTAACATTTTCAGGGATAACTTCTATGCCCCTAATGGGTAACATCCTCAGGGATAACATCTCGTATGCCCTTTAGGAGTACCATCCTCAGGCATTATCTTTCTTATCCCTATAATGGGTAGCATCCTCAGGGACAATATCTCCCATGCCCGCAATGGGTAACATCTTCAGGGATAACATCTTCTATGCCCCTATAGTATCCTCAGCGATAACATCTCCTATGCCCCTAATGGGTAGCATCGTCAAGGATATCATCTCCTATGCCCTTAATGGGTAACATTTTCAGGGATAACTTCTATGCCCCTAATGGGTAACATCCTCAGGGATAACATCTCGTATGCCCTTTAGGAGTACTATCCTCAGGCATAATCTTTCCTCTGCCCCTAATGAGTAGCAACCTCAGGGATAACATCTTACATAACCCTAATGGGTAACATCTTCAGGGATAACACCCATTACCCCTGACACGCTCAATACTCACGGATCTTCTCTGGGCTTCGCGTACCTCACAGCATACGACCACCTCGTTACCCTTTATGGTCTCAATGGTCGAGACCGTTAATGACTTGGGGCACGAGACTTAGAAGACCTTAATTATTATGGCCTCTAAAATACTCTCTAAAGTAGACACCAGCAGCCGTAAGATCAAGTCATCAACTACGCCAGGCAGCTTAATGAAAATGTGCGTTTGGGTGGAGATAAACGTTTTTCTCGTCGTGCATGCTATAGCGCTGGTTAATAGCTTGTGTCTATAGTGAGATACACTGTTCTGTTAGCTCGAAATGGAGTGAAATTAGATATAAATTAAGGAGAAATTTGGTGAAAACAATCGTTTGGGTGGAGATAAACGTTTTTTCTCGTTGTGGCCGCTGCCACTTGTGCTGCTGAAATTAGAACGTGCAATGAAGGGAGATTTTCAAGAAACGTTTTTCTGCTACAAGGAGCAGTTTAATCAAGATGTTTGTCTTGAGGCGGAGATGATGTTCTTTCTTGCTGCGCTCTCTAGTAATTGTACTGAAACTTGATTTTGATGTAAATTCAAATTTTTCTGTTAGCGGTAGATGTCTTGTCAAATGATAGACCCAGGGAAAGGTAGTGAAAAAATTCGTTTGGATTACATGATGATGCACCTAGTTCTTATTTGTGGATTCGATAGTATAAGTTTAAAGTTTGTTTTTGTAGTATATGCTTTCTGCTTCATTTGACATATAAAAGGTTTCAAACTAAGCAGAAAATTTTATTGACAAATTTCACTTGAATGGAACTGATGTAAACGTTGTTTTTGCTGGGAATTTTAGCACAATTGTCGCGTTCGCTTTTACAAGAGGTAAAAACTAAGCACTGTATGTACTAGAAAACTTGGTAAAAATGCTCTTTAGCATTAAACTAACCTTAAATTTTATTGAAACTATGTCTGCTGATATAATTTTTAGTCAAATATTTTCTGTTAAGTAAAGTAATATCATACATAATGCTTGACACATTGCCATATATGGCCTTCATATCCACATTGATTTATCATCGCTATATCCCGTCTGTTATAGGTGGCTTATGTCTTGAATTGCATGGTCTATTCAATATTGAAGCAGAGTATTGCATATTGAAATACTGAAAAATTAATATATGCTTAATTACAAATAATATAAATTATATAATATCGCATATAAGCTATATAAATATAAAAGATTAAAGTAGAATATTGAATCAAAATACTCGTGAAGCTACCTAGCTCTTCTTATGCGCCAAGTCGTTGACTTTACAATTTTTATTATGTTTCGTAAGCAGACTGAAGCTGTAAAGTTTGCACTGCAGTATATCGTTTAATGAATTTCGAAGCAAAATTTTTATGGCGTGATTATTCTCCTTCATATGTAATCTTCATTGAAGCTGCTGAAGGTACCTCGCTGTTTGTATTTGAGTTTCAAAAGCAGCGCGTTAATTGTATTGTTTTGCAGAAATTATGACCGCATTTTTATTAAGAAGTCAAAAGTTTGCCAGTTTTTGGTAATATTTTGAAGCTGAAATGGAGCTGAATTACCCCGACCGCTACGGTAGGCTCTGCTGCTATCTTATGACATGCTGCTACACACGTTACAACATTCTACTTACAGTTACTATTGCTTACCTCAATGCAGCATGATATTTCTATGAGTATGTTAAAATATACATTGCATAGACTACTACACATACTATTACCTATCAACACTGCACACACTATTGCATCTACTATAGCATATGCTATTGAGACACACATAGTACGCAACTGCTTATTTCCGTCAGTGAGCATAGGATGAGCTCAGGTCACAGTGTTAGGTTACGTCACTATTAGGTAGGCCTTCGGATGTCGTTTTTTTAAACCCATTTTGTTTCACTGCATTTCCATGCTTCTAGTAATCACTCAATGTTCTGTGTTTCCTCTTTTTTCCTGGTTAGCATACCCATGCCCGCTGATTTTCGTATACGGGTTCCACCTGTCTATCGATGTACTCCCTCTTGAAAGCGTTATATATTATGTTACGCGTCATTCCTGGACGTGCTCATTTCACGAAATACCTTTAATTTTATGAAATACGCTGCAAAGTTGGGCATATTATCAACAGCCAAGTTTATTGTGTTCTCATCAATTATTAGGCCAACTAACCCAAAATAGATTAATAATGAGGGTTACATCAACTTTATTCTGAGAAATTTTATATATAGTGATTCTGATCGACAATAATTCACCGAAAATGAATATCAAAATCGCAACGAGCGGAAGCAGTTAGCCTTCTAGAAAACGATTAATTTAAAATTTATTGTTTGAAAATGGAAAAAGTTTTTGCAGAAATCTTCTGATAAGCACCTCGGGCTTTAAATAAATTAATTGATAGCTTTAAGAAAACCCATGACTAGTGACAAATATATTTAGCTGTTTCACGAAGTGCGCAATTTTGCTACGTATTTCAGGCAATGAATAAAATTAAGTCTATTTCGTGAAATGAACACTTTCAATAATTATGTGAAGCATATACATAATTTGCGTTGTTTTCTGCAGGTCTATTTGCAAAAACAAATTTTCACCCACAATGAGCATATTTTCGGTATATTTAAGACAAAATAGAACAAAATGTACGGAAAACTGCAGATTAATTATCAGATAATTTTTAATTCACTGGTGAATTCCTTTGAAAACAAATGAGATTTTCTTCTCCGAGTAGACAGAAAGTTTTATGGGAAACAAGAATAGATGAACTTAGGAACAAACATATTTCTTCCTTCTTAGTTGCACGTTTTTCGCTCTCATCAAGACAGGATGACACGGATCGTTGTGTGCCCTACGTTCACGCTGCATATTGTTCACATGCGTAGCTGTGCATCTGTTCAAAAAGCGAAAAAGTGTAGGGCCTACTGAGTTACAAGTCACTGCAAGTTCAACGGGATGCTCAAAACTTTAACAGCGACACTTTTTATGCAAACTGACTTGAAGGCTAACAATTTAGCAATTCTTTTAGTTTGCACACTGTTGTGTTTGTGAGAATACAACGTAACATTCGAATATTTTAAAGCATCAATGTAAATTAAAAAAGAAGGAGCGTGTGAACCGAGGTTTAGAGTCATTTAAAGTCGCCAAATGCAAAGAATTTTCCAGAGTTCATCAATAATTCATTTCTCACTTCTCGTTTTAGCGGGACTCCCTCTGATCATCGCTACTCATTAGCATCATCATCCCGAGGTATTTTTTTCAGTGATAAAATTCGTTTAAGTTTTGTGTCGAAGCTGAGGCTCACTTCGGGGGGAGGGGG
>LQNS02277717.1:24398969-24418232 GCA_001587735.2 Parhyale hawaiensis | reverse complement strand
GGGGGGGGGGGGGGGGGGGGGGGGGGGGGGGGGGGGGGCTGGGTTATCACATGGGGTGAGTGTGTGGAGTAGTTGGTAGCAGAATAAACTTTATTTCGTATGTGAAACTGTCTGGTTTTCGTGATTGGTTTTAATATTTATTTGAAGACCTAAATACGTGAGTGATTGTCATGGTGTCTAGGGTGATTAAATTTTTAAGATAATAATAATAATATGCAAGTGATTGTTCTTTGTAAGGCCGTGGATTGTTGTGCTTCTACGTGAAAGCTAATGTTAAAGTCGAATGATATATTTTTCTGGTACAGTTTTTTGTACTAGGTTTTACATTGACATTCATCAGAGCATTTACTTTAAAGTGCACGCTTGCTGCTGATGTTTTTCTGGTATTGATTTGAATTGCAGATCCATGTTGTTATCGTGAAAGTTGATGTAGAAAACAACTAGGCCATCGCATTTATAGCGTTTGTTCTAATCGTATACAAGTCTTTCCGCTTTTCAGTGAAAGTTTTTGATGCAGTCGTAGGTATTCATATTTATCCGTGAAAGTTTTTTCATTTAATTGCAGCTTTTTGTACCATCTTCGCGAAAGCGTTGAGGTGGAATAAAATTTGCTGTCGACTTACAGAAGTTTATTTCGAATTTCGTTATGCATGTTAGTGTATAGGCATCATAGCTTTGTTAGTATATGTATTAGAAAATTATGTAATAATATTAGTTTCACTGTGATGATTCCGTTACACGAAGAGAAACTGCTTAGGGAGTAGTTTTGCAAGCTTCCCGTAATAGCTTAAATGTATATAACTTTCAATATTTTTGATTCGTCGCGGGAACCCGCTAAGATTTCATGCCAAACGAGTGAATTAATTTACAAGTTTTAGTTTCTATCTGACGAATCCGCCGTAAATGAACAAGGCTTCATACGAAACTGGAATTTCATTTTTACGATTAGACAATATTTGAATAAGATTTTTAATACCAAATTTCAAATTCGTACATTAGTTTTAGTTTCATTGTAACGAATCTGCCACAGTCGAACACCAAAGTTTCATCCGAAACTGGGATTTACTTAGAGTAGTTGTAGTATTGTGACGAAGTTCGCCACACTTCAGCATAAAATTTTGATACCAAGTTTGATAATTATTGTGCATAGGTTCAAGTTCCACTGCGACGACGTTAACATACCTGTACCACAAGGTTTCCCACAGATCTGGGCTATACGTCGAACTTTTTGTTTTATTTTAACAAATTCTTCTCACCTGAGCACACAATTTTAAAATCAAGTTGGATATTTACCCACCAATTCCAGTTTTCAGTTTCATTGTGAAGAATTCACCTCCGTTGAACATAAGGGTTCAGTAACAAATTGGAGGCTGGGAGAAGAGCCTCTTCAACCCCTGATTATTATGGAAGCGCGCTGCTTGGCTCATTTCTAGCCGTAGCAGCTTCCCTCCGCCGTATTTTTCGGCTCCCTCAAGAGTTCTTCTTTTTTTGTCAGTCAGAAAAGTTTGAACTTGGGAGACTGGCGCTGGTTTAGAACTGAAGGTGATTTATCACTCCTTCGGATGATCCTGGAGGATAGGCGAGATAATAGCCTTGGAGAAGCCCTCAGTTGCTGGGCACATGCATAGCTGGGATTTCTAGCTTCCGAGTTTGCTAGTAATATGGTAGAGAATTCAGAAAGGTAATACGCTCCAATTAATAGAAATGGTGTTACTAGAAGAATGAGAATTGTATTTTCTTTCCAACTGCAGGGCGTTTCAACAGCTGAGATTGCGAGTAAAGTGGATAGAGAAATTTATAATGGCTGTATACTTCAGTGAATGGTAAAGCTGGTACTAATATTATTGGTATTTTAATGTTTTCTAATTGTTGCACATTCTAGAGGCCGAGATTACGTGTAGTCTGCATAGCGAAATTTAGAAAAATTGCATGTTCTAAATAATATAAAATTACGGTATGAGTGCTAAGGGGCTTCTATATTCTTCTAATGCATGCTGTTCTCGTCAATATTCGAAATTGAGAGTAATAGTGACATAAATATCCAAGATGCTTATATGTTCTAAATGATTGAAATTATTATTGGTATAAGAACGGCTAAAAGGGACAATTCAGTCTTAGCTCTTTCCTTTCTTGCAGGACCGAAACCAACGAGAGCTGTTGGTTGAATAAGGTGATAATTTGCACATTCGTGTGATGAATGAATGATATATTTGCAAGTGTTTAACATTTGCATTGTAAATACACGATGTACACTGCATCGGCTGAAGATATTGATATCTATTCATCAGGCTCACACGTCATTCCATTATATTTCGTATAATTTTATTGCTATCAACATCAGTTTTAGTGTTATAGCTACATTGCTAATTTACCCACCTATAGCTCCTCATGCCGTTCTGCTAGCTCTATCTCTCCTTATCCAGGCCACTGAACTTGATGTACTCGGCTGCAAGAGAGTTCAATTTTTCTTTATTAATTCGGCGATCTTGACAAGTTATCGATACTGTAGTCGTAGCTTCCAGAAAGTGACAGATTTTTGTTGCTGGGTCTTCTGAATTTGACGAAGCGCCCGCGCAGCGTTGGAAGTGATCGATAGGGCGGCGGTGGCCGGGGCTGACAGCCGTCCGAGCTTCTTCTGTCTTTACTTCCTGCTCGATGGCTTGGCTAATATGCTGGCGGCTGGTCTTGGTGAATACGGGACAGTTTATGTAGTCAACTGGCTCTTGGTGCGTATGCCATAACTAAAAGTGTCCAATCATCTCCAGTCTGACCTCCGTTACTCGATGGTATTATACCAGCAGCTTGTCTTGGTAGATACGCTCCATGCAGTTGTCGGTAGCTACATATAAATTGTTATGTAATTTCTATTATATAGGAATTTACTTGTTTTATTGTTGCGTGTGTATTGTTTACGCAAAAATAATAATATTTCGAACATTATTTGTTGGGCTGTCAGGAAAGTTCGTACCGGTGTTTAGTAGCTAATCATTAGACAAATATATATATAGAACACAACTGAGTCCGGTAAACTGGATTTGACTACACTTCCATTTAAGCGTAGTTCAAGCTATCTTTTCGTGGAAGAAGGTTTGAAATTATATAACTTGTGTTAATTCTGTAACCCTTCAAAGTGGATGATAAAAAATCGTTTTCGGCTCTTGATGATTTTCTAGAGGAAAAATGCCTCACAACTAACCAAAGAAATATGCGCAGTTTTTGGTAATGTTCCTTAATCCGAAAGAACTATATGGAAACAGTTCGTCAGGTTGTTAGCTGGAGAGTCTAGCCTTATTGATAAAGAGTGAACAGACAGACCATCCTCTACAGTTCATAACCAAATCAAGTCAATTATCGAGAACAACCCATGTCGCACAACCTGAACATTGTCAGAAAGCCTTAACCTATCAAAATCCACCGTAAAACTTGGGTTCGCAAATCGATACGTTGTTTGGATGCCACACGACTTGAGTGAAACGAACCGTTTGGATCGCATTTCCTTCTGTGATTTGCATGATAAATGTAAGGAAACGTGCCTTTTTAATTGTAAATTGTGACAGAAGATGAGAAGTGGATTGTCTCCCGAAATGTTCAGAGACAACCATCGTAGAATAAGCAACGTGAGTCCCTTTAGCTACTCCAAAGGCGGGTCTTCACCCTAAGAAAGTTTTGCTTTGTGTGTCGTAGGATTGGAAAGACTTCTCTAATATAAGCTTTTCTAACGTAACCAGACAATTAATTCTGAGAAATATTGCTCACAACTCGGCGAGTTAAAAGCAGCAACTCAAGAAAAACGTCCAGAATTGACCAAGAGGAAGGGTGTCATTTTCCATCAGGATAATGCAAGACAACACTTTTTTTCTCAGATTAGACAGTAGACAATATGGAACAGGCCCATTCCCATAGAGCATCCGGGACTTATATTCTGGTCCTCAATAAGCTAGTGACATTACATCAGAATCATAGAGATAACTAGGGAAGAAGAGAAGAAATTGAAGAAAATTAACTCAGCCAAAGAGTTGAGAGTTGGTCCAGTAAGCACAATCAACTGCTGCAGATACGCGGATCGAGGAAACCAGACAAAATTGTGCAACTGGTTGGGATGTGTTACCTCACCTTCCATATTCTCCAGATATGGCTCCATCGGATTTTTACTTATTCAGGTTTTTGAAGAATAGTTTTTATGGTAAAACTTTCAATTTCTCGTATGTGTTAAAATAATATCTTGATTAATTCTCTGCCATGAAATAACCGCATTTCTGGAGAGAGGGTATTTTCATATTGAGGGAAAGATGGAAACCCATTGTGCTACAAAATGGGTCATATTTGGTTGAGTGGAAATGTAATCGCTTATATTTATTGACCTCTTTCTTTCCTTTAAAAATCTCAAGAACTATCCGGACAACTCAGTGTAAAACTACTGGACCATTATTTTTATTTCTTTAATTGAATATTTAATGCGTCTACGAACAGAGCTCTTCTACAGCTGCCGCTTCTTGTACCACCCTAATGATACTGCAACATGTCTCACCAGAAATTTTATTCTTAGAAAAATAGCACGAGATATTTTGGATCACCAAGTGGAGGGTGTCTCTTTATCCCTAATTATAGTGAGCATAGTTCGTCCTGGCGGATAATTTCGTCACTACTTTAATCCATTAACCATTATTTCTCAAGAGAGCAGCACTATCATGTCGTCTATAAATATGGACAGGATGCGTTAATGGATTAACTAGAATTAGGCATTTGGAAGCTTTACGTTCCATGTCAACTTGCAGGACCTGGGGCAAGTATATTTAGGCATATTTGTGTTTACTTTTGCAATTTCTCTCAAGATCAGAAAATGTACAATGAAAGGTTTAGGTGAGTCTCACGTATTGATTCTCCGAAGTGACTGTTTACTGAGAGTGCTAGTAATATTCCTTACCCCTAAAGGAAGACGAAGATTTAATCCTTACGTAAAAAATATCTAGATGTACAAAGTGTTTGTGTCCAGTCCAGATGTATCTTCAAAATTATTTAGATCACTCAGTGAAGCAAAATTAGAGGAAAAACTTACGTTTCTTCAATATCAAAGAACTCCCAATTTTATCTCTCCAAAGAAAATACGATATACTAAATTTACACCAGTGCGTCTTATTCGCTGCCTTCTGTATTTCAAGAAGTGGTATATCAACATGTGCTATTTGTATCACTGCAGTATGTTGTCGACACGAGTTTCTTATCGATCTGGATCCGAATGTGATACATAATGTTTGTTATATTACGACCTGGCTCATGCTCTGTATTTCAAATATTCCATTAGCTAGTTTTCTCATGGATTCCCAACATTAATATTTTATTCTCAAAGAGCTACTTTATCAGCGCTTGTCATACAATTACAGTCATCAGCTTGCTCATGCTCCTCATTCACTTAGAAATGTGACAACTTGTTTTTTCTCTACTTATAATGCGCATAAATTTCGTAAAGAAAAATTTCGATTTACGACTGTCTTATCACCACGGTGATTTACCAACTCATTCTCTTCACTCTTCACCCTAAAAAAACAAAATAATAACACGACAGCGTGCTTATCTTGAGTGATTCACTCAAATACATTTTTTTATAGTAAGAAATAGAACTCTTCCCTTATCACCATAGCGATTAAGCGACTCATGTTCCCCATCCACCAAAAAATGCGATAAAGTGTTTTTCTTATCGTTAAGGGCCTCTCAAAGCATCTCTTTCGTCAGCAAATACAACTCTCGCAGCCAAAGTTTACGGTCGAGTTCAACAGCGAACTGACAAATGACTTACTTATTTTAATCTTCAACAATCTCGCCGTAAAGTTTTTGAAAGTTCATCTTCTTTGTTGTGCACGCGATGCTCGACAATGGACAGGGCCTCAAAACAACGCTTAATGTTTCCAGAAGGAAATCTGTAAAGATTTCATCACAAAAGCGCCCTTCCTCCACCACGCTGCGCCATACTCTTCCACGTCTCTCGCTTGCGTTCCAGAAGATCGTAATGAAGCCGCAGGGTCGTACTCGAGCCCGTTTTCAAAAGTGTTATCTAGTTTTTGCCCCTGTCAATGATACATAGTATTTCCAATAGCAATAAATTACGCTCCGACGCATTGCTCCACTGAGAGAGCACGTCGAGCTGGTAAGGAAAGGCTGGCTGCTCCGCATATCGTTTGGATGTCTGCACGGTGTCAAAGGAACTTAGAGAAGACTTTTGTGTAGTACAGATCGTGTTTGTAAGGTGCACTATCACCTGTTTAATAGAGATGAATCGTGTTTGGTTGTTGTTATGGGATGATGGTTGCACGAATTTGCATGTGTAGTACATATCGTGTCTGTAAGGTACACAATCGCATTTGTAACACGTGTTCCGTCTGGCTATTGTTAGGACAACGATTGTATAGGCATTGGCATACGTAGTACGGATCGTTTTTTATTGCTAGGGTGGTAGAGGTGTATTCTGACCTGAGTACTATATGAATGTAACTTATTTTTTTTAATTAGAGATAAGAACGACGTGCATTCGCACAGCTACTATGCATCGCGTTAGGATGAGAAGATTGAAATTGCGCTTTTCCGTGAACAACTTCAGTGAAAAAACAACAACAACAACAACAACAACAACAACTTATTTGTGATTTTCATCTCCAAGCCTTTTCTCAATGGACTGTCACGTCAATACACTGTAGGTAGCTCTCTATATATGTTCTAGGTACTTTTTGTAGTTTTATCATTTACCCAAGTACAAATTTTATTTCCTGGTACTCGTTATAAGTGATCTTGAATAAAAATTACGTATATCGAGTGCCTGGACGGAATAGATTCAAACCTATATAATTAAATTGAATAAAACAAATAGGGCGTATATCGAGGACTACCTGCACTTAGAAAAGCTGGCAATGAGAGAGCGAAAGAAAGAAAGTCAGTAAAGTCTATTAAGGAAGGGAAGGACGGAGGGAGGCCCATACAGCCCCCGCTATATACGGAGCATAAAATATGGCCACCGTCACTCATAATTACTCCGGCTTTTATCGACCCCGCTGCTTTCATTCTAATTAAAGTAATGGCATGACATTTTTGCGCTAGTCCTTTTTTCTTTTAGGGATTTTTGGACCGAAATGTTTTGGTCGGGCACTTTGAGCGTGGCCTCGGTCAGTCCCGAATGAAAGGCCGAATTTAGGAAAAAAAGCAAGTTCTGATAAACTCGGGGCAAAAATTCACTGAGGTGATAAATACGTAATGCACTGGTGTGTGGATTAAACCGGAGTGTAGTGGAAGGCAAAGGAAATTTATAAACTCTTGTTACACGCAGGATTGCAGTGGATAATTACAGTTAACACGTCCATTTACAAAATGGAAATGATGGGTAATAATTACATGAATGGGTCATGATACAGTGGTATGAATAGAATTGGCGTGCAGTGAAGAGTAAAGGGCATTCGTTGGCAGATGTTAGGGGAATCCTTTCTTTCGATAAATTAATTGCCTTTCCTGTAGGACATAGCACTTTTTGAGATGTTGCTATTGCGTTCCGGTATGGGAAGAAGGAATCGCTCGAATTACCCTGGAGAGTGACATTTATGGGCATACTCCTATACGGGAATAATGGGTGAAAAATGCCCTCAAGCGCATGGGGCTGTCTATAGGCTATAGAGTGAGACCAAGCTAGATTACCTTGGTGATTCTTCGAGCGAGGTCTAGGTGCTGTTCAGCAAACAGCCCATCTTGTGCAGAGGTGATACTGCGCTAGGGCTAGGCGAATTATCCCCACTTTGTAGTTAGCCGCTTACAGCCGAAGTAGCGAAACCAGCGTTCTTTTTTAAGTCCCCAGTAAGTCATCCTATTGGGTTGAGCGTTTTTTTATACTCGAGTTTGCCGTTGTAGCCGATGACGTCGTATCTTTGACTTCCTCTGCTCCACTAGGAACAGCTTCGAACAGAGGATAGATAGGCGTGGGCTAATAATAATAATTTTTCATTGAAATTAATGAGTTTAGTGCACCGTACTGCACTGGTCGTGTGTTTTACCCAAAGTGCATTGGGCTGTATAAGGAATTGGTAAACTATTGTGTGAATAGAAAGGATTGCACAGAATACCTGATTGTACAGGACTTGTTTACAAAGAGAGTGAAAAGAAAAATTTCAAAACTTCACATAGATGATGAATGCCTACAGATACTGGACTGGTGTGTATAAAACCGCCCAGCAGCCGAAGAAGAAATGACCATAAGCCGCATTTACCTCCGGGAATACTGTTGATTGGTAGACTGGCTTATTGTATGGATGATTCAAAGAGAAATGAGGCGTGGTTGAAGCTGCACATTTGAGATTTAAAAAATTACAGCTACCCTCTTTTCAGGGGGCTACCTTTAATATTTTAACACTTTCTAATTGATAATCCTGCGACGCTTAAGTAAGTCTCTAATTACTTCAAAAAACCGGCCAGTACAGCGAATCGTAGGTAAATGTGAATGCATTGGCTATTGGCGAAATTGTTTTTTATTATATCTGACATGAGTTTCTTTTAGTTTTACTTAATTTTTCAACCCCCCCAAAAAGTTGTTTCTTATTAAAATGTCTCAATTGGCAATCGGATAAACAGTTATTTGAAAATCCTATAGGACGTATACTGTCTCAGCCGCGCCGTATGACAGCACCCTTTTCTTTCAGTAACTGCCTTTTTCTCTGATCAGCCTTTTTCTTTCTTTCTCTCTCATGCATAAAATGTGAATAGGCTCTCTCAATCTCTCCGTGTCAGTTGCTTACGTTCTACAGTATTTCTCGAGGCGAAGTAAGCCTCATAATCAAGATCGCGTTGCTCTGTGGAGAAATGAATCTTAGTATGACACTGAACAAGTGTCTTTTCTCGCTGCTCATTGATCAGAATTCTTTGCCTCTTCCTCTCAAACATTAACATTCCTCGACGGTGAAGTAAGCTGTCTCGTAATCAAGATCGCGAAGGCATAGGACATGTGTATCTTTCCTCCTGATTTGTCACTACGCTTTCTCAGCCTCTTCGTATCAAGAAGTAGCATAGCGGCAGTAGTAATAATTAGTCTGTTATCAAAGTTAATATTCCTCGATGGTAAAATAAGTCGTCTCGTAATCAAGTTCGCGCAGGAAGGCGCTGTATAGAGAATCATGGCATTCGACAACATTCTACACAAATGTCGCTTCTGTAGAACCAACAAGCCTTAAGCCCAGCAGCACAAGGTGTCCCTTATGTGCCCTCGGCACTGGCACTATAATTAAAAAGTCCCTCGTGAGACGTACGCGGCATAGCGCTAATTTAGAAGAAGTGCTCTTATGGACGGCACGTCCTCCCTCCAAACCTTTGCTCCTTTTCCCCTAATTTGGGTGCCTTCGTCAACGATATTGATACATACGATATGTATACATACCGAGTTGTAGAAAAATTACCGGAGATTTAGGGTGTGTACACTTACCGAGTTAGAGAAAAAATGAAATGGAAATTAAAGAAGTACACCTATATATACCGAGTTAAAGAAAAAAAAATCAAATGGATATTCAGGAGGATGTTTGCTCATATGGAGCCGTAGAAAAAATAAATGGGAGATAAACGACGTTTACCGATGTATAGCTGCAGTAGAAAAATTATATGGCGATACACAAAAAATGTGCATACACGCAGAACGCTAAAGGAATTAAATAGTATACGATACTGTGTAAAATATAATATAATTGAATGGCGATATACGGTGCTCTTCCGTGTAGAGTAGCAGAAAAATTTATTGGAGACATTTGATGTTGACCTAAAGCGGGATAGAATATGTAAAATAGATTTGATATTATGCATAGAGTTAGAAAATAATGAATTGGTGATTGCTAGTGCGGAGGTTTCACTAACCTATCGCAACGCTCTCTAGATATTTGCTTTGTGACATGTTCGTTTCGAACATTGTGTGATTAACACTTGTCACAGCAGGGTTAATCTTATATATTATTAATGCTTGACTGCTTCGCTACAAGGATCTTTTTCTCCTATATTCCTATCGGGGAAAAACCCATTTCTAGCGAGCTAATGCAGCTTGAGTCAGCTTGAGGTCTTTTCAATTAAGCGTTTTATTGCATTCTGTTGTTTATTCATGTACGTAATGCAACTTCAAAATACACTTTTTATTAATAGTAGCAAATACATGTTCTTTTTATCCACTGCATTTATGCACAGAGTTGTAAAAATATGGAATGATGGTAGTTGATATTGATGTATAAATTGGCACGGTAGACAGAAATGAATATTTATGTAGATGTATTTAAACTCAGAGTATGAGAAGGTTGTTGCAAAACTTGGTTATAGACAAGCAGAAAGAAAAAGAAAAGTGGATTTGATATCCACGTGCAGAGTAGCGGAACAAATCAGCTGATAAAGCTGATATATAGAGTATTAAGAACATTAAAATTGTGGTAATATCTGTGTTAAGTTGAGGTAAAATAAACTTGCGATATTTATGCTTGCCGCAAAGTAGCAGAAAAAATTAACTGTTGATATTTATATAATTGTTAGTGGGAGAAAGCTTCGTTTATGGTTAAGATTATCATTGAAGATAGTCACAACGTAAGTTGTTATTTCAGCATAAATTATAATAATAATACTTTGAGAACTGTCAATCGGCTCATATTTCAACGAGAATACAATCTTTGTGCTTACTAGCTGAAAAGCCCAATTCCCTACTCCATATTATTTCTGTTGTAGTGTTAAAGCTCTTATTACCTCCGTCAAAGAGGTTATGTTTTTGTCGTATTTGTCTGTCTTTTTGTCGTATTTGTCTGTCTTTTTGTCTGTCACCAAGATTACTAAATAACTCATGAACGGATCTTTACAAAATATACAGGGATTGTTAGGCATGTTAACAGTAACAGATGATTAACCTTTTGTGAAAATCTGCTCATCTGTTGTTTGTCTATTTTTTTAGTGCCATAACTCACAAAATTACGGACGGATATTTATGAAATTTACATGAGTTGTTAGGTATACAGCAAAAACTGCTAGTAGACCTACCTGTTATTAGACAAAACTCCTAGTAGGCAAATAAATTTTTGAGACTGTACATGAAAAAAAAAAAAAACTGTCAAGATACAAAATCTAATATTGGTGCATGGTGAAAGTTCTGATATCAGTATTAAACGGGTATTATTAACAATATTTCTATGACTAAAAATATAACTTTTTGACTCTAATGCTACTATATTTATGAAGGTCTTAGGGACAAAATATTGTAATACTGGGAAACGGTACCATATCGAAAATGAGAAATTGACTCAATCAAGATACTTTGTTATTACATAATAGATGTGGAACGTCAATTAAGATTGTTGTTTTTGATGTTAAGTCTAGTAACATTCCACCGGTTATTCAAATGAATTCACTCTACGTGACAGTCAGGTTCGTTACTTAAATTGAGTTAAATATATATATACATATTTTAGCCCTCACTGACACTTTACGATTTTTCCCCCCCCCCAAAAAAAAAAGAGAACTCTAGATGTAACTCTGAAAAACAACTTGGGTTTTTGACACGAAAGAATCGATTTTACATATATTCAGTGAGGGTATGATGGCCTGTAATTAAAGTATGATAGTGTAAGTTGTTCTATTATTTATTATTATTATCAAAGCTTCACACTCGGTCCACCACGGATAGGTAGTGAAACCAAAATGAACCTTTATACATTACCTATGTCTGTACGTACAGTTTATTGAGACTAGAAACAACAAAATGATAGTGAAAAATTATTTTTGTTTAAAAAAATTATGCACAGAATGTATAAAAGAAATTTCATAAAATGTAATTATATGTTTAATATTACACTTACTGAGCACTCGATTCCCAGCGTTTCATAATTATGTGTGCGCTCTTTGTAATGAGAACGTGAAGTTATTTCAGTATCCCTTTCACTATTACAGAAAACTGCTGTTCTCGTAAGAGATTAGACTTCTTAGTAGATAACCCATGTCCTGAACGCCACCCTTATCTATTGGCTGTATTTGCTGTAATACGAAGAGTAAATGACCAGTTTTTTTGATGAACTGTTCGTTCGTTCGTTCGTCTGTTTGTCGCTGTGTTTGATTTTATGCTTGTGAGTACAATAACTCAAAAACTTGTAGATGGACCTATAAGAAATTTACAAAACTTGTTAGTAATGCTAAAAGACGTGGATGAATAAATTTTGGTGATAATCGGTTGGTGTTTGACTAATGTTTGTCGCAATGTTTGTTAGCAGCATGACTCAAAAAGTTATGAACGGATCTGCGCGAAAATTACAGAAACTGTTGATACTATTGAAATGCATAAATGACTAGATTTTGGTGTTGATACAAAGAAAGCATGGTTTAAGAACCAATTTGAATTTTTCGTTACTGTTGCTCTCAGAGTGCTCTATTGTTTCAATTATAAAACAATTTTTTTTTGCGCTTATGGAAGGCCAAATTCCATGCTCCGGTAGGCTGTGTAACGATAAAGCTCTTATTTATGCTGGAATAAAATTTTTGTGCCTACTCAGAAGCTCAATTCCATACTCCATAGGGCTGGTGTTACGCCAAAGCTCTTATTTCAAACCGAACACAATCTTTGTGCTTACTCAAGAGCCTAATTCCCGGCCCCGTACGAGGAGCCGCCGCCCCACCTGCGGCACAAGAACGCTTCTATTTCATAACCATAACGTTTCCAATATTTGCTCGGCGAGGCACAAAGCAAGTGTGCATACTGGCAAACTAAATCAGTAAATCGATGCAGTGCTTGCCTTTCTCTCCCCCCGCCGTGCCCTAAAGTTACTTCAAGAAAATTCTTTAATATATTCCCTTTGATAGTCTACATCGGGCTGCTCATTGCAGAAACTGCTGCGAGTCTAGACACAGGAGACTTTGCTAATTGAACTGTTACAACTTTCAAGGTAATGCGGCTTTTCGTTCGCTTGTTTTTAACACCGCCTCTCGTTCATTATGAGCGTCTGCTCTAAATCTTACTTAACCGGAACAGCGATGCGCCTTCAGCGTATGCAAGCAAGCAAGCTGGAGAGATGCAAAGCTCGGCAGCGCGTGCCTTGTATACAGACATTGGGAAAGTTGAAATCGCTTTCGGGATTGCGTTGGCGTTATTAGGCTGGATTGAGCTATGCTTGTGGTAAATCTAATTAGTTTCTGGGCAGGGATTGCTGGATTGGGTGCATTTGGTTATGCCGAGTTATGCTGAATTAGATTAATTTAGTCCCTGAATAGGGATGGGTGTTTTGGCTGTACTTGGCATGCAAGATAGGTCTTGAGTTGGTTATTAAATTAGATGAGTCCTTAGGTAGAACTGATGCGTTGGTTGGATTAGGCTAAATCGAGCTATGCTTGGTTTGAGTAAACTGGCCTCTGAACTGGGTTGGCAGTACTGAGTTATGCTTTGATGGCATCAAATCAGTCCCAGGTTTGGGTTGACTTGCTTTGGTTGCATTTGGTGTGGCCGAGCTCTGGTGAAAGTAAACTGCAGTAACTCTGGCGTGGGTAGAGAAACTTGGGTGGTACCTACCGTATTGGACCAAACTGTCATCATCGTCATGAGCTAAAGCTCGCACTGTAACCACGTTTGTGCAAGCAATGCGCACTCACCCGAGACTCTAACAAGCACGACTTGCTGCAGCCAGTACGTAAATATTTACCGATAAAATCCCGAGATAGCCACAATTAGCCGCGTAATACAGAGCACTCGCTTTTGGAGCACTTGTTCCCGAGTTGCTGTCGAACTAACCAGCCGGAAGACGAATGAAGTAGTTACTTTAATCTTCAGCGATCTTGTTGCAACGTTTTTGAAAAGTTCATCTCTCTCAAAGTGATACTAATTAGAAGAAGAAAAATGTGTTGGTCGGGTTAAGTAGGGGATATTGTTTAGAAAAAGTACTCACTCAGACGAGTAGAACTGTTTCATTATGGCAGTGTAGTACAAAGTTGGAGTATTTTTATTCCATGCAGCATAATTTTGCAACGCACTCAAAAACTTTTAATTGATTTGTTGCAGAGCAATGAGGTTTTTCCGCAAACTTTTCCGCTATCCTCCATGCCTGCAGTGTTTTTAATTACCTATTGAATTGTGCACAGTAAGATGAAAGAAAACAATAAGAAGATGTAAGTATTTTTTTTTGTGTACATGATATTTAGCAGCTGCTCTCCAGGTGGTGTGTTAGTAATGCCGATGCATTACAGGTGCTAATTATTTTAATATTTAGTCGTTTTCCTTGTGCTTTATTGATAGTGTTTCCATAAGCATTTGTGTTACTTGGAAATAAGCGAGGAAAATGTTAGTAATTCTTCGAAGTGTAGGAGTCACAAGCCTTCAGTCGTTAGTGAAAGGTTCTAACATACTTTTTCTGACCCTACCTTGTGAATTTTCGGACGAAGTCCAGGTGACGTTCTCCGCATCACCTCAAGGTGTGTATACTTACGATGCTGTGAGTCTTCCGTTGGGTCTCAGTTAATGGTCAATTAAAAGAATACCTGCAGCGAATTATCTCCACAATGCACGTAACCCTGACCGTTGGTTTATCTGGTATTCTTCTTAAATGAGAATCCAGCAAACTTTGAATTTTATAGCTTTTATATCAGTGGTGCTTCGACTATGCCGTCGACATTTTAGAGTCTTCCAGTTCTTTCTCAGTGTTTGGCGACAACCCGCTCATTCACATTGATATATTATAGAATTTTCCAAACGTACATGATCAAATTTTTGTTGTACTGAATACAATAAAGACAGTTCAATCCTTTGTGGTAGTCGTACTCGTTCATAACTTGAATTTTGGCAGTTGTTCTAGATTTTTCTTCTACCCTGCATCCAAAGTGAAGAACAGTACTCTATTCTTGGCAGAATTAATTGTTGAATTGTTTACATAGAGTGAGCATTACTTCTACTTCGCGTGACGAAAAAGTTCATACAACCCATCCAGTCCATTTCTTTCCCACAACGATAATTCTAGCTTAATGCTCTTGAAACATAGCATAGTCTAGCATTCTCACACCAAAGCCGTCTCTCTTTCAATTTCATGCCCATTACGAGAAGGTAAACAAAATATTTACTGTAAGGTTTTGTTTCCTGTTAAAACCTCTATGTTAGTGATTATTTCCCGGCATGCTTATGTTTCGAAGTGTAGATCTGACAATTCTCTACCCATGTTCGCTTTAATATACTTCTGATACAGGTCTGTTACATGTATTAATTGAGTTAAATTAATGAAACTGTAAACAGTTGTATACAGTTGATTGAGTTTACTGGATAAATCCCCGATACTTCGTATACAGGATTTTCCTCAAGTCAATGCAGCTTCAACTTTCTTGGCAAGGAGCAAAATTGAATTTCTCTTTTGACCGCCCAGTTGCAGAGTTGGATAATTGCTTCACTCGCATTCATTTCTAATAATTAATATTGTGATTGTTTCCATTCTAATCCCGCCTCCCCTCACTCATAAATATCAAGTATAACAGCTCTCAACTTCCGTTGCAGAAAGTACCAAACATAAAGTTCAAGTTGTTTTTCATAAAGTTCGGGGGAGGGCCCATTAAGTTGGCGAGGTAGCGGAGCGAGTCGGCATCATCATGAAACTCGATTTATTCGTCTTTTAAGTTGTCATGGTAATTGGCTTTCCATTACGTGTGATGATCACAGCGAACAGATATGCTTCGGGGCGAGAGAGCGAGAACTACTGACGAGGGCAAACACGGGGCTTTTGCAAGGGGAGAACATGACATGGACACGCTCAAGTGACAGGGATTTGCTTAAAGCGAATTTTGTGCTGGCACTGCTGGGGAAAGAAGACGAAATTGAAATCGTATGGAATCGACAGGGACAAAGTTTGCGAGACAACTCCGAATCGAAAGAGGCAATTATTGAGGATGAAAGCTAAAACAGATTCAAGTGTTTGGGCTTTTCTAAAAGCAAATTTGTGATCGGAAAAGAAGACGGAATTAGAATTAAATGGAAACGACAAGGACAAAATTAGAGAGACGACTCCGGAGCAAAAAAAAGCAGGCATTGGCGACAGAAATTGTAAGTGATTCAATTGAAAGGCATTTAAGCGGAACTAGCTTTTGTGTTGTGGATATCATTGCAAGTCGTAGTAGTAAAAAACAACATCGAGCGAGACGACGCTGCTTACTTTATTACAGCGATTTTGGATGTATAGGCGACTACTATTGTTAAAGAATGTCAGTAATTTAGAATCTGAAAGGTAAATTTGTGTCAAGCAATGCTATATATCCGTCTTATTCGTTGTGATACATCTCTATCAATCGAAATACTTGATCGTTAGTAGTGAAGTTATCGTAATTACTCCAGCGACGGAGGCTATGCAATTTTACCGGAGTTTGTGTGTCTGCTAACAACCTATCTTAGAAAGTTATGGATGGAATTTCATGACTGTTACTCGAGCTATTATATACGACTGCTGTAACAAGGAACTGTTGACTAAATTTTGGTCATGATCCGGCTTTCCATTGGTTTATCGGTACACCTGTCTATCTGTTTGTTTGCCATTCTGTCTTTTAACATTGCCTTGTTTGTAGGAGATCTTCGCTCTCGGAGTGCTGCTGTAGTTGAAAAGTTGCGCAACGGCATTGGGCAACAACTCGTACATCGTGATGATGGCGATGGAAAGTTAATTTTGCTTTGGACTAGCATATATTTGTGTAAATTTCAGTGTATTTTGGCCGAAATAATAATTAATGTGTTATATAAACTAGAGTACTCGTGTAAATCCCCAACCCACAGCATATCGCAACCTTATGCTACAACACCCTGACGATGACTGAACATCCGAATGCAAACAGTTCACTGAATGCGGACATAAGACTACATTTCTCACTGTCGCCAATACAGCCCCACTTTGGTTTTACTGCAGCCAGATGTAATGCCACTGATGCGTTGACAAGCACCGCGGGGCAACCATGTAGAGACGTGACAAAATTTGATCTTTAATAATTTGTTTTGAGAAAATGGATTGGTAAAGGTTTGGGAAAATTTTTTATTGCAGAAAATATACCTACAAAGGTTTGGGTACATTCTTAATTGGGAGAATGGAGATTGACTGACGAAGATTTGACAGCATATTTGCTTGGAATAAAATGGATTGTCCTAGATTTGGGACTAGATTTATGAGCATTGCAAATTATTTATTAAACGTCTTTAACAACAAAGAAAATATGGAAAGCGGTTATTAATTTTCTACTAAAAATGATAATTAGTCTAACAGCCTATATGTGCAAAACTTGCATTCCTTCAGCAATCAGAAATGTCAATATTATCACTCAAACAATGTACCAAATATAACTTAAAACGTGTATCGTAGTATAAATGAGACTTTCATTATGAACACTTCAATCTCGAACCAAATATCGCCCCAATGGCTAATGCAAAATTGCTCGGACAAATTAAACGCAAATATTTCATAGTAAAAGGACTACATCATCAAGTGTTCGTCATTTTAATCCACAATTATTATTACGAAAGCCACTGGCTACTTCTGTTAAATGGCGATGCAAGGAGATAATTTATTATCCACAGCTTATTAGCAATTAATATGCGGCATTAATAGTTCAATCATGCCATCAATTTTTGATTGCTAATCAATGGGAACAGTTCGGATGAATTAGTTCCGCTCACTCGACCGGCTCAAAAATTAAATCATTGAGTAATGAATTCGAGGCAACGACATCATTTCATCCGTAATAGGATCATTTCGCGTAGCTCGTGCTAATGCCTGGAGCTACACTGTACAACCACAGACTAAAGAAGACACAGAAAGACAGTTAGTTCTTCAGAATTGTTGCAAGAAAATTGTGTCTGAATAATGACGTCACAGTCCTCACTTTGTTATTTGCATCATAAGTTGGTATACAGCATACATATTTCATCTACATTGTTCCAGCCGCTCGAAATTTCATCGATGCTTAATGGGAGGCTTTTTAAAATTAAATCATCCTCAGAGTCTTCTACTTAGATTCTAAGGTGGTAAAAATACGCAGGGCATTTCATTGATTAAATTGATGACTTGTTAGTTTTGCTCAGTTTAAATATCTTTCTCGTCACATGAAATTGTTCATAGCACACCTCGGAGTTGTGTCGCAATCAGCACTTCTGGGTTACCGGTGCTACCGGTGACCTAGCCAGTCGCAACTCGTGTCCACAGTTCATTTGCAGAAGATAGTTGAGTCAAATTTGGGTGTATGCGCTGCCCTCCTAAATTTACAGGTCTGTGACGTCAAAATTACGTCACACCACTGAGGAAATATCAAAGATTCCTCGCTGCAACAGTGGCGTGACGCAAATGTGACGTCACAAACCTGAAAATTTAGGGGCGTAGCGCATACACTCAAATTTGACACAACTATCTTCTGTAAACGAACTGTGCTCGTGTCGCAATCATAACTCAAGTGACGACTGCGACGTGGGTTACGGTGATGTAGGTCACCGAGTACAAACGTCTATTTTTAATAAAACGAGCAGTAAATCCCATAAATAAACGCCGTAAACCAAAATAATTAAATCATACCAGTTACTTGGAACTTATATTGACAAAATTTAAATGAAAGCGGAATTCCAATACCGTTGAGGTTACTGCGATTGTCGCTAGATGGCGCTCTCACAACCACTTTTCGGGTTACGGTAACCTTTTTTTCAGGGGGCGGAATCTCGGTATTGGCGTGAGTGCGACACACCTCTGCTGTCTGAATGATGACGTCACAAGAATGTCGAGGCACAGCTGAGCAGCACATAGAAGCTGACCGGCTGTGTTTTCATTAGTCTGTGGTATAACCACAGGCTGAATTTATGAACGGATGGTCAGCTCGCACGTCGGTCCTATACAGTATACAGTTACAGTCCGTATCCAAGATACCTCTGGAAGATATTTAAGTTGAAGAACGTTTGCTCATAAGGCGAACGGGCCACCGAACAGTGTGACATCGAAATAACTGACGGAGCCTAGGGTTTCGCTGCTATTCGATTTCAAGTGAAGGTTGATATTGCCTCAGCCCATCAATTTTGTCTTAGCTCGTTGATATTGTCTCAGCTCGTTGATATTGCCTCAGCTCGTTGATATTGCCTCAGCTCGTAGATATTGCCTCAGCTCGTTGATACTGCCTCAGCTCGTTGATATTGCCTCAGCTCATCGATATTGTCTTAGCTCGTTGATATTGTCTCAGCTCGTTGATATTGTCTCAGCTCGTTGATATTGTCTCAGCTCGTTGATATTGTCTTAGCTCGTTGATATTGTCTCA
>LQNS02277717.1:24386290-24397673 GCA_001587735.2 Parhyale hawaiensis | reverse complement strand
ATAATAATAATAATAACAATAATAATTGATATTGTCTCAGCTCGTTGATATTGTCTCAGCTCGTTGATATTGCCACAGCTCGTTGATATTAACTCAGCTCGTTGATATTGCCTCAGCTCGTTGATATTGCCTCAGCTCGTTGATATAGCCTCAGCTCATCGATAATGTCTCAGCTCGTTGATATTGTTTCAGCTCATTGATGTTACCTCAGCTTGTTAATATTATCGCAGGTCGTTCAGATAACCTCTACTTGTTGATACTGCCTCACTTCGTTAATATTATCTCAGCACGTTAATATTTCTTCAGCTCGTTAATATTACTTCAGTTCGTCGATATTGCTTCAGCCCGTTAACATTACCACGGCTTGTTACCTCCGCCAAGGAGGTTACGTTTTTGTCGAATTTGTCTGTCTGCTTGTCACAGAGATAACTCAAAAAGTTATGGACGTGCCTTGACACAATTTACAGGAATTGTTAAGTATGTCAAGAGGAACAGATAATTAACTTTTGGTGAAGATTCGTCCAACCATTTCTTTGTCTACAGCTTTTTCTCGGAAGCATAACTCAAAAAAGTTATACACCGATCTATATGATATATGCTACAATTGTTTGGGTTAATACTAGGAACAAGTGACCAAGTTTTTGTATTAATCCGATTGTCTGCTTGTTTGTTTCGTTCTCTTTTTGTGTTTGTCAGTGACATAATTGAAAATGTTATGGATGGATCTTCATGAACTTTGTGGGAATTGTTACACATGTTAAAAGATACAAATCACCAAATTTTGGTGCCGATACTGACGAAGAATTTTTCGTTAACATTGTCCTGTTTAGTCGGAGCTATCTGTTCTCAGAGTGCTCTAGTTGATATTGCATCAGTTTATGTGTTGTCCTGTAGCAAGACTTCTGCCTCCATATAATAAGCGAGGCAGCGTCACCGCCTTGGACCAATACCGCTGCATGTGTTTCCCACCCTTCGTACATTCATCTACGCTTTCTACATCAACGTTTACGAACCAAGACTATCGTGCTATGAAATAAATAAATGTAAAGGCAAACGCTTCACAATACAAGAGCAGGAGGATTTCTATGTATAGCTCGCTGTAGCCGAGCAAAAGCGGTGCTGTGTAGACGACAGTGTGTTATGTGTTTCCGCACTTCACACTTTCCTTTCCTAATCATTGTCTGTCCGGGGCTGACTGCTCAGTGCGTGTCCGAACGTTATAGCATGAGGTACTGCCTTGAGGGTTTACGTGAGCGCTGTTTTCTGGGGTCATAGTCTCCACGCTAACTTCTGACTTGCACCTCTCAAAGTATCATGTACATATTGTTTTTTTCCCATGGGAATATTTTTATGCGGTGATAGTTTTGATCTTTGATGTATTCACTGAAGTTATTGCTGCACTTCTCAAACCTGATAATGTGTCATGCGTTCGAAGTCTTGCTGCGAAGAACATATCTTTTCCTTGGCCTTCTTGTAAAGTCAACCTCCAAATAGTCTTCTTTCATTTTTCCTCTTAGTTTTAGACTTGCTCTGTAATCTCAATCAGTGCAGTAAAACTATGGATCATTCCTAAGCTGTTTGCTACCCACTCTCTTTAATTACTAATTGAATTTCATCTTGTTGCTGTAGAAGACTCACTTTTAGTAAGGTAAAGTACATTTTTCAATTTTTTTCCTACTGATAGTTTTCGATCGCCCCTCGTCTCCCTTTATTCCCATTATTTCTTCTTCATCTTGGTCTTTAACACAGTTGTGTTAAATTGTCCTCACTCATAACTGTTGTTTGAAACTTGAAGTAATCAGTATTGCAATTGTGTTAAAACTTTTTACTGTTTTTGCAGAATATCAACATTTACCGTTACAGAATATAAATAAGACGCTTGTTCTTACATTATTTATCGTTTATCACCATATAATATCCAAAAACGCTCATTATAAACTCAGTAAGGGCGACTTCTTCATATACATGTTGCATCACAATTTCTGGAACATCATTATTTTCGAGCTATATAAATCATTGGAGGTTTTATCATTCTCTATTTTTTTTATTTTCAAAAAATATGAATTGATGATTACAAAAACAATGCCACGATCGATTTTCCCTCACAGGCCCGCTTTTTCTACTTTATTTACTTACTTATCTGTTCTTGGGAGAGTTAAGACTGGGCCATAAAATTATTCTCATGAGACTGACTAATGCAGTGATTTTTTTGCTCGATTAACACTTTTTGACCCCAGCACGACGCTGTCTGTATAATGAATGAACACTGTCTAAACACTCATTTGTTCGGTTCGTAATGCCTGGTCTCAGCGTTGGTACATGTATCAATGCTTGGTATACGCAATATTCCGTGTTATGCATGTACTTATGTGTTAATGCTTGGGTACATCTGTATACAATATTACTGCATGTGTTAACGCTATCAGCAGTTTACCATATCATTGTATTGGGAACATGCAGGTTTCTGAAATGTTATAGCACTTCTGGAAGATGCTACTTTATAAGATATGGATATAGTATAGCGAATATGTGTAGTCTGATTGATCTAACGTAGTTTCAGTCCTGCAGTGTTAGAGCACGTTTGTAAAATGCGCCTTACTTAATCATAAAATATTAACGGTAAACGTCAGTACATGGGAGACAGTTGGCGTCTTACTAACACGGCTGAAAGTGGCACTCAGCTACAATAGTTCAATATTACTGTAAAGGGAAGAGTTTGTTTCCTTCAGTTTCCACGCAGCATTGGAAGACGCACTCGTTTTAATGGCAAAATATCAACATTACCTTGTCAGTGTATGGGAAAAAACTGGCATCTTACATTCAACACACAGCACTGAAAGATGCATCCGTTTTAACGGCAAAATATCAACATTTCCATCTCACTGTATATGGGTAAAACAACTGGCATCCTGCACTCAACACAACACAGAAAGGTGCATTCGTTTTAACAGGAAAATATCAACATTGGTATGTGATTGTACGAGAAGCAGCTAGTCGGCATCGTGCAGCCTACGAATGCTGCCTGCTGGAAGAAGATTTTCTGCTCGGAGTGATATCGTTCGTTCGTTCACTCGCTCCTGCAGAGCTCATCCAGTATTTTCTCACGCGTCTTTTGAAGCCTGCGTTTGATGCGCAAATGGGCTTCCCTGAGCCTAATGTACAGAACGACTCCCTAATTACTGGCATATTATCCTCTTCTTCGGCAGCTGCATGCATTAAATGTCCGACAAAAGTCAGCAGCAGCTCCCTACAGCGTTCAAAGAGAGCCAAAAACAGCGATCTTAAGATAAAGACTTGTACAGATGATACTGCGTATACATACAGTATATATATTACGAGCAGCTGGGTTGTCGTGTATGCGAACTGCTTTAATGATTTGACTGAGTGGCGCGTTAACCCTTCACTAGGCGGCTGAGCGATACTTTGGTGTGAATAACCTTACGGAAGTAACCATACATAGTTACTTGTCCAGTAAAGGATTAACCCTTCTGTTGTGCGCTGAAAGTAAATTCATGGATACCATTGCTTGAAATACCGGATATGGTCTTATGCTCGCCAATGGGTTAATCCTAATACGCCAAACAGAATTTTGAGCAAAAGACTCTAGGTACCATTATTGTAAATGCAAATGATCTCATTCACCAAGTTGCAGGTAAACTGAAGGATGACGTTTCCGTATAATTAGTGCCGTGAAAGGAGGCACAACAACCTATTGGGGGACAGAGCAGCGTGTTTACCTTAAGCTGTCGTTTAAATCGCAGTAATCACCATTCAAACAGATGCAGCAGTACTGAAGGATATGTCCATATTTGTGCCCTGGAGGCTGACAGAGCATCTCATTGGAGAGCACAGCAGCGTGTTTACCTTAGGCTTTAAGCTTGGGTACCGAAGGACGTCGTAATGAACTGCTGGTGGCATACCGATAATTCTCCCTGCCTATACTCTCTGATATATTACGCAAGTGCTTGCCAAAAACCCAACGGTCTTCCACCGAAATGGTCCGGCGACCGGCCCGCTAACCACCCTATCTTCATGGCCCGACACCTCTACGGTCCAATTGCGATCATTGCCGTTGCTTCGGGTGATGATTTGAGAGCCAAGGGGAACCTGTTCAGGAAAACAAGGGTTATAATGAAGGTGGAATTTATGATTATCTCCCGAAATACATGGGAGAGCTTCATTACCGGGCGGTTCTCAAAAATATGCTACTAAAGAGAAGTTCTTGCACGCTAAAGAATGCCCCGAATCTGTTGGGTCGGACTTGGAGAGAGATGTGTTTGGGGAGAGCGAGCCTGATGGTGTTTTATGGATGCCTATTAGTCTTCAAAATAGAAGGGGAGTTTTGTTGCACTTAACTCCTCATCGCAAGGCAAGAATTGCATTGGCGAAGATGTTGCACTAACTTTCGGGCTCAAATTTGGTCCATGAAAGCTGATTAATAAGGTCTATATAGCTAGAAGAAAAATTTGTTGTACTTGTAGCTCTTCATCTAAAGGAGGGATGTACACCGGTGCACGTAATGTTACAGAGACTGGAGTATCCAACTAGGGTTATTGATGGCGAGTGAAAGAGTGAAATAGAAGGGAAAGGTTGCTGCAGTTGAGTTTTCATGTTACGGAAAGAAATACACTGGGATGTAACATTGTTGCACAGAGTGGAGTACCCAGTTTTGGTCGATGATGGCTACTAAAAGAATTAAGCAGAAACGAAGTGTGTTGGCCGTATAGCTCTATATCTAACAGAAAATAATGCGCTTGCTACCATATTGTTGTGCGGACTGGAGTACCCCCTGTTTTGGTTAATGATGGCTATTGGAAGAATGAAATAGAAGAAAAGTTTGTTGTAGTTGTTGATCTTTATCTAACAGAAAGAAATATAATGTCTGCCATACTGTTGGGCAGATTGGAGTGTCCAGATTTGGTTAGTGATGGCTGCTGAAAGAGTTAAATAGAAGAGAAAACATGTTACTGTTAGCGTTTCATCTAGCGCAAAGTAATGCCTCGGTAGATAATTTGTAGCATTTGCTACTGCATGTGCCGTAACTACTAGGTCAATAGTAGCTGTTGAGATACTGTTAGTAACAGTATAGTAGTTTGTTGTACCCATAGAGTGTACGGCAAGGTAACGGATTCATAGGTGAAAATGATGAAATATTCACTGTTTCCCCCAAGTTAGTTATATATTTTGTCAGCTGCGTAAGGAAGAAACTTATTTTAAGTAAATTTATTGAGCTGCAAGATTTGATGAAGACTAACTGTGGATTGTATGGTAGTCTTTACATCACCGAAAACTGGAAAGAAGAGCGATTGTAACGGGATGGCTTATTTGAATTATAATGCGTTAAAAGTAAGTGAAATGCGCTGGTATTTATTACTGTTATAATCGCACTGCTTTCATGTACTTACAATCATCAGCTTAGCCACTTGTACTATGGAAAATGAAGGGAATAATTTTGTATCTACGTTGCCGCGTATACTACTTCTCAACGTCCACCCATTGTTTCATTCAGACATTTTTTTTTTGTTTACACAAATAGATGAATTTTTCCAACCTCCTTAGATTTTCTCACTTGAATGTTTTCTAATAAGAATGTACATCGTATATTCTATACTTGGTTTGCTTGGATTATATATTGCATCCTCTATCAATAGATGTATGCTACGTCATTTTTCTAGTATCTATTCGCATTGTCATTGCATTTTTGAAAACGCTTTTAAAAATTCACCTCTCGGAATTTACTAGGTACATAAGGCTTTAAATCCCTTCGCTGTACTAAGCATCTACTTCAACACAGGCTGAACTAATTGAATTTCTGCGTATAGCAGCCTTCTTTTTTTCGAGGAAAATTCACCCATTGAGCTTGTGCGATAGGCTCCTATTTTTAATTCCTTGCAAATGTAAGGTAGTTCCAAGAACGGCGCTCGGCATCCAATAACGAGAGCAGCAATAAATGTACTCGCTGGCAGTTGTTGTTCGCTGCAGCAGTGAGCGGGTCAGCAGTTCTTCGTATTGATTATCGGACTGTCATGCAAGGAAGTGCGTCTCAACAACATAAAGTGCAATATAGGCTTCTGCGAGGCTGTCCTAAAGTAACGGCAGTTGGGAAGTCCAAAGATCTACTAGAAACAACTCCTGGAGTTGTGCAAAGGGACAGGCGACATCTGGAACGGGAGTATGGGTCTCGGTAACGACCGCTGGGAGGTCCAAAGATGTGGAAATACTCGTACTGCTGCAGTGGTGCAAGGAAAGGACAAACGGCATTTGAAACTGGAGTACAAGCTTCAGCAACGAATGCTGGGAGGTACGAAGATATGGAAATGCTTATGTTATTGGAGTGGTGCAAGGAAAGGCAAATGGCATCTGACACTGAAGTACAAGCTGAAGTACAATGGAGGTTCGAAGATGCTACAAAAGCTTATATTGGTATTGTTCGGAAATCGTTTGCACTATTTTTAGGAATCGTTATAGAAATTTAAAGTGTTGCAGTGGGGCAAGGAAAAGACAAACGGCGTCTGAAACTGGAATCAAGGCTTTAACAACGACCCGTGGGAAGTTCGATGATGTTAAAACACAGTTGGAATGATACAAGCGAACGATAAACTGCATTTAGAAATGGGTAGAAACGGCTACTGAGATGTCCTAAGATATGAATTGTTTTAGTACGCTTGGTGTATTTATTTCGCCGCTAGGCGAAAAATAGGCCAGGTGGCTGATTTTGTAATTAGGTCGCGTTTTCATGAATATCGTTGATCAGGCTACAGAAGATGGCGAAAGTGGGATCCTTACCTTACCTGAATGCACTTCTTGCTTGAAATGCTTCTTGATATCGAAGCAAAGATATTTACAGCTTCTGGAGTCTGTATCTCTAACTTTTTTCTCTCCGGTCACGTCGTATAAATTCAGTAGATCATCAACGGAGCATTCACGAATGGATGATTTTTATCGGGCAGTAGACAATTATTTCTTTTAGCTTGCTGTTTTTCTTTGACGAAGCAGTTATCTCTTTATCGGCCAAAATTTCAGCACTTTAGTGGAGCAGATATTGAGTTTGGCGGTATCATGGCTACGGTACGATCATATTACATATAAGCTGACTGGAGTTGCATTGAAGTTTGTTGCATTGTTTTGCTAAAAAATTTACTTCCGCCTGTCAAAATGGAAGAAGCCCTTGAAAGAAGGAGAATGGAGAAGAAAGAGCCTAAGGATAATAGTACGTCAAATTATCAATGAAAAAAATGAAGAAGCAATTCAGAGAAGCGAAGATTCCGCACTGGCCTTTATTAAGCAAATATATCGATTATTACGAGAATTATTTCACGCACGGGTCCACCAATAATAATATGAAGATGCACTTTGTCGGCAACGCACACACTATTGTTTTTTACTTTTACACTTTTCAAGAGTCATAGGATAAGAGGGGGACCCTGTAGGTTACCATAGCTGTTAGCTACGCCGTCGGGACTTCTGTTCTTAATGCCCAATTTGCATTGCATCCTTCTGTTTTCATACTCCTGCTAATGTTATTTTCCTTTGCGCTTTCTCTTTTTTCCCGACTTGCTGTTCCCATGCTCGTAGATTCTGTCTGGGAACACCCTCGTGCAGGGATTCCACATGTTTATCGACATACTATATGTCCCTCCTTTCTTTCTCTGTTAGATCGCCGATTTTTTGTGGAAACAGAGGCTTAAACTATTCACTTTATTATAATAGTAATTTTTTCTTACAATCGTCTCTGGAAAAGTTTTTCACTAAATTTTCAAGCTTTGACAATACATGATAAATCTATGAAAAATATGGTCCCTCAGATCTGTTCTTTGATATTACCATTATCGTCTCTAGAGAAGGTTACATTGTAGTGGACTGTGTTTTAAGTGAACTTTGCTTAATATTACAGAAAATAGTTGACAGCAATTTTCTTTAAGTTATCTCCTCCAAAGTTTTTACATTAACAACTTGAATAGGGGGATCAGGTTTGAGTGAAACTTAGCGCTAGGCATTTCATGCAGCATCGAATATAGTGTCAAGTTCGCAAGCGATTTAATTAATTGCCCCAGTCATCCACTGTCTGAGTTTCTTCCAGATACATTTGTTCAAGTGAGGTATACTCGGCGGACTTGTGCTCTTCATGAGTTTGCCTTGGAACCGTTACGATGCCGTACGGGCCAGTATTCCCGTTCGTTTTTTCCATCGTGTGTGGATGTTTGGAATGGTCTTAATGGCTCTGTCTCTGCTGGTGCTGGTATTGGCAGCTTTAAACGGTCTGTACACAAAGCTATTCTGTGATCTCGGATCTTCTTTTTTTCATTCTCTTGTTTTCTCCACCCGCTGGGCTGGTTGCGTGGGGGTTTGTTAACCTCATGGAATTTCTCCGTTCCTACGTCGCCAGCCTGGTGTGATTTAATAATAATAACTTAATAATGCTGATATTTTCATTGAAACACAGACATACCTGATATTTTTTTACCAACACTCAATTTCTTGCTTTGTCTTAAGCACCATAATCAGAGCAATTCTATAGTAAAATAGAAAGCAACTGCCGACGATTCCTACAACCGTTTCCTGTTTTTACTCTTACGATATGTTCTAAACATTGTTATTATCGATAAACGGACTGTAAAAAATCAAGCGAGCAAGTGTCCATCATTTAAAACTACTCTTTTTCGTTACCCTACAGCCAATACAAAAGTTCACCTTTTAAAGCCAAAGCGTTCTCACTATTGTCGTTATCGATAAGGTGGCCAATAAGAAATCAAGCGAGCAAGAGTCCATCACTTACAGTGACGCTCTTTTTGTTGCCAACCCACGCTTGCTCCATTGGAGGCTCATTCACGGCAGCATTGGGACCATTGCCATGTTTTCTTTCGATTTATCATGCAGACGCATTCAGGTGCTTCATGGTTCTTGGAAATGTTGTACTGAGAGGAAGGGCGTCCGACAGGGTACGTAATGTGAGTCTTCACAAACAGGGACAAAAGTATATTGTGGCAAATTGAGAATATTATTGGGCAGCTGCATAGCTTCGCGGAACCGATCATGCCCATGATCGGAAGCGATATGAAAGATCTAGAAGCCTACAGTGGATTCCGCCTTTGCATTAGCAATCGCTCTAAAGCCGTGACAAAACTGTTGATCCAAATCCAAAGGCCGCAACATGAGTAGGTATTTGTAAATGAACAGAGAATACGATTTGGATTGCAAATTCAACTACTGCATGAATTGACTGAATTAGTAGCTTATGTATTGTTCAGAGTTCAGCGAAGACCACAGGATTATTACTTCATGAAAGTGAAGATGCCAATGATCGAGAACTCTTTGGAGGGTAGAGTCTGCCAGCACATACCTATGGCCTTCCAATGTACAGCGCAGGCGACGAATACTAATCGACCGTAGAAGAAATGAGTTCCAATGTCAGCGAATTGGAGCGACAATGCATTTTTACTGAGCTAATCATGTTATTTATCAGTCTTTTCAAAAGTTTCGCTGCAAAGAATTCAGCATTTGCGCTGAGAAATATTTATGGCTCTGCACGAGACATAATGACCTCAATGCAAATATGCTCAACATTATGACAAATTACACACTTCGGTTCGGTGCACAGAACTTCAGGAAGTACCATATATTCTAAGATATTTTTGTAGTACAAAGTTTGGGGAACAGTTGGTCTCGTTACAAAAGAAAATACTGCGTGACACAGAGCACTAATATATTCATGGAGACGTAGACCATATTTCTGGAAATGGCTGGTTTCATAAATAACGAATGTCGATATTGTCTAGTGCAGCAAAGAAAAACTTGCTTTATACATGGTACTTGTATTATCATTATTACTAGTGGACCCGTGTGTGAATAAATTCACGCAATTGATACATAAATTTGCTTAATATAGGCCGGTGCGGAATCTTCTCGTCTATGACTTGCTTCTTCTTCTCCACAAGAAATTTGTGATTACATTTCTTCACTGAATGTACTTTCCTTACTACAATACATATAGAGGAAAACGCTACGATGGCCAACTCAAATTATCGTAAGAGATACGTGCTTTCTACTGAGCAGTACACTTCAATTCGTCTTCAGCACACTCCTTCCCTCTCTTACATAACATGCAAAAAAGAAAAAAAAAGAAAACTTTATTAGTAAGCGCTAAAACATCACTGAATTTCATTTCCGCTGCGTATCCAGAATACACAGTGAGATAGCTTCAGCATAAAAAAAATTTTCGCGTCCAAGAAGTTGATTTAAATAAGTACCTACTAGCTACGTCTACTGTACAGGAAAAAATGGTTCCTCTATAAACACACGACGGTCATTCTTAGTATTAGAAGATTATAGTCAGATGTTTAAGTCTCCGTTTCCACAACAAAGGCGATATCACAGAGGAAGAAAGAAGGGACATATCATATGACGATAGACACGTGGAACCCATGCACGAGGGTGTTTCCATACAGGATCAACGCGCAGTGGAACAGCTAGCCGGGAAAGAAGAGGATGAACAGATGGACTAAAGGTCAGTAGGAGTATGAGATAGAAAGGAAGCAACGTGGGCACAAATGACAGGCTTTCTGACGGCCTAGCTAATGGCCATGGTACTTGTAGCAATACTAGTATAATACAAACATCCACGTACAGTATATGTTGCAAATAATAAAGCAGTTGCGTCACTAGGATTGAGAAATAGGGGGGGGGGGAGGCTCACCCCAGGAGTGGGTGTGTGTATAAGTTATACTATTTTCTTTATACATATATAGATTAAAATAAAATCATTAAAATCATCCAGAAGTTTAAGCTTAAAGGCTTAGGATTATTTTCTGGGAGCTCAAAGGCCCTTATAAGGGCCTAACAATGCCTATATGGTCAGATACAGAAAAGTTATCCAGTTTGGAAAAAGAAGATTATTTACTATTATTGGAGGTAAATAATCGCAGATGAAAATGATGTAATTTTGTTTAATGCAGCTTTTTTTTCTTACTTGTTGCCTGATATTTTGCAAGAACACCATAAAAGTGTTTTGATAATGTGATGAGGTTGTTTTGACTAATATGCCGCTTATTTTATGCGTTTGCCAATGGTCTATTCGTTGCCGTATCCGAACCCAGGCTTAATCTTGCCGCTTTTAACGATTGCCCTATGGCAATATGTAGAAAACTTCACGGACATCCAAAGGAAATGCGCAGCCTTGGGGAAAACTGTAATTGTTATCAGATGCAGCGGATTGGCTTAGGTACTGACACACTAGGTACCCAGTCGGAAATTATGGTTGTGATTATAGTAGAACAACTATGATTATGGTCGAGACTTTGGTTGTTTATGATCGATATATCTTCCATATTCAACCATTTATGGGGTGCAGTATGGTAGAGATATGTCACAACCTTCGACCATAATA
>LQNS02277717.1:24356114-24378118 GCA_001587735.2 Parhyale hawaiensis | reverse complement strand
AGCTGTGAGGGCATACCTACAGCGGTGAAGGCATACCTACAGCGATGAAGGCATACCTACAGCTATGAAGGCATACCTACAGCTGTGAGGGCATACCTACAGCTGTGAAGGCATACCTACAGCTGTGAGGGCATACCTACAGCGGTGAAGGCATACCTACAGCTGTGAGGGCATACCTACAGCTGTGAGGGCATGCCTACAGCTGTGAGGGCATGCCTACAGCTGTGAGGGCATACCTACAGTGGTGAAGGCATACCTACAGCGATGAAGGCATACCTGCAGCTGTGAGGGCATACCTACAGCGATGAAGGCATACCTACAGCGATGACGACATACCTACAGCTGTGAGGGCATGCCTACAGCTGTGAGGGCATACCTACAGCTGTGAGGGCATGCCTACAGCTGTGAGGGCATGCCTACAGCTGTGAGGGCATACCTACAGCGGTGAAGGCATACCTACAGCTGTGAGGACATGCACCAGAAGAGGAGGCAGCTGTGATGTATTGCACTCCGGCAGACAAATTAATGCTTGCGTTTATTGATGGCCTCAAATTCTATACAATTGCGACCTACTCTTAAACTTAGAAAATAAACCGTTGGTGGAGCAGTTCAAATGTAAAGGACGCAAAATAGTACAGTCATGTAACTGCCATGCAATTTTGTGAGAAGTTAGTTGAGTAGACAGTTTGCCGTTTCAAATGCAATCTAAGATAATACCAACCTTCTGTAAGGGCTGCTGCTATCATCATTTGTCAGTTGAATTGAGTTTACAGTTAATATCGAAGAAAAAAATACGATTCGTTCAGGTATAACGGTTGTGAGATATTTAACTGCAGCCAAATCCATTGTTTGAAGACTCCTACATTTGAAAATTTATTGTTAGCAAAATACTGATGGACTGGAATGCAGGATTTATGCGGCGATAATCGATGGACTGGAATGCAGCAGTTATCCGACAACTACTGATGGCCTGGAATGCAAGCTTGATAAGACAACTAGTGATGATGGACTTGAATGTAAGAACTATTAGATAACTACTGATGGACATGAAAACAAGAATTATTAATCAACTACTGATGAACTGGAATAGTTGGAGTTACCGTTGGACTGGACTTCAGGAATTATTGGACAACCACAGTAGGACTGGAATGCACGAATTAAGATACACATATTGATGGACTGCGAGGGAGTGCAAAGCAGTTATTTGTTTAAAGTTTAGATTAAATATGGCTTCAATGAGTCAAAGTTTTATAAATATATAAGCTATTAATCAATATTACTATTTATTATCGACAGAAGAAGCAGCAGAAAATACATTTTAACTTTTCTTTGTAGTTTTCAGTGGGGTCTTAGAATATTATAATACTTGAACACAGTTTTCTTATGAATCTTTCAGAAGCACGCCAAATCACATGCTGGAAATATGCTATTTTACCGAAAAAGGCTAGGTTAAGTCAAGGATTGAAGGGCTGAAATGAAGAAAGTGAGCCACATCTATGCAATTTTGAGGCTTTTTCTATTTTAAAAATTTTTCACGGCAGCGCTGCAGATGTAAAGTATTGTATAGCGTAGCGAGACCCAATGATTACTATCAGCTGAAACATTCATTTTCCCCCACTATCATTATTCCAATTTCCAATACGCCTACCCAAATCACTATCAATGTTCCAATTTCCAATACGACTACCCAAATCACTATCATTATTCCAATTTCCAATACGACAACCCAAATCACTATCATTATTCCAATTTCCAATACGCCTACCCAAATCACTATCAATATTCCAATTTCCCATACGACTACCCAAATCACTATCATTATTCCAATTTCCAATACGACTACCCAAATCACTATCATGATTCCAATTTCCAATACGACTACCCAAATCACTATCAATATTCCAATTTCCAATACGACTACCCAAATCACTATCAATATTCCAATTTCCAATACGACTACCCAAATCACTATCAATATTCCAATTTCCAATACGACTACCCAAATCACTATCATTATTCCAATTTCCAATACGACAACCCAAATGCGAAATCATTAAATGTAAACTGTTCCACATGTTCGAAATTGCTCTCCTGGAAATCTTGCAACCGCACTACAGATTTAAGCATTGTCACCATCGTTAGCACGAATTAGATCTCGTTTAATAAATTCTGCAACAAATTTCATGATTCTCTTACAGTTATTGTCACACACTATAAGATCAAGCGTTGATCCTCGTAAATGCTCTGCATGTACACGCGCACACGGTCCGAAGCCGTGCTACGGAATCTATCCTTTTCTTGAAGCTGCCTTTGTAGCTCGCAAGACAAGTTGGATCTTCCTTCCTGTTGTGCACAAAGCGTATTTGAATCTCGCCAGAAAAATTGCTTGCAGTTAACGTCCCTCAAGCGACTGAACTCTCGGTAAACTCTAGAAAGCAGAGCCACCGTTCTCGTCCAGATGCCCTCGTGAAGAACAGTTGGGGTAGAAAACTGCAGACACGACGGAAAAATTAGGGAATAATGAGCGGATAAGTCAGAAAAGGAGGCACCCGATAGTGGCACCAAATTTGCATAACAAGTCGTGCAGTGTACACGAGGGCTGAGCCGGCGAGGGCCGGGGTGGGACCCACGGACCACTTTTGCCTTGGGCAGACCAGCAGAATTCTAATGCTGCACCGGAGAAGAATCAATTGATGAAGGGTTTGGGTCTTGACAGAATGGGAACCAAAGTGTCTCCCTCCCTCATTTTTTTTCTTTTTTGGTAGCGAGTAATACGACCTCCTTTTGTGCAAAGGTTTGATAGATGAGGGGAAGCTTGAGCCGAAATGACATCGGTCTCTGAGGGCTCCAAACTGGCTTGGCTAAAATAACAAAGGAATCTACGAGAAAAATTGTGCTACGTGCTTGATGAATAACCTTATTTGGGTACCGTGCTTGCTTTGGGAGGCCTTCAGTGAATATGTGAAGAACATAGCGGGATGCTGGGGATAATCTAAGGAAAAAATTGCAGCATTTTATTTACACAATAATTTATTTGGGATGCTGTGGTAATAAGGCCGAGAAATATTATACTTCATAAACTTGAAAGCAATTGCTAAACTGTATTAGCATGATCATATCGACACAGTGTGTGCCTAGTGTGACATCAGGCTTATAGCATAGACTGTAAGTCCCTCTCAGAAAGTAGGCAAGAGATTAGCATGGTATAACGTAATATTTTTACTATTAGTTGCTTTGATCCATCAAACAATGAGTGAAAATTTCCGGCGATGGGATGCACTGTACCAGCACTTCACTTGGTTTGACTTATACTTAAAAAATATGAACACAGAGAGATAATGCTCCCCTGCGTACATTCAGTTTGACGCACATTTCTGCATGGTGATGTGTTCAGACTAAAAGTAAAATCCAATAATTGTTGAACTTTAACGTACGCATTTTCATATGGATTGTCTTATTTACAGTATTCGACCTTCGTAGTGCAGCTCGCAATGCTGAATTGATATACAACGCCGCGGCATTAAAATCTGAAAAATGTAAAGTTTTTTATTAAAATAATATGACGAATAAAAAACAAGCAATGATTTCAGGGACGAAGAACCTGCCTAACCTTCTTCCTTCACGTGCTGGATAGCCTCTTGGTCGTCTACGGCGCAGTTTAATCCATTGAAATAAAAGTTGGTGCAAATTCATCTGTACCAGAAACTCCATCAAAGGGAACATTAATAGACTCTGCCCAAGTTGTGATGGTATGATCCAACGACTTTAGCTGCCGCGATGAAGACTAAAGTTTCAATGGAAGCAGCGTTCATACGGAAACAAAGGGCCCCAGTATACACGCGTCCGTACGCTGTCCATTGAGCACAATTCCTATTGTTTCCAGGAGGGAAGACGACCGTACTTACGGCGCGTTGCTCCGCGTATATAACCGTAAGTTTTGCATGGAGATCCAGACCTGAAACTTCGCCGAGATATGCTACATTTTTTGTTAGATGAAGCGTGCTGCAATTGGATTATTTCTGCCGCCTTCTGATGCGACTTGCGACACTGCAATTGCAGGTAATAAAAAGCGAATTTGAACTCGGTGCATTAATATAGCAATTGTGTGTGTGCGGCATCGAATAGAATGAATGTAACGTGCGCTATGCGTGCGCTAGAGTTTTTCTTCTTTTCACGCGATGCGAAATGGAGAGAAAAATATTTCATGTAGCTTCTTATATTAAGGAATTTCAGTGAGGGATGACACGTAGTGAGTTGGGTGGTGCCCGATGCGGGGTACGTCACTAATTCGGAGATTGATGAAACTTAAAGGCTGCATCCTAAGCTTGGGTTACGCCTATTAGAGAACGTATTACACTCACTTATAGTATCTATGAGAATGGCTTGGAAACACAATCTGAATTTATTAGTTTTCGGTCTAAAAGACAAACTCGAACACGAGTCTAGAGGGTACCTTAGCTGCAGCAGCAGTTTTTCGTTAGCTGCCTGTCTTATTGGAAGCCAGCTATTGTTTTCAGGCGTGAAAGGATAAATCAAAGCAATCTTCTAATGTACGGATGCGTTTCTCTTAAAATGAATATGTACTATTTTAATAAGTACAACGAGCTCACAGACATGATCATTGTTTTAATTTGCATTAGTGTTGCGCAGTGGTGTAATACTCATTCAAAGCTGCTCTGGGAATGAATGTTCTGGTAAAAATTCAACAAAATTATTTTTGATGGCCAGCTAATCCTAGTTTTTCATATGGATGCTGAGTCCGAGCAATGTTAGGGCAGAGCGCCCCGTGAAGATCTCTTAATAATAACATAGGAAAAATAGAACGTCTCGTGGCTTACGACAATCTACCGTGGTGGAGGCAATTTCAACACCGTCATTTTTGTTGACTAGCTAAGCTAGTCGTTTTGGCATGGGTCGCATCTAGGTGAACCTACCAAACTCCCTACAAAAAATTATGAAGGCTGCTCAACTCCTACCTGTTTTGGGTGGACAGACAAATATATATATATATACAAATATATATACAAACATATATATGCATCTATATACTTAAATCTTCTACGAAAATATCATCATCTCTTTCACTTCGTTCGCGGGTGTTTGTACCGTCGATTCCTTTACTATATATATATATATATATATCTTGTTAAAACAAATGATCAGTGCGGAAATTAGTACAGATTTAATGCTGCAATTTTTCACTTGCTACCTTGCACTTATCTTGGTTTATCGTCAGCAAAACGAGCACGTAAGGCACTAATCACTGTATACCTGCCGCGGTGCCATTCATGCCCCTAGCGGCAGCAGATCCAGGTTTTCATGCCAATGGCTAGTAAGGTTCAATACGTGAGGGCTAACACCACCAAAGTCATATCAATATCCTCACTGGAGAGAGCGTGAACAATCACATAAGTTCGTTATTGCCACTTCTCATGCGTTGCCAGCACGCCAAAAGATTTACAAAATTGTCCACGCCAATTAGGCGGCGAAATATAGACACTGTTAATAGTTGGCCTCGCTAAAAATAGAAGCAGCATCGAGAGACACGTTCGCTTACACTCACTGTGTGTATATGCAAAGTTGTTGCCAGAATGGCGGACTTATAGCAAGGTTAACTTTTAGGGTACGACGAGGTCCCATACTTGCAAACAATGCATATACTGTACTTGTATGCTGAATGTGAAAAGCCATGCAAACGACGAGTAGAAAATACGTATTGGGTTTTATCTATCGTTGCAGTCGAAGTACAGTAGTTTTCATGATAGCTGCATTTAAAATTGTGTTTCAGTATAGAAACACAATACTTTCGATTATTTTTTTTTTCAAAAATTTTAAATGACCGCTTCAAGCGCTCTGGCAGTAGTTGTATTCTTTTTTTTTTCATCAAGTGCATGCACCATTGATGAACTGATGTAATTTTAGTTGAAATACAACATTTTCGATAAACAACGCCTGGAAAATCTCTTTTGCCTTTCTTACTTTTAACAGTCAACTACAAGTAACTACGAATGTCAACTTTCACCAACATTCAGTTGAATAGCAGCACGTTAGTGGATGGCTTCTCTAAAGCAAGTTCATTTGAAGCTGCTGACCTGCTGCTGGGCCACGTTTTACCCTTAGTTATTCTCATTAACCTCTGGTTACTACTGTGTACATTTAAATTCTTTAACAGAGTTTTGGGTCGCCCTTGTTACTAAAGCCGTAAATCAGTACGGGGGCAACAATTTTGTTAGGGAAATAGTCCTGGGAATAGTGCTGGCCCTACGAAAAATCACGATTAATTCAGGCCCTAGAGAATTAAATATTCATTCTTTTATACTAGTACAAATACATATTACTGCTACTTGAATTGCAACTGAATTATCCTTCTTGGATAAGTAAAGGCTTAAGTTTACTTGAATTTTGTAGGATGAACTTTACTCAATGAGGCCCAGGGTATTTTTATGAAATTCATACGAGGGATTTCTAATAGCAGAAGCCATTTACAGTATGTCTGATTCACAATGTCTGCACCAACTAGCTTCCTCGCAAGAGCCATCCATTATCGTGACAGGTTTTGATCAACGAGGTAGGTACTATTTCAAAAAGTGTTTTGCTCGATGTCACCAAGGTATTCTTACGTGCCATCATCAGCCAATAGCAGTGCTTAGATTACTCACGTGATCTTAAAGTATGGAGCGTGCCTCCAATCAGTGCCAGCGTTATTATGCAAAAAGTGACGTCACGAATGTGGCGGAAAAGAAGTTCTTTAATTGCTAATTGTTTCTCTTTGGTTTTTATGGCCTGTCTATTGATGCGGAGCCGGGTGGATTTAAACGATTTTGGTTGGCTTGGTGAATAATTTTCATTTGTATAAATAAAACTACATGCTTTAGCTCTAGCCATTACGGTATTCACATTTTATTCATTAAATGTTCATATACATATTTACTTTTTTTTTTAAAATCGAGAGAGGTACCTGTACTTAAAAACTATTTTATATTCTTCAATAGGTTGATAAATTCTTATTAAGGTAGGGTAGGTGGTTATTTTGTGTTTGAAATATGGGGCTGCAGGACTTCCTGGAAGTTTGTCCTGATGTCAATATGAAATTTAAACTTGAGCTTCGGGAAAAGTGCGCTGTAGGTGTACTGAGGCTTGCATGTAAAATGCTGAATATTAATGCCCAGTGTTTAAGAGTTGCACTTGTCAGGAGTAACCTTCGGTTAACTTGAGCATCTTCGGGTGAGGTCCAGGTGACGTTATCCACGCTGCTTCACCTGTGCACAGACAAGTTTGAAGCATATTTTTTCAACATGGGATTGTTTAACTCGTACTGGCATGCAGTTATGTAATATAATTACTACATGATCTAGCTAAGAGTTACCTGATTGCTCATGAAATTTACTAAGTGAATTTCTTACGGAATTAATTAATCTTTCGCTCATCCAGCGTAGCTCTCTCTGTAGTTGCACATCTTTGCCTCTGAGAGAACATTTCACAATTTAGATTGATAGCTAGCTTACCAAAACTTGTATATTTTAATAAAATAAATAAAATACATTTGTTCCCTTATCTGGATGCTATGTATGTCCAACACATTAATGGTGCTGCACTCTGAGGTGTCATCCCCATTAATAGAAATCGTGACAAATAATTGCCCTCAACTTGGCATAACTCTCTTGAAGTTTACTTCTACTCTATCTCGCCAGTAACATTTAAGTATTAAGCCCGCTAGGTCTGCTAAGACTTGCAAACTTCAATAGGCAGAAACTATGGAGAAAAGTCCTCGCTGGCGAACAACTCCCGCAGGAGAGACGGACGCTTGCATCCACGGAGCGTTGGGAGCTATGGCTCATATTGTCTCTGGAAATATTCCCCTTATTTTGCTACGGATTTACGAGCGTGGCTCAATAGGGCTCTGGCTGCCATCTCTCCTTATTGGGCCGGGGCTTCATGGATATTTTTTAGGTCTTCCTCTGACCATCTGCCGTCAACCAATGGTCTTGAGCCCGATTGCTGCCGCCACTCCAATGCGCAGATCACACCAATGATTGAATAGGTAAGCGCATGCGAACCGAAGAAGCCTTTCTCTGTACTCCAAATACTGCACATGCGTCTGGTGGCGGTGCGATGAAGGCTGTCGGAGAACTGTTGAAATTAATAAATGCAAATCGGTGATGTTAACTTCAAGGTAAACTGTTGGTATTTGATGAAAAATGAAATTACTGGTATGATGAAGGCTACCGAACGGCTTTTATGATGGTGCTGTTATAATTGTTATAATTGCTTTAAAAGATTGATAATACACATTTACACCTTTATATGTTCCCACTTTAAAACAATGCATTATAATATACAATGGAAATTATTAATCTAAGGGTAGAGAACGTGCCCACTAAAAGTTTAAAAACTTATGTGACATAATTATAAGTCCTTGTACATGACAACTATCCTAATAAAATGAACCATGTATGTGAAGAAGGCTACGAAAGAGCCGGTAATGGAATTTTAAAATTATTAACGGTGACAATGCTTCATGTGGGGTTTGTGTTAATTCCTGCAATTAGTCACGTGCACAGGTAAAATTGGGTTGGGAAATGGATGGCATAATTACAAATACATCTAGGTAGTATATCCTCAATGTCGTAAGCTTTAGTATTTAGGGAACTTTGCATTTATTGTATTCACGTGTTAAACACAGAATACAAAAGTATCTTATGATATGTGACCTACTGTATCATTCTGATACTTTACCCGTCATACTGTGGATCCACTGCTTAAATTTTAGACTGCACTGCGTTTTGATTTTGAAACCTTCAGATCTTAAAAATGATAAAACTTATATGCAAGCCTAGGTGTTCAAATGACGGGTTTTTGTGGTCAGTTTTAAAAATTCAACATCCCATTGACTGCATGCAAAATTTTGAATTTTAGTTGCTAATTCTTTGTATTTGGAAGGTGTGATCTTAAAACGAACCGTCCTTTACTCGTTGTCATAGTGTTTTGCCGGGGCTCAACTTGCATTCATACTCACAACTACATGAGAGAATGCACAGCTTGCATGCATTTCCGATGGTTATTTAATGTGGGTAGCATAGATACGGTAGCATGAACGACGTGCGAACCGAACGCCTTCGCATCCTGTTGTAAGTATGAAAGAGGGACAAGGTATTAATTGTCTTCCAGATGTTTGTTTTTAGCATGGCAAAGAGATCTTTGCGGTGGAATTCTCTTTTATCCTTATTCGCTCCCAGCGTCCAGTCTGTGATGCTGCCTTTTAATTTCTTTCTGATTCATTTACTGCATTGACGGTATGGTCCCTTTCCAAATGCAAATCACTAATCGAGAAAACAAGTGCTTGAAAAATAATTGCTGAATAGTAATATTGTGATCATAGACGCGTGAAGAATAAATGTTCAGCGCTGCCGTTTCCTGTGGTTCCTAGCACTGGTGATGCTGACAGCTCAAATGGGCTTATTGAAATTACTTTAAATGATGATTCCATTAATTTTGCGCTCTAGCGTTGCTGGAAATTTTTATTTTAATGTATTACGGACTTGCAAGAACAAGAATATGCGATTCAACCAAGATAAAAAAAAAGTTCATGGGAAGCCTAATATCGGTAATATTTCTTAATGGAATATTTTTAATAATTTTGTGTCCCATCTACATAAAACTGATTTATGTATATTTGGGAAACCAACTTTTGTTGGTCAAAAAGTATCTGTGACCAAATGTTCTTTTAATTAAGAAAACTACAGGAGTTTTCGGATATCCTTATACAGAAGTGGTGCTCAGCACTAAACTGAGAAAAGAAAAACTTTAGATTTACTTTCTAAAATGGATACTCAGCTCATCCCGCTAGAGAGCCCCTGCAGCACCAGAGTTGTGAGAAATTACAAGTTTTCTGATGGGTCTATATAAAGCAGTATGTTTAAGTCATTGTTTCTAGTATCTTGAAAATAATCAGATAGTTAAATGGCTCAAATGTGAAAATCATGTGCTCCCTCTGTTTTGAGATAGTTTTTCCACAGCCAAAAAGTTCATTTGCAGGTGAAGTAGGGATCAATAAAAAAGACGTAAGAAGACCTTGTCCATATGGTTTAGCAAGTTCCTCCCCTGCATTAGGACCGATGGCTGTTTCCAGTTGGTCTTTTTTGGTGTTTTTTTTTCATCCAATGGAAGAATTTTATCGAAACAATATAAATAACATTTAAGCCAAACATTTTCGGAACAGAGGGAGTATTTAGCATTGTCACTGGATCAAGGTCATTTTAATGTCTGAGTTGTTGTTTATGCAAGATTTTGAAAATAAACCAGCTGGGTAAAAAATTTACATCTAAACAGAATTATTTTGTTATTCTTATAAATAACTCAACAACTGTTTACACAAGATTATGAAAATATAGAAATTTGTTAAATGATTCTGACCTTATAATAGTCATGCCATATCTATGTTGAATGCTAGTCTTTAATCATCTTGAAAATAATTAAGGTTGGTCAAATGATTATTTCCTGAAATTAAGACTGTGATTATTAGAAGGGAATCATGGCCCAGTCGGAAATAATGGTTGTGATTATGGTAGAATATAGTGGTGTATGGGAGATTAAGGTCGATTATGGCTGAAAAAACAATATGGTAGATATGTCGACCAAAATATAATGTTGATTTTAGTATATTTAGGTCGATATTGGTGGAGGAAATATTGGTTGTTTAAGGTTGGTCAGAAAACGAAGGTCGATGGTAGTACTATATACCGTATGGTAGATGGTAGTACACGGATGTTCGAAGGCTATATACGGTAGAGCATAACCAGGTACGTTATCAACGGATTTCCGTACGTACGGTCTTGAGTGGAATTCCTCCCATTATTTGGGGAAGAATAAGTATGGGGTGCCATTATAATATGGCTAGAATTTCTAACATAATCGACCAAAATAATGTTGTATGACTAAAAGTTTGAATGCGAAACATCTAAAAATTCATATTATAGTGCAAAAATTCTACACATTTTCAGTTTTTTCTTTCCTGTCGATGAATTGCAAAAAAATTGCAAGGTATGTATGGACGTCAACTGCCTTGACGTTATGTTTATCTACCATTTATAAATTTTACTAACGCTTCACCAGTTTAGCATAGTTACCCATCATTTCTATTTATTTGTTGTATATCTTGTAAAACAGTACTGCAACCTTTGATAAAATATTGTCGTCTATTTTTATGTTTCTTCAGTTTATATCTGTGAAGTTTCATGAACAAATTATTCCCATTAACTTTAAGGAAAGCAATACCAAGTTTCATGATAAATTAGGCCTTACGTACCCTGACAACGGGTACGGCCAAACTTCATCCATCAACTGGGAACTTCCTCTGAACTGTGTCGTATAGCTGCATACCAGCTTAGAGTTGGAAGAAGTTGTATATAAACGTGTGTAACTGCACAGACTGGTTCAAGCTCCTGCTCTATAGCATCGTCCTGAAGTTTAGAGCCTTTCACCATTCTGAGCTGCTGGCCTAACTTGCACGTTATAGAGTGTTAATCACTTCTACCAACACTCTATACACGTATAAATTACATTTTTTTAACAAAAGCAGGTAATCCTTACCAAACAAAGCAGGCATCCAGTGCATAATATGTCAACAGTTGAAAAAGTTGATCTTGGAAGAATATAGGTGTATCATTCGTTGAACACAGTAGATTTTGGTCGTAAATGGTGTTTCTTACGGTTTACTATGGCAGATCATGGTTGTGCAACTAAAACCTTTATGGTTGTAATTGAGTATTTATGGTCGGGAATTATGGTTGGCAATATGGTCAAAGGTTGTGACACAGCTCTACCATAATGCACCACATAAATGGTTGAATATGGAGGATATATCGATAATAAACAACCAACATCTCAACCATAATCATAGTTGTTCTACTATAATCACACCCATTACTTCCGACTTGGAAGTCAACTTATAACGTAAGTGATTATTGGAAATCATGAATTGATTCAGTTGTTCTTTGTATGGAAAAAATGCAATCAATTTTGATTAATTGTCGACTTGCACGTTAATGTATGTATGTGTGTATGATTTATCTTGTCGAAAAATTTACTAGGAAGGCGCAATGACTTATGTTGGATATATGGAAATTTACCAGGTAAAGAAACGGCCCGAAAGGCATAGTCCGCGCGACCAGCTGACTGGTCCACAGAAGCTGAAAAAAGAAAACAGGAATTCTTTAATTCTACGGGAGCAAAAATATAAATTGATGCTGTTGTGTAACTGCAAGCAATAAATCTGATCAAATAATGATGGCTACAAATCATAAAAATGGTTACCAATGAGAACCTGAAGCAAGGCATTCAGTAATTATTTTGCAGTTCAACGAGCTATTCATCTTCGAAAGCACTTCTGATATCATGCGCGAAACTGCTTGTAGCTTTGGAAGGGAATGAAAGAATTGCGCAGAACTGAAATCCTAATGCACTTTGGTCTTGTAGCTGATGATGTTTATTTTCATTTAGTTCATTGATTACTGCTGCTACAGCAAGAAGTTGGCAACACTGCGTTGACTACTGTAGACTGTGCGGTGTCCCGGTTAAATGTAGCCTACACTGTGGTAAATGCTACATGTACTGATTGTTGTAGAGACAATGTAGAAGGCGGTAACTACTCTGTTGGTTTGGGCAAATACTAACTGTGTTGAATGTTATAATACGCTTTGTGTGGACCGAGTTAATACTGAATTGATTGTGGCAAAAACTGCGCACCCTGTCGTATATATTTATACTGTATGAGGTAAAGATAGCGCAGGCTGTGCTCAGTACTCTGTTAACTGTGGTAAATGCTGCAATGAACGCGGTACATAAAGGTCAGGGCCTGGGAGAAATGCTAAGTTTATTGAGGTAAATAACACATTATATTAACTGCGATAAATATGTTTAGAGTTGTAAATACAGTGTTGAATGTGATAATGCAGAGTGCACCGTGATAAATACAATGCTCAATGTGATGAATTCTGCATGACTTACAGGGCACGCGCATAAAATTGCAAATACTACTCATATTGAAATAATTATAGCGAAGCCGCACGGGTTTTTTGAGTAAAAAAGTTATCCATTGGCACGATGTTAAATTTCCAATACACTCTTGCAACTTGTAAAATTGTTAGCTGCCATGAGCACTGGCAGCGATGCTGCTGCTGCTGCTGCTCTGCAGATTATTTTGCGGATGAATGAATTCAGCGGATCGATCGGCCTATGATCCGGAGAGGCAAGCTGTCGCTCTGATTGCTTTGTTCGTCCGACAGTACAGGATATCGAGTCCTACATTACTGCTAAATTTATCTATTGTGCCATGCACGCTTGTGACAGTACAGGATATCGAGTCCTACATTACTGCTAAATTTATCTATTGTGCCATACACGCTTGTGACAGTACAGGATATCGAGCCCTACATTACCGCTTAATTTATCTATTGTGCCATGCACGCTTGTGCCAGTACAGGATATCGAGTCCTACATTACTGCTAAATTTATCTATTGTGCCATGCACGCTTCTGACAGTACAGGATATCGAGTCCTACATTACTGCTAAATTTATCTATTGTGTCATTCACGCTTGTGACAGTACAGGATATCGAGTCCTATATTATACTGCTAAATTTATCCATTGTGACATGCCTGCTTCTGACAGTACAGGATATCGAGTCCTAGATTACTGAAAATTGACCTTTTACCTCAAGTTAGCTCATGATAAGACTGGGTATCGAGTCCTGCATTAGTACCTAATTTATTTTTAAATCCTATACATGCTTGTGACAGTACGAACTATCAAGTTCTTCATATCTTAACTAAATATATTTTTATGCAAGCATGAGTTGTATATACCTTGCCAAGCTGATATATATGTGCCTATTTTCCAGTTGGCAAAGTGATATCGTTGCTGCTTGATAGAGCAGTACTTTTTTAATTTATCTGAATAATGCCATACATACACTTTCATAATTATACTTTTTTCAAATATTCCCTTATCAAGGATGTCTTATATAGGATGTTGGGGAGTCTACATAAGAAGTATATATGGGCCAAAATTGGAAGTAGACTGCGTTTGTATGTTTTTTGTGCATGCGTGAAATGGTTCTTCCAGGTTTTTTTCTTTACAGAATATTAAGGTTTTCCAGTAAAAAAGTAATATTAATTTACATGTATAATAGCGTACGTGAAAGCACATAAACTATACAGGGTCTGCTTATACCGTTGTTTCATTGTAAGCAAATACTGTTGATATGAACGACGATACATGCATTCATGGACTTTAAGAGCGAAATAATTCAAAAAGTTTTGAGTGAACCTTTATGAAACTTGCAGAAATTGTTAGTAATGTTAAAAGACATGAATGATTAAATTTTGGTGCAGATCGGCTGATTTGTTTCTATGTTTGAGTTGTGTTTGTCATAATGTTTGTTACGCAAATATTGAAAAAGTTTTGAATGGATCTGTATGTAATTTACAGGAGTTGTTGATAATGTTAAAAGGCAAAAATGGTTCAATTTTAGTGCAGATCTACTGATTCGTTTCTATGTTTGAGTTGTGTTTGCTATAATGTTTGTTATGCAATAACCCAAAAAGTTTTGAATGGATCTTTATGAAATTTGCAGAAGTTGTTAGTAATGATAAACGATATAAAAGAATAGATTTTGGTGCAGATCGGTTGGTTCGGTTGTATGTTTGACATATGCTTGTCATAATGTTTCTTAGCAGCATAACTCAAACAGTTATGAAAGGATCTTCAAAAAAATTGTAGAAGCTGTTAATACTATTAAAAGGCACAAATGATTAAATTTTGGAGTTGATACAAAAGAAATCATGGCTTTAGAGCCAATTTGAATATTTCGTTACTGTTGCCTTACTTGGCGGAGGTATGCGCTTTCAGAGTGCTCTAGTTTAACATTACTAACAACTCCTGCAAATTTCATAAAGATACATAAAAAACTTTTTGAGTTATTGCTTAACAAACATTATGACAAACACAACACAAACTTGGAAACGAATCAACCGATCTGATCCAAAATTTGATCATTTATGCCTTCTAACATTACTAACAATTCTGGTAAGTTTCATAAACACTCACTCAAAACTTTTCGAGTTATTACGCTAACAAACATAAAATTAAACAGAACAACAAACATACGAACGAACTAACAAATCATCATAAAAAATTGCTCATTTACTTCTTGTAATATACCTAATAACTCATGTAAATATCATAAAAACCTTTCTATAACTTGTTGAGTTATGGCATTGAGAAAAATGAGGCAGACAGACAAACAAACAAACAAACCGCACTACGAAGCTTCACAAAAAGTTAATTATTGTTATTATTATTAAAACTTCCCGCTAGAGCTCCCACGGACAGGTACTACAACCCAAATGAAGCATCTTGCAGCACCGGGTAGCCCAAAACGCTGTTAAAGGAAATCCAGCAAAAACCATTAACAGCTGACTTAAACGCCTGCAGGCCAATACTACCAAATGTCGATGCCAGCAACAAATTCCAAATCTTAGCCGACCAGGGCACGAAGCACCGACGGAACTGATTAGTTCGACATCTGACAGCCTCCAAAGTGAAAGAGTGCGCTCCGCACGCAGCACGAGTCTCTCTCCCAAAAACCTTGAGGGCAGGGAGAGAAGAATACAACCAATGCCTCTCATTATTGTACACCTTATAAAACATACATAGCTCGGCTACTCTTCTCCTGTGGGACAGGTTCACCAGATCATCAGCGTACAGCCTGCTCGCTGAACTAACAAATCGGTCCAACAGACGCGAGTGTAAGCAGCTGAAGCCCAGACCGGTGAGCAATACTCTAACACAGGCTGCAAAAAAGCATAGAAGCATCTGCGGAAAACCTGACTGTCACCAAACACAGAATTCACCTTACGCACGAGCCCAATCTCAGTGGAAGCATGTGACACCAACCTCCTAATATGCGGCTCAAACGTAAGCTTCTCATCAAAGACAACACCAAGAATCGCCAAGGAGCTAGACTCCTGAAGCAAAGTGTTATCAGTCTCAAGTTGGGGATCTGTTTTTCCTAATATACCTTACAATCCCTGTAAATTTCATCAAAATCTGTCCATAACTTTTCGAGTTGTCTTGGTGATAGACAGACAGACAAATAGACAAACAGACAGACAAATCCGGCGAAAACATAACCTCCTTGGCGGAGGTAATAATACTACAAGATGCTCTTACCAAAGTTAATCCACAGCAAAAATATGGCTTCTCAGCATGCAAATAGAATAGTTAATCGCTAGCACATACATGCAAAGACTGCATGTAGCACCACGGTTTCCCTGTAGAGAAAATTAAGGTTTCCCCGTACGAAAGTATTAGCCTCTAAGAAACTGATCACGTCAGGAATATACCAAGCCACACCCTTTCTTCTCAGTAATAACAGAGACGAATGATAACGTCTGCTCCCACCAATCGCTACCGACTTGAGCAGCCCAATTCTTATGAGGGTCAGCAGACTCTGTTCTTTTCTTTCTAATCATGAATATGGATAAATGATATATCGTGAGGTCTTCCCTATGAAATGAGGGTATTTATAGCGCGTATTATCATGATGGAGGTATGAAGATGGCGCGCGTGGTCGTCCTCCTGCTTCGGTAAGAGCAGCTCCTGGAGGGCCCCAGCTCCAAGACGCGTCAAGGTTCTGCTTTGCATTAGATATCTCTCGAGTGATTCCGAGAAGCCGGGGTCAACCGGGTTGTATTTTAGCTGAATAATTTGTATGATATTCCGACCAAAGCGCACGAATGGTAAAAATCCTACTATGCATTTGAACTATACTTACAAATGTATTTTTCATCAGGGGCTCAGTTAGGTTGTGTTTTTGGTACTATGAGAAAAGAGTATTAATGGTTCAGCTCTATCCTTGCAGTTTGATCTTATAAAAAAAAGAGCAGGTGTCAAGCAGGCAGTACCTCAGCCCAATAATTTTTGTGAAATTGTTAGACACGGAGAAAGAACGGAAAAATTCATTCTGTTCATGCCTTACAGAAATATCCGATGGAGTACTGATCCTCCATTTCGGAACGGAGAGACCAACAAACTATATATTGTTATATTCAGGGATTTCTATGTATCTCTACTGGTTTCGCATTTGTAGCTCATGATTTTTCTTTCTCTCTTTTGACTTATTTTCTTACTTCTACAAACTTACCCGCAGGCCGTTGTACACGAGACAAGTGTCCAACGATGTCAGTTGCAGCGCATGCTTCTAGCTCATAGAGGGCCGGGGCGTAAGTTCCGGTGTCTCTTTGGGAATGGGCCAATTGGTTCGTCTACTGCCGCCTATCTAATCTAATCTAATCTAACCTTTCTCTTCTATTTATCTCCTTATCAATTCACTCAGTGCCATGTTCACTGCATGGAGCAGCTCCTCATACACTTGGCCAGTATCCATCGTTACTGCATTTCTTTGTGCACAAGCCACTGCCTCGAAGGTTGCAACTTATTGCGCGGAAAAATCCGTTTCAAGAACCCAACACTATATCAGTGTCAGCCATGACGTATGGGAAGATGAAATTCCCGTAGCTCCTGGCCAGAACAAAGAGCTCGTCAATATTCTTAGTAGTTATCTTCGCATTATTGAGTGGCCGAATGCTCCTCAGTGCTATACTGGCTGGCTCAGAATGCTCCAAACTACAGGTCGGTGAACGGGGGAAAGTACCCTAATTTGAAGAGATTTTCTAGCTCGGCGAAAGCGATGCATCTGCAGTTTCTTGTGGGGTTCTGAGAGAAGGTTTTGAAAAGAGAATAACAGTTGTTGTTATGCCGTTCTACTTGGTTAAGTATAAGTGAAATAATATTAGGTGCTGGGAGATGAATGATTGTTAGTTATTGCAGTGATTCAGCTCTGTCTCAGTTATTTTTTACGTTATTAATAGTGTTCAGAAGCTAATGATTGTTAGGTCACTTAAGCAATTTTGTTTTTTGCCACTATATTATTATACGTGGTAACAATATAAAATTGGTGAAAAACGGATGACTTCAATGTTTTTCTGATACTTTAGCATTACATCAACTGTAACTGCTAGTGATTCAGGATGAAATGCTAAGAAACACATGACTTCCCTTTTACTGCAGCAATTGTCCATGTCACCAGTAACTGTAGCTTTAAAAGTTAGAAGGCTGCAGATATTTAAGCCCAGATTTTGACTCTACTCAAAAGTTCTACTCCGTAGGTGGCTTTACTGAATAATTACAGAGGTGAAGCGGTAGTCTTTCACATTCAGTACAACTAAATGACGCCTAATGGAAATCAATCCCAATGCTCGCAATAGGATAGTACTTTTTCTAGCGCTATTTTACAGCTGTTTATATGACGAAACTTTTGTTGCTACTCTTTAACAGCTGTAAACTAGAGAAAATTACTACTGTCATCTCACAGTTGTTGAAAACTACAGGATGCTTATTGCTTCTATGTACTTCGTAGCTGTTATAATAGTAGTACAGAATTTCTTGCGACCATCCAACAGCTATTAAAACTACTTACAGGACGCATGCCTCGACCGGCCCGATTTGCTTATTTCACAAAACATATGTCACTGCTATCCCATAGCTTTGAACCTTCAGATCGATTGTCGTTATTGTGTCTCAGCTGTTGAAACGTAAAAAGGTTTGTCGCTACAATCCCACTGTTGATAATATTGATCACCAAACATTTGTCGCTGCAATCCTGGAACTACTAATGACACAAACCGTTTTCTACTACTAACCTGTAGATCTAAAACTAAGGAACGTTTGTCACGACTATTTTACAATTTTCAGCACTGTGGGAAGGACTTCGTTGTATACTGTGCCACCGAAGTCTAAACTCTACAGAACGTATGGGTTGCTCTGCACCATAATCCAGTTAATATAAAAATGCGTTTGTCGCTGCTATCTCACAGCCGTTGAAATTACAGAACGTTTGTCGCTGCGACCTCGCAGCCGCTGAAACTACAGAACGTTTGTCGCTACGACCTCGCAGCCGTTGAAACTACAAAACGTTTGTCGCTGATATCCCGTAGCTGTTAGAAGATTTATGTAATCTGTTTAGACTGTCTCACGATCGCACTATACAGTCGCTCGATCGCTACCTACGCAAGCAAACTTTCGCCATAAATTCCTTTAGAAATTTGTGGCCCCATATTGATCTTCGGCGTCAAAAATGATGACCCCAATTTTGGCTTTCTGTTTCACGGCGACTGACTGAGAATCTAACCTGTATATCATGTGTGAAGAAATATGTCGATGGGAATTTACCCTTGAACGCTTTTTGCCCAACTTGGATGTTACGAGAGAGATATAAAACTTTAGAACAATGGTGGTGAAGAAAAGAGGTATTTCTTTTTGTTATGCAAAGGCTAAGTTTGAGAATATGAGTTTTTTTTGCATGTTAAGCGCTTCAGTTTTCTGTATTATTTTTTTTTTTTACTTTTTACTATAGCTGCAGAAAGCGATGCAAATATGATGCTAGGCCCAATACTTGACGGAAGTTATGCGTATGTGTTGTAGCTACTGAACGTGACGAAATTTCTACCCTATACCCAATCGGAAATTTATAGGAATTTTTCGGCTGCCAACTAGTAAATACTGAGCGGTATCGGATGGTATCGGTTAAATGTCTATCAATTTCCAATTGGGATATAGCTTTATAAGCCAAAAAATTGGTCTTACGCTTTTTTAAGTTACGAAATTTAACTAAACTTTGTGGTTGGCTGTCAGAGCTGCAGACCTTGTCGAAATATTTTTCTACACTACTTGGAGTGACAAAATGCCATCAATATTTTATACAAGACAATCTTGAGCAGCAGAGCACAACGCACAGAAGAATGGTTGTTTGCCATTACGCAAGATTAGTTGCCTGTAAACTATTTTCTCGTCTGAATTTGCGTCATTGCACACTGTCATTTGTGATTAACAACAGATGAACAAGAGCGTTGTGATGAACAACAGTGTCTTATACGATTAATTGTTATTGCTTTGTAGCTAGAATATTAGTTCGTTAGTGATAAGAAACCAGGTGTTTTTTATCGTAAAGAACATACTTTTCTGCGTGAACGTTATATGGCGATGCTGCGTGCAACTCACCTGAAAACGGTAAATTATGCAGCGCACCACACCACGTGGGCAGAACTTGTCTCAAAACTTCTCGATATTCGACCTAAACCAACTATATGCCATTAATCTGGAGCGCCCAAGGGACGCGCGTTAATATTGGCGTGGTGTCAGCCAATAATTCAGTCCCGCCCCGTCTGACGAATATCTGTTTGTCGTTGCAGAGACAGGGAACATATCAAGGGAGTCTCTGGTCCGTATCGGCGCATAAGTGCAAGATCTGCCATGCATCACTACCGTGTTATGCTCCGTTAAAGTTTAAATGTACGCGGCGAATGAGTTACGGAAGTGCATTGTGTGAAATTAGAAAACCCTACATTTTCTCAAACTATTTAATCAATCATCAACACTTTTTAATCAATCATCAACACTTCTTTTCTTCCTACGGGGAAAAATAAATGGGTTTTCTTTCTTTCTTTCTTTTGTCATTGTATGATCTAGGCTTGTCAGCAATCAAAATGGACCGATTGCTTGACATGTCATGAGATAATTGTGCACTATATAGTGCAAAAACTAAAAAGTGGGCATTGTACCAAAAATTTCAACGTCTATTAAATAGAAAAATTATTTTTACAAATATGCAATATCAAAGATACTTGTGGTATTTTATGTATGCATAATTTCATGCATCAACCGCAAAAATGACCCGAATACTGAACATTGCAAATGATTACCTTGTATCATAACCACCATGTTAAAACTATCCCAAGATTGATAGTTATTATGATTGCACATTATCTAGCATAATATACGTTTGTGAAGTGCATAACATAGGCGTGGTATTTTGTAAAATCTTTGGTTACACAAGTAGTTCAGTAACATATTACAAACGTTGCGTGAGTAATTGATAAATATATATAAGGTAAACTTTATGGGTAGTTTGTGCATTTCTAACGCCTACAAGATGCCCGTGAAGGTAAGTTTTCTGCAACGAATAAGTATTTTGTTGCACTAACAATCTGAAATCAATGATTTCGTGGAATGACTTTTTCGCAAATTTAAACAAGTCGTATTTTGCCCTAATCAATACAAAGTAGCACTAGTCTAATCCAGTGCAATGGCACTAACCAGACGCACCTAATTCAGCGTATGGAATCCTTGATCTTTGGGGAATTTGTATATTTCCTTATAGTTTCACAATCATTCAGTAACATATACACGTCGCATGAATAATTTATATATAGTTGTATATATATTAGGTAAACTTACAGGTAGTCATTTCTCATTTACGTTACGTTTTTTGTAATGATAATAATGAAGTCCGGTACAGTACATCGTATACACGCAGTCTTGTTTTACTTGATGGAATGGTGCACTCATTTAAATTGGCTGTGACGGTTGGGTGTCTCGCATTATCAGCGGTGATTAATTGACTATACTTTGTTGAAAGTTTTGGCTCATTTAATTTGTTAAACGTAAGGAGAACATCGGTACTGCTTATCTAACCTTCACTTAAGTTACGTGTCGGCGCAAATAGTTTCATTTATATGGAGTAATATATGAATTGACGCCACAAGATCTAAAATTTCAATGTATACAAAGTCGACAAATAAGCATTTAACGTTTCGGGAATCCTTTTCTTTTCCCATCCTCAGAAATTTCTAATAAAAGTATACAGGATGTCTNGGTGGAGGGAAAAAACGACATGTACAGTCGGAGAAAAAAAAAATCGGGCAACGTTTCGGGAATCCTTTTCTTTTCCCATCCTCAGAAATTTCTAATAAAAGAATACAGGATGTCTAACAAAAAATTTTTTTATTTCATAAGATAACCTAAGCTAGGATGTTGACAAGCTAGGACTATTACAAACACTTCATAAGTTTCGAGGGCCTAGCTAACAGATTAAAATCACAACCAC
>LQNS02277717.1:24337919-24354852 GCA_001587735.2 Parhyale hawaiensis | reverse complement strand
TATGAAATAAAAAAATTTTTTGTTAGACATCCTGTATACTTTTATTAGAAATTTCTGAGGATGGGAAAAGAAAAGGATTCCCGAAACGTTAAATGCTTATTTGTCGACTTTGTATACATTGGAGTAATATATGAAAGGTAAATTAAGCCAATTTCTGGACATGGTACTGAAGCATTTTTGACTAGAACTTATTACATTTTATTAGCTTGAATTATAAATTCAGACTGTTAAGCTTAGAAATTTAGAGGGACTAATTCTCAAAAGAACACGTTTAATTTAAAAAAGCTGAAGTTCAAAGTTTCAGTTGCTAACGTTTAATGTAAACCAATTGAAGGGTGATTGCAAACAACTAAAGGTTATTTGAAAAATATGTACGTGCACAGTTGCATGTAATTGTACTGAAAGTAATTTGAGTTATTTTCTCCTTACAATACTCATGGCTACCAATTTTACTGATCAGTCTTAGTATCAATGATAAATCTCTTTACAAAACGATGATAATGGGGCACGATAATTATAATTATTTTTCCTAATCGGTACTGTACGAACATTAAATATAAAGGAATGTTGATGATTAGGAACGATGGTAGCTTATCATCAATGAGTGTGTAGATAGATATGGTAGTAATATATACTGCTGATACGATATGCAATTATTTTTTAGGGTTAATGAAATTTTTATAATTCCTCTGTATAATAATTTTACGCACGTACTCATTATTCTTAAAAAAGATTAGGGAATGTAATATACAACCACCTGTAAGATAAATCACCGCTAAGAATAGAAACACGTGCCCAACTTCCACCTCTAACGTATTCTTTGATACTTCCCTCTAGCGAAAGCCATTGATACGCAGTCAACGTACCTAAGAGTCCCTTAAGCTATTATCTATTATTGAAACCCATGAAAACTAATCATCTTCCATTAATTCAAACATGCTCTCCGGACCAGCCTCGCGAGAAATGTTGTACACCTTCAGTGCTCAATTCCAAGCGCATCATCCATACAAGGCTTGTAAGTCATCTTATTGAGAGACTCCGAGAGCTCAAAAAGAAAAGAAACATCTCAGAGAGCCTCTGTAAATCGTCTTCGCATTAGAGAGTTCGATTTGTAAGCTAATGAAGTCATGTACCTTCCAAGTTCAATTCAGAGCTCGGCAACGGTTGTAAAGCATGATGCCATCCAAAGGAGCTTCGGTTATATGAACGTGCGAGTGTGGACGAGTTGTATTTCTTTTACGCTTTGCTGCCACTGGTGCATTTGATTTTTGCTCATATGAAGGTAATATGGCAGAATCATGTTGGGTTGTCAGCTGCGAGAGTGAGGGGATTGTTACAAATTCTTTTTATAGGTACAGTAGTTAGTGAACTTTAAGTCAATAGAATGGTCAAGTTAGGCCTCAGCTATATAATATAGTAGGGGGTTTATTGCCTTGTTTTGATATGGAGGACCAGCTTTCAGTAATTGGTAGCTTAGCTATACAGTATAAGTAAACTAGCAGCAATAGTGATGTGTCTGTGACCAGGTTTGGTATGATTGCCAACTTTTAGCAATTAGCAGGATATTCATGAAAACCAGGGACAACATTGAGATGGTTCTATAGCCAGGCTTTGTCGAAGACAGAGAACTTTCAATTTTTGTGCATTTTTCTATAATACAAACCAACACTGATTATGAAAAGTTCACTTATTCGGTATCTGGTATTGAATACTTTGAATTTTTACTTTTTAATCAGATTAACCAATAAATAATTGTTGTGAACTCTTAAGCTATATAGCTACCTATGTTTTTAGCAGTGAAAAATGTAAAACAGAGTTAATAATAAAATAATGTAATTTCATAAACCAGCAGTACTGGCGACTATTCCAAGCTCCGCCACTTTATAAAATGCTTGGAATTTGCACGCTTTATTCCTGTAAACGAGCAATACTTCTAGATTTCCTATAAAGATTGTTTCATGCACTATTCGCACCGTATATTTACCAGGAAAGTACATCAAATTAGCAGCCGTAAAAAGCAGTACATTTTCAAATATCAGCTATAATTAAATTAATATACTTTCAGTCCCCTAAACCCAATTCAAGTTAACTAACAGGTGTCGCGGATTAATTATATTTGGGTTTCTGGTACGCCTGTATGATAGATTGCCTTGAATTTTCACATTCTATTTACGTTAGATGATAGCTAAAGTTAAGCGCTTTTCTGCAAGGTTTAGTTCATACATAACTTGCTTTGAAATTTGCACCTTTTAACGGCTACTCACTTACGTCTTTTGGTCAGGCAGCAGCAGCGCCTGCCAGGTCACTTTACATTGCTGCACCTCATGTTTTGGTTCCCAACAGCAATATCGCGCGAGATGCTTCTAGGTTTTTGGCACAGATTACTTAAAACATCTGGTAAACCAATAGCTTTACTGCGCTGCTTACTTCGAGTTTCTGATTTAAACGTGTTATTTAATTTTCCACCCCAAGCTCATTCCTTTGCCCAGAGTGATCACCGTAGCGTCGAGACAAAAGTATAAGCATTGCGTGGTCAGCGTGCGCATGAGATCGCTATAGCTTCAATCAGTTAGCTGCAAAAACCCGCGGCAAACACACAACCAGTCATAAATTTGCATCTCTAATGAGCGATTCTCTCTATTCAAAAATAGAAGCATCGTCCCCTCTGTTCCCCTCCATTTAAGAGGGAAATAACGCAATTTTTAGGCGTAGTAGCAATGCACGGGTAACTTGCTTGTGAGAACACCAAGTATCGGCGTACGCTTTTAGAGTTTGGACCTCGGCCACCATAAACAACGAGCCGAATACCTCTTTTTCTGGAAGCCAAACAAATTTGCTTGCATGAGTTTACAGATACCGCTTTATATGTAGTTGGAAAGCTGTTCCGGTTGGACATATTTCCCCTGCTTTCGAGTAAATTTTGGGCAGCTTTACTCGCAGCGTAAGTGCGTTAGGACACTCGCTCCCTGGCTGTGCTAATTTACATGACGGACGGCGCTTAGTTTCATTAGAGTGGCGACCGCGAGCCCCTCTACTGCACCACGCGCGCTGGCGCGGCGCTAGTGCCGGCGAATGCGGCGATGTTGTCCGGTTCTCATCTTCATTTTTTGTTGACCCGCAATAACCGTCTTGTGAGTGAAGGTTTTGGAGATCAATGACCAATGCTGCTCATAGTTTTGGATAAAAATTCGTTCAGTGTATTTGGACTCCATCACTTTTGTTCACTTATTGGTTTTAGGCTTAACTTGCATTAGCGCTCATCACAATAACATATTAATAAGTGAGTGTTTTAAAAATTTGGGCCCGATTTTAGTCTTATTTAGTCTTCTTTCCTCTCAACAACAAGCCAGTATTGGATGCTTTTAAAATGTAGACTGTATGGGTTGTACAAGGGCAATACGACTTTAATATTTATGTAATTTTATGCCTGTGTTCTCTTACTAATTTAATTTCATCCGTGTTTAGTGTTGTCAATCAGAAACGGCTAAAATTTTCAGTACTGTACACATTTGTTCCCTTAGTGGTTTTTTACTTAACATAAACATTTTTTCGAAGGACTGCTTTCAATAGCAGTAACATCAGTTTGAGTTCTTGATCGACTACACTTCTCAGTTTTCGTTCCCGTGATTGCTCTATATCTTCCGTATAAGTTTGACACCAGAAACTGTTTATTATTTTTCGTAGCAGAGCATCATTATTGTATTTATTGTAAAGGTTCTTGTCAGGCACTTTTTTCACTTTTTCTCGGAATACGTAGTTTCTCATTTATTATTTTTGCCAATTATTTCTCATTTATCTGTGAAACATAAGTTCATCATTAATTACGAGAGCTCAAAGTTTGTCAGAGTTTGTGAAAAATGATTGATAAGTAATTTTTTGTTATAATAACATAATTATCAATTCATTTTACTGATTGATCTTTGTGTGATACTCATTATATACAACTTCTTGTACAACTCAGCATACTTCATTGTGTCTAAAAAAAGGAATAATACATTTGGAGCTAAATATACTGTCCCTGCTAAATCTCTTAGCGAAGGAAATTAACGCTTGTTTAGGAGGGGGGGGGGGGGTTTGGAAATTCTGATGACTATTTTTTTTGGGGGGGGATGGGCACAATATCTATTGAGTTCTCTTTGTGTGTGGCATATTAAATTTTGCTCCCATCATAAGAAACTAGAGCAGCACTCTGAGGGCGCATACCCATACCAAGTAACGCAATGTTATTGAAAAATCGAAATTGGCCCTGAATCCACGATTTCTTTTTTCTGATCATCATCGGAATTTGGTCGTTGGTGCCTCCTAACATTCCTAACATTTCAAGCAAATTTAATGGAGCTCTTGGGTTATGTTAGTGAAAAGCACAAAAGCAAACATCCAGACAAACAGAAAAACAGATCGTTAGAAAAATTTGATCATTAGCTCCTCGTACCTTTCCTAAAATATCTTACAAATTTCATGAGCATCCCTTATAACTTTTGGAGTCGCGTTGTGTAAAAAAAACGGATCTCTATCAAAGTTGATCATCTATTCCTTCTAACATACTCAACAATCCCAATAAATTTCATAAAGATCCGTCCATAACGTTTAAATTCATCTTCGTGACAGAAAGAATAACAGACAAACGCCGACAAAAGCCGAAAAAAGCATAACATCCTTGGCGAAGAGTAATATTTTTATAGGAATTAGCATTGTCTGAATTGTCCCATACTTGTAACACGGGCGGTATAGAGGGTTAATTAAGTAGGAAGAACTGTATCAGTTTTGATCCGTGCAACTAAATCCGTTCACTTGAGGCATTTCTTTAGCAAAGTTAACTAAAGATTTCTCTGTGTGCACCTGACGTAAGCAATCTTTCCTGCAAATTTTTAAAATTAGATTTATACAAATTGCTAAAGCAGCCTGCATAATGCACATCACCCAGAGCGCGATTTGGCAAACATTGGGTGTTTTTTCATGGACAGATTTGTAAAACTAAACTTACCAAATTTAAATGGTCTTGATGCGATATTGAACTCTGTGGATGTTTCTTCTCAGCATTGTTATATGTACTTCTACTTTTTCTGTTCATGACTTGCAAGTACAGTCTTTCCAATAAAACGCCAGTATTTGATACGTTTAAAATGTAGACTTCATGCACAAGATCATTTTTCTATTTAGTATTTTTCACTGAAAGTATGTCAAGTATACACTTCCCGCTTCACAAGATGAAGTCGCCTTACCGTTACGACACTTCTAATGCAGTTCTTGTCAAAGGTATTCATATATTTAACAGGTTTTACACATTTTAAGCTATAGAGTACCGTGTTCTTTAGTATAGTAATAGTTTTTCAACTCAGTGTGATCAATCATGCGACAAATTGAAAAAATGGAATCCGTAAAAAAACTAAATATAAATAATTTACAATATATTCTCAATTGCTTCTCTTTGTGATCTCTGTACATGCTAAATATTTTCACTAGTTACATTTATATTTTAACTTTCTATGGTAACTTTGATCAACGCACGGCGCTTATCAGGAAGCGTCTTGTACGGACCCAAAGCTGGTTACCTATAGTGCTAATAATGGGATAAAGAGAGTTTTGCCCTATAATTACGTAGGCAGCAATTAGGCCAAGCCCAAACCGCAGTTCAAAAGCACTGCATTAAAGAAGACCTATGGAAGCCCGAGGAGGAGATTTTTCAAGTCCTAGCTTAGATGCTTTGAATTTTATTATATGCTCATTGACTGCCTGAAAATTGCTATGTATGTCTCGTCTTTTGCCTCACCATAGATTTTCATAGCCTCTATCATACCCAAAGCGAACCAGTTACTTAGTAAATATGATGCAAAAAGTTGCTACTGAATGTGCTCATACTGTATGTATGTGTGTGTGCGCATGGAGAAAGTTGTTGGGTCGTCGGTCTGTCGAAGACATTCATTTTTCTATCATGTAATGTTCTTATGATACGAACACCGAATAAAGTATATTGTGAATATTACTTACCTGTTAACGGCTTACGTCGACATTTGTCGATCTCCCGTTTTATTTTTTATTGGTTTAGGACCACACGTGGTTTTGGGTAGGAACATCCATTGAACCCCGAAACACTGTCTAACTCGTATTCAAATTTTACAAAGAAAAGACTAAAGCGAGTTCGAAACTAAACTTTTAGATTTTTCAAGACTTATATAGTAATAAATCCGCCCGCCAGGCAAAGTCAGGCTTACTTTAAATTGTCCGTTAACAGGTTAGCTATGAAATTCTGTATGCAATGATGCAGATAAATCAAAGAAGAAGAAGATTACCTATTGACACTTTCTCACAAGAATTTTTTTTTAATCTGCATTTCTCATAAGAGTAGTGCTATTTGGCACGTTGTGCGTAGACTATACTATGAACAAAAGGATGTACAGGCCACGCCGCAATAAGATTTCATCTCCAGAAAACCACATTAAAACGAGAGTAAAATGTGATAACCATATCCAAGTGAAAAAATAACTACAATAATTATTCTGCTGCATTGGATTGTCCATCGTACATGCACAAATACGCTTTTGAACTCTATGTAACTATATATGTATTTTGCGTAGCTATACCATGTCCTTGTGGATGAAAGTTCAACTTCAAGCCGTTGCTGTTAAGCACAAAATTTCTAGATTTTGATCCTCTTGTGTTTGGGGTTTATTAGCCAGCGATCAAATCTTCTCTGCATTTCCATGCACCTTTGGCTGTACCTCAAACGCATCATTAACATATGTATTCCTTTAATCATAGACCACGCCATACATTATTATTGTTAAAACTTCACGCTTAAGCTCCAACCCAAATGAAGCACCTTGCAACACCGGGAAGCCCAAAACACTGCTAAAGGAAATCCAGCAAAAAACCATTTACAGTTGATTTAAACGCCTGCAGGCCAATAACACCAAAAGCCGATGCCGTCTACAAATTTTAAACCTTAGCCAACCAGGGCACGAAGCACCGACAGAACTGATTAGTTCGACATCGGACATCCTCCAAAGTGAAAGAGTCCGCTCCGCACGCGGCACGAGTCTCTCTCCCAAAGACCTTGAGGGCAGGGAGAGAAGAATACAACCAATGCCTCTCATTATTGACTGGACGCTGAAATCGGGCCTCTCGCAATTGGGCCTGGAGGCCGTTTTACGTAAGTGTTGATAAAGTGAGTTCTAATCATCACAGAGACCTCAAACAAAAATTAGTTTTTTCGTCGTACCATAAGGAATGCGTTGAATAGTAGGTAATCTAAATTCACAATCATCTATCTTCAGTAGGCGATAGAGATCATACCTTCGGACACCAAAAATAATTCTAATTCAACATAATTTCTAAGAACATAAAAATTTTACAGAAAAAAATTGGCACATAGATACTACATATAATGTACTTGAATATCACATACAATCGAGATTTTTTCCAACGACGGATTTGAAGCAATAACCTCAGAAATTGATGTAAGTAGAGCTTTCGATAGAGCTCATCCCTGTAGCCGCAAGGAAATTAAGGAAGGCTAAGAAATCCCAGTAATACTGAAAAACCTGATTAAAACCACAGCAATACTAGAGAATAAAACCACATTAGTAGCCATGAACTAAAAAAACGTAGGTAATTAACCATGAGATGATACCAGTACGGCCCTTAAAAGACATTAAACCCTTCATCACAGGCACCATCTACAGTTGCACCATGTCATTTCACATCACTAGCTAGGAATACTACGCAACTTTGTGGTTGCCTACGTTACATCATTTCATGGTTGCCTATGTTACATCACTCAGTGGTTGCTAAGTTGAATCACTTTCACAGTTGCGTAATTAGAATCATTCCATGGCTGCCTAAGTTTAATGACATCATGGTTGTTCCCTACATCGCGTCATGGTTGTCTGCGTTATATCACTTCATGTTGTATATGTTACTGGTACATCTCATCATGATTGCCTACATTATATAATTTAATGGACTACTATGTTTAATCACTTCATGGTTGCATACAGTGCATAATTTAGTGGACGACTATTTTACATCGCTTCATGGTTGCCTACATTATATGATTTAATAGATGACTATGTTACATCACTTAATGGTTGCCGGAGTTAAGTTACTCCATGGTGGCCTACATTACATTACTTTACAGCTGCCAATGTTAGATCACTTCACGACTGCCAATGTTAGATCATTTTACGACGGCCAATGCTACATCATTTCACAGTCGCCAATGCTAGATCACTCTGCGCCTACCAATGCTACATCATTTCACTGTTGAATATGCCAGATCATTTCATGGCTACCAATGCTGTATCACTTCACGTCTACCAATGCTGTATCACTTCACGTCTACCAATGCTGTATCACTTCGATGCTACCAATGTTGTATCACTTCACTGCTATCAATGCTCAATGCTACACCACTTCATGACGGCCAGTGCTTCTTCATTCAGATCACTTCACAACCGCCAACGCTGCATCACTTCGCTGCAGCCATTGCTATATCACTTCACTGCTTCCAGTGCTAGATCACTTCATGGCAGCCAATGCTTCGTCACTTTACTGCTGCCTGGGCTTCATCACTTCATGTCTACAAGCTGCCCTGCTCTGTGTTCTGATCATCTCGCTTAGCCCGTAAACCTAATAAATTTCATTGACATTTTCATCCGCTGTTTACTTGGCATTTCATAGCAAATCGAGCACACCACATATTTGAGAAGCTTCTGTTCTTCAAAACGAGACTCTTTATTTCACAAACTACTGCGAAATAGTTTTACTCTACTGTTAATATCAAAGGATGTCATAAACAGTTGCTCTACGTAATTACTCTTCAAGCCTTAATATTTTTTGTGAATTTGTTGCGTATAGAAGTTTTAGAAGTATGTACAGGTTTGCCAGTCATTACTGAATGCAAAGAATTGAGTCAGATAGCTAAACAAAGCATGAAGATATAATGGGAGAACATATAGAAATGCGTCTGCGGCACCGTGCAGTCAGGCCCATTGCGAGACCGAAATCTGCCTTAGGGGTCAGTGTCCAGTCAATGTATGGTGTGGTCAATGCTTAAATATTTTCTTTTTTGTGCGTAACTTTTCATATATTTATTTGCCTTTCACTGTTTCACTACAGACAGTATATTGGTTGAAATTCGAAATTTACTCAACTGTCCTCGTTCATTCCCTGTTCCATCAACTAATTTAATCTAAACGCCATTTTATGGTGTTTAAATACTAAAGTTACTGTATTTTGCTTGTCATTTGTTACTTTTCAGATATTTATTCTTCAGGACAAAAAATATCGCTGCTGGGATATTTTTCCTGACAGGAGAATAATTCTTTTACTCGTTATTTGAAATATCTGGTTTTTCATTTATAAAGCTGGCCCCTATAGTCGGTCTTACTTACGCTCGTTTGTTATATTTGATTAGGATATTCTAGGTCATGTAATTTCAACTGTCTCCAATATCACTAAAGTTTTCCATTTCCTGTTTTCTCGCCAGTCCAGCGGCACCGTCGGGAAATTCTTCGCCGTAATATTTCCCGAAAAGGTTCTGACTTCTTAGTGGATAGCTATGGTGTTGGGTAAGACCTGAAAATACTGTGCCATATCATTTCAAGCGTCTCTTCTTACAGAAAGGAAGTTTTGGCCCCTTGGCTGTTAGTATTAGGATAACCTCGTATGACTTCCAATAACTGTGCTTTGAACCTTTAGATGTTGTTTCCAGAAAGGACACCTTCGCTCATGTAGCTATCCCTTGAATGTTGTATGATGGGCAATTCCTGTGCCGCGACGTTTCAGGTGTACCTCCTTCCTTCCAGTACGGAAACCTTCCCCGCCTCCCTTGGCCGGTTAGCTCGACTGTTCGGTCAGAAGGGGCAAATTCAATGCCGTGTCGAGCATCTCTGCATATTCACTCAGAGGCATTTTACCAAATCAGATGAGAGTGAGGCGGGCAATTACACCGGAGCGAGCCGCAGATCCAAGAGTGTTCAGCCCGCTGTCGAGGCTGCCTATGCTGAGACGGCCCATATTAAATGAAGTAATGGCCGCTAAGTGCAGGGTACGGAAGACCCAGACGCTGCCGGAATAAATTTACAGCGTTTGGTACAGCAACGCGATAAAACTGATCGCGTTCCTTGCTGCTGCACTCAAAGAAATGTCTGCAAAGTTATGCCTGGTGAGCTTATGGTGATTGGGTGCAGCTCTCGCTGTCTGCTTTGATCGCGGGTCCCTCCAGCCATGAACAAATCAGAAAAAAAGGTTAGCTAAGGGCGGCCTTTAACCCAGGTTTTTGTTTCGGTTAACGGGATACTACCCGTGGCTTTAACCCGTGGCTTTTTAATGGTACAAATGAATAGTTCTATGCAAAACATAAAGGGTGAAAGAGGCTTATAAATGTTATACATGCTTTATAGATTGTGTTAGCTCCGCCATTTCAATTAATCATTCTTAACCTAACTGCTCGTAGAAAGCGAATGTATGGTGGACAGAATGTAGGATCTAGACACTGACCGGATTTTTTCCCCACCGACGAAGCTGTTTTACGATTTTAGCTGCTGGGCCGACTAAGAATTCTGTTGGGGGGGGGGGGGCGACTTATCATTTAAGTTGCATGTTGCAATTACCTGAATTCGTGAATTAAAGTGCTTTTAGTACCCACGAAGTATTGCAATGATAACTATCCGCATATCTTCATGGTTTCTACACTTGTTTTTTATTCACATTTTATCTTTGATTCAGCCGGATAGTTTATAGTCGTCATTTAGGATGGAAATGGTTCGCCTATATTGCCGTCTTTAGAGATATTTTGCTCTAGAACTGTCCATTTTTCGCACCACGTCTGTGACTTCGCCGAATGTCAACGCAATAGTCTTAGGGCCGGCCCCATCGGCGCAACAAATTTGTTGTATGAAAAAACGTAACATCGGGTACAGCAATCTACTGTCCCCACCGACGCAACCCAGATCGGTAGCCAAAATATTGCTCACAGGGCTGTATGTCTCCCGCAAAAATCGCATTGCATCGCTTGTTGTGTCAGTGGGGCCCCGTCTTTACCAACCTGACGCGGCAGCAGTTTTTTTGGAAGCAGTAGAAGAAAACTGCGAAATCTCCCAAAAGTCTCTACCCTTCCTGATAATAACAGCTCTTCGATCTTGATTTGATATAATGCTAACCAACATTTACTTTTGCTGCAGCTAAAGTATTTTTTTATTTAACTGCTACCAAAAAATACTATTTTATGTTGTTCTGAACTTGCAACAAACACAGAATTTGATATTGTTGTTAATCTATTGACACATATTGGTGTGATAGTGTTGAGACACAAACATGAGAAACATTGCCTTTAGACCAATATTCTCACTTTTGTCTCTTTGTCTTTCAATTGATTGCCTGCAAATCGATGCCATATACTCTAGGCTTGGATAGCAATGCACACTGTATTTCTACTTTTTAAGATTTTCTCACCCCTAGGGTAAAAATTCTAGGGTAAAAATTCTATTAAGCCGCCGTCACTTCAAGAAAAATCGGGTTACAATTGTAGCATATCCTAAACAACGTGTGGACACTGTCTACGAGTATGTATCTTCATGCTAACTACTGATTCTCTTTCTGTGTTATTATTTCGATGGAATCCCCTCAAGGCACTATGCTCATAATATATTCGACACATCATAAAGATGAGACATTAGATGAGTTTTTCTTCTCTAATTTAATTAACAACTATGAAAGAGCGGGTGTTGTTGGCGCTTTCCTAATTCTGCGGATCTGGGCAGCTGCTGACAATTAGCATTTTGTTCAAGTGAATATTTTCTTTGTCTAATGAAAATTCGTGACTGACAAAAACGCCAAAAAAATTCTGCTTTCAGACCACCGCCGCCGCGGTTTCTTGTCGGCCTGATTTTATCAAGTTACATTTAAGCCGAAGAAAGTGAGTTACGGCTGTATCAAATTTACGAAGAATCGTTGAGTCAGACCTGTGATAATTTCTCACGGCGCTCCGCGATAAAGTTTTTCGGCGTCCTCGTAAATTTGACGGAATTTTCTGCTCGCGACGTAGCCATTTTGACTTGACTGTCAAGAGGCCGCGTAGCAGCTGGTGCTCAGACGGCCAAAATCTCTTTCACGGTCGGGCGAGGGCGGCCGGATATACATCAGCCGTGTCTGCAACACACTTGCTTGCGCTTAAACATGCATTTGTTATGGAAGAGTTGTGAAAGGAAATAATTATGAACGAGTACATGAAGTTTGAAGGGCCGCTGCAGGCTATACATCAGTCGTATCTGTAGCACACTTGTTTTCGCTTCCTTGAAGTTGTTTTACCTCTAGTAAGTGTTTTTGTTGTGGTTTGAAAAATAATAGCACAGCACATGAGAAAATGCAAACATGTTGACGGTCAGGTGAGTGAGGCTGGGTGTACTTGAATTACATCTATAGAGAACTTCTTTCGGTGTTTGTTACAACGCTCTAGTTTCATCAGGTGCGATTTTCTTTTGGACTTAGATAGTGTTAAAATGCAACCTCTAATACTGTATACAGTAGTGGCCAAATGGCAAGGGACGAAATAATAACAAATTTTCAAATGTTTGTTATCTCGAATGTCTGCATGTACATTTATTAAATTCTTATACAATCTACTTGGAACATAGATGCATGAATTACATTTTAATATTTTACATTCGTCTTTAACTGCAAATAACTATCTAACTTAAAAAAATGCACATTTTTCACAGGCAGGCCTGAAGTTGAGGAACACTGATAATTATTCCGATCAATGTAATACAAGTCAATGTAATTCAAGACAACTGTCAAATATTTTTGGATTTTTAGAGCTATTTTCAAGCAATATATATAGAGGCAACAACAACAACGTAAAGCTTTGACTCTTGAAGAAAAACAGCTCATTAATTCTGGCTAATAACCAGGAAGAAAAGTCTGTTTCTGAAATTGCTGGTATCGTAGCAGGGTCAAAAAGTGCTGCTTATCGTGTTCTTAGTAGATTTGAGGCCGATTCGGCACTTAGAAACCAAAACCGAAAACCAACACGCTTTCAGTTACCTCTAACGGAGATAAGTTGATCGTTAGAATATCTTTAAAAGATCGCTTCGAGTTAGCTACATCAGTTTCCCGCATGTTCTATGAGCCAAACGGCAAAGGTAATCTTTAGGCAAACGGTTTCTTGCAGGTAAAATAAGGAAGAAGGATTGGCCCGGATTCCAGCTTGCAAACATTTGATTTCAAAGTAAAATCAACAGGTCCGTCTTGACTTCCCCGCAGAGCATATGATATGGACAAATGAACAAAGTGGAATGTGAATCATTTCAGTGATGAATCTAAATTCAACTTGTTCGGATCTGACGGGAAGATGCATGTGAGGCCCAGAATTGGTAATAGTTATTTCCTTAGCGTGTAAAGAAGATAGTGAAGCTTGGAGTGGGAGAGTAATGGTGTGAAGGATGATTTCGCCAGGAGTTGGTCCCAGTTTTCGTTTACATGGAAAAATGAATGCCAGTGTTTATAAAGACACATGTTTTTCCCCACTTACGCAAGGATACTGCTGAAACCATAATTTTTTATGCAAGACAATGCACCGTAGTACAATGCTAAATAAGTAACAAGTTTTCTGGAAAAGGACAGAATAGCTGTAATCATGTGGCCACCTAGAGTCCAGAGTCTTGACTTAAAACCCATGGATAATGTCTGGAAGATCATTGGAAAGAAAGCTCAGAGTAGAAATTCTCGATATCTTGATGATTTATGGCGTTTTGCGGAAGAAGAATGGAAGGGATCGCGAGCAACTCTAGCTAGAAATTAATTAGTTCGCGGGTTCGAAGATGCAATGGAATCATCCAGAACAGAGTAAAAGAACGTTCCCTATAAATATTTAATACATACTTGTTAGCGTTCTTCTAGTATAAAAGTTAGTAAACGATGCTGTTATATAAATTTCTGATGTTTCTTAAGTTTTGGCAAGGGTAAATGGGTAGTTTTTATCTTTTAAGTTAAATATTTATTTACAGTTATAAATAAATGCAAATCCATTTATGTAATTCATACATATCAGTTACAACTATAACTTGTGATAAATTTAAATATGTACATGTAAAACATTTCTAATAATAAATTTTTAAAATTTATTATTTTGTTTTTTGTATTTTGGCGACTACTGTACATCAACTCTAACTACCCTTCATTCCGTTGTAATTCATTTGCGATGAAATGAAGGGCATGGTGAAGAGCATATTGTGTACCGAAATTTGAATTGTAAACATGCCTAAGTACTGACACAATGTATCTCACGGTTGAGCCAGGGCTACAGATAATACCGGGTTTTACAAGAGTCCTGTTACATGTACTGCATTTTATATGTTTGTGGCCTGTCTTAAAACGTAAAAGTTATTCTTCATGGCACAAACTCGAAATTTATCACTTTTAGGCAATTGTCACCGGCACTAAATAGTGTTGAAGTGCAGGTGTGTATATATGGAAGAAAATAGAACAAAGACATCTGCTTCCCTCCGAGCAGGGCCACAACGAACCCGACTTCACCATGCGGTTAAGGGTCAAACAGATGACCGTCTACAGAGTCGTAGATAGGTAACGGAAAGTGACGACCACAAGGATCGACTTCGTTTAAGTTCACTGCGTGTCTGCAACCTAGCAAATAGCCTCCGTAATGTTCGGGCCTCGATGAGGCCATTCATGTCCGATGTACCACTGTGAGGAGGGGAGTAAATATCTCACTTTTTTTGCTTCCATTGTGGCACATATGCATCTTACGCAATAAAAGTTGGCAATCATAGTGTTCTGAAAAGAATAAATTTTCAGTAAGTGGCTCGGAAAATAAGTTTTACTTTTTTAAGTCGATCATACACGTATAAAATGAAGTGCAGCACAACTTTTGAAAAACCCGTTAAATCCACCCCGTCTACGCCATACAATTAAGTAGAAACTTTTTAACATGAGTGACATTTCTATACGCTCTGTGAAACAAAGTGTAGAAAGTATACAAAATGTTGGCAAAAATCTGTATCGCTTGGCCTTAGATGACCAGATATAGAATAGTCCGTTTACTGTACGTTGCTTTAAGCCTTACGTAGGATGTTTTATTTTCGCTACGTATGTGTGTCTACTTTAGAGAGCTAATTAATAATTATGGCACAAAAGTAGGAGAAAGAGATACTTTTTACCCAAAACTTTTGAGCTGCTCTCTTTATAAGCAGGGTATTTGCGTTTTTGTTTCCTACGGAAGTTATCATTAAATAATGCCGTTACTTATTTAAAGTAAATACGGTTGTCGCCTTCTTTTAGCAGTAGAAAACCTGGATTTTTTGCTTGACAGCCGTAGCCGCAATAATAATAATAATAATAATAATAATAATAATAATAATAATAATAATAATAATAATAATAATAATAATAATAATAATAATAATAATAATAATAATAATAATAATAATAATAATAATAATAATAATAATAATAATAATAATAATAATAATAATAATAATAATAATAATAATAATAATAATAATAATAATAATAATAATAATAATAATAATAATAATAATATCTTTCTTTACTGTCGACTACATTTCAGGCTCGGGTTAGGCTCCACTATGTGCAATTTCTTCACGAAGAAAGAAAAAGTACAGTTGTGATCAGAAGCGGCGTCGAAGGGCAGAAATCCCCCGTGCAGGGACTAAAGTAGTCGGACCCGCCCTGGATGTTCAACAGATTTTAGTTCTGTAGTTAGTATTAATCAATTTTTTTTTTCAGTTTTCAAGTTACTTTTAAGAAAGCTTTTAGTTTTCAGATTAAAATCAATCAAGATTGTTTAGTTTTAAAGTTAAAGTCAATCGACTTTTTCTGTTAAAATTAAGCAACTTTTTTTAGTTTTCAAATTAAAGTCAATCAACTTTTTCAGTTGGTCAAATGATAACTTGCTTCCAGCAATAAATCCTCGAGCTATGGGAGCAGTAAAAAAAAAAATTATGCGTGGGAGGCTCTCAAGGTCGCTGACATTGTAGGGATATTTACTGAAGATCAACTCATCCCTGAGGATATAAGGTGGAACTGGGAGGGGCACGCCTGCGTGGGCTTCGATATCTTACGGTAACAAAAACGTTAATTTCATTTCCTTTGTGTAACGCTGCACCTTGGGGTTGTTCTTTAAGTTTATTTTTAGCACGTCTCGTATGATTCATTTGGCATTTTACTTCTAAATTTTCGGACTCGAACTGTATAACTTCGTTGAAGTTTTGCAGCTGAATTTTCAGCTCTCCCATTGTTTATTTAGAGGGCTAGTATATGAGAATGCAGCAACGCCTTAGATTATATCTTAGGCGTCATTGCACTAGGTATGTTAGCCATACACTTGCAAGTTTGTTATCTATATTTAGAGCTTTTGCATTATTTTCAGCCCTTTCCTAAGTGTTTTGGTAACAACTTCGTTTCAGATTGTTGAGTACATGAAAGATTTTGGCGAGGCATACGATGAATTTTATCACTGGCGGAGGAGACACGAGCAGTTTTTGTTAATGAACTATTCATGAGCTATGTTAGTTTAAATTCACTGATACAATTTAGGCTCCGTGTGGAGTACACAAGGGGGAAATTGAACTAACATTTCTGCAATGAAATGCTTGATGTCTTACTTTTGTTGGTAGATAACAGAGAAGTTTGTCTGCTTAGTTAAATGTACTAATGCAGTTGCTGAAAGATGGTCGTTTAAATTATAAGCTACATTTGAGCTGGAATATGTGGTTTTACCCACATTTACGATTTTATTCTGTTTCGTTTTCGATTCTTACAAAGATTGCTACTGCTGATGACTTGGTAATCTTGGGTGTTAATTTTGACCCAAAGTTGACGTTTGAGCCCCACATTCGTTCGGTTGCCTCACGTGCATCGCAGAAAATTGGTCTTATGAGACGTGCTTGGAGGG
>LQNS02277717.1:24288803-24337239 GCA_001587735.2 Parhyale hawaiensis | reverse complement strand
TTCATTCTTTTGTTTTCTCCACCCGCTGGGTTGGTTGCGTGGGGGTTTGTTAACCTCATGGAGTTTCTCCGTTCCTACGTCGCCAGCCTGGTGTGATTTAATAATAATAATAATAATACTCAGGTTCTATGTATATTTTAAGGTTTTATAGCGTATTCTCGTAGCATAAATAAATTTATAGCGGGTTGAGTTCAGTGAGAAATAACTCGCTAGCCGCATGTAACAAAATGAGGTGGTGAACGATCTCCTTGCTGCTGCATTCGCAGAAAATTTGACGCAGTTCTGCGGTAAGAAACTATCATCTCGCCACCCACCACAGTCATCACACTTCATGCAATGATAATAATCGGCAGCCAAAAGCACTTGTGTGAAAGCTTTTTCTCCTATTCAAGTCCACCTCAAATCGAGCTTTATTTAGAGAGCGTCTCAGAGAGAAAGAGCGGTTCTCCGGGTTAAAATCACAGTCGTATTTGGCGGCTTACCGCTCCCGTCCTCTTAAGTCAGAAAAAATGTAACTGGTTGGCGCGAGGTGCCGCTCTTAGAAGGCGGGGCACGAACCAATTCTTTCTGAATCGCTCTTGAATTCGGCGCCACCTTACAAGGGGCCCCGTTTTTTGAATAAGTTTTGGGTAAGAACAGGATTGCTCAAGTCTTGTTGCAGACTATTGCTAACATGTTTCATGTAAGATCAGTAGTACTTTGCACTCGCTGACGACAGTTGCTGATGGAAAAGGTATTGGCTGAGAACAAGATTGCTTAGAGTGTTACTAAAGACTATCGCTGGTATTCTTTGCCAAGAACGTTACTAGTGATAGTTGCTGATATCCTTCGGCTAAGAACTGGATTCTTCAATTTTTTTTTGCTGCTAACAAATTTTTACTACCAATAGGATCACTCAATTCCTGGTGAAGCATTTTACTAACAAGTATCGGGTATGAGTAACTGATGAAATCCTTTTGACGATTGATGTTATTAGGGCTTAGTTAAGAATAGGATTACCTAGCTATTATCAGAGACAGTGGCTAAATCAAGGATTACTCAGCTCTTGCTGAAGACTGTTACCAATATGTTATGGCTAAAGAAAAGAATACCCATATTTTACTGGCCTGTTGCTATAGTTTGTTTCGGCTAATACGCAGAAAAATAACAAGAACTCTTACGTTTGATGGTCAATTAGATACCTAGTAACATTTTTGTTACAGCTCGTGCAGCTGCTATAGCGGATCATACGCTCGGTATTTTCATCCATTACAGTTCCGCGATCAAAGTGCTCTGCAACTTCTACCCATTATAGTTCACTTAGTTTTTTTTTACTCCAGGCATTGCTTTTTATTTTTATCAAAGAGAAGCACCACTTATCTTGCTAATGCGTGGCCCTGATATCGAGTGCAAGGTGACTCAGAAACTGGCACTTTTGGCTGAGTTTAGTCGCTCGCCTTTATAGGTGAGTTAAAATTTAATATGTTACAAAATATTTCGCCTATTACAAGCCTGTGATCAAAGTCCCGCCTCACCGAGAACGTCAGTCTGCAATCTGCTCAATATTTCATGTTAGCGGATGACTTAGCCTGCATTCCAGTTAAATTACCTCCATATTGGCTTTACTTTCGCTGGACCTGCCAAGCTTGTCGTGACAAAATTGCCTGCACTTGCCCACCCACGATCATTGCTAGCACTGGAATGTGTCTATGGAACTTCAGCTTGACTTGCAGAGCAGCTCTGCTTGTATGTACTTGGATGCGCTCTTTGGAAATAATTATTGTGCTTGTGGTGTTTATGGAAACTGGTGCCTTCCCCTGAAAAATATATGTGAAACTCTGGTTGGCGTGTGACTTATTGTAGAACTCTGCCTGGTTGTACTATAAAGAAGGCTCTTGACAATAGTAATTTATTTATAGTGTTAAATTTGGTATCTGGAATTGGAAAATGTTTTTGAAACTCTGGCATGTCTGTGACCCACAGAGTATGTTACATATAACAGTACAAACCTCTTATTTTGAATTGGAATATGCAGGTATCTGAAGCCTGACTTGTGTGTATTTGGTAGAGCTCCGACTGTCTTGAATGTGGTTTTTAAAAATAAAGGTGCTTCTTGGAATTAATAAATTTGTTTCTTGAACTAAGAAATGTCTCTTCTCGTAGCATTAAGTGCGATGGTTCTCCTCGGGGGTTCATACGAACCCATGCATTAAATTCTATTAACAGTGGCCAGCACAAAAACTTTAACAATTCAAAGCAAATCATCTTTACAAGTAAGTTAATAAAATCGAATCACAGCAGCTAGACATGATAAATTGTATAATTAGCACTGACATCACGCTAGCAATTACAGTATATGTTTCACGCATTGCTTTATATGCTTCTGATAATCTGACTCTACTTTCTTAACTCAGTTAAGCGCTACAAATCAACTGCAGAAATAGAGTTATGTCAGTCAGTGTGTACTCTTTTAAGTTCAGATAATTTGAGCGTCAGGGCTCAGTGTGGGTCTGAAATCGTTTTCATTTGAGGATGCGTAATAAACTGAAGTAAGAAAATTGCTGTTCTAGAGCGATGTTTATACCTAGAAGTTCTCTTCTGCCGTAGTAATTTTGGTCGTGACTCAGGTATTTGGATTTAAAATGGATTTTGCCTGGTGATCCCAGATCTACGCGAGCCCTGCGCAGCTCTAATTCTAGTTGGACGTGCGTTCTGAAAGTGTTAGTACTTATAAGTAGCAAGTTTACCTGCAGGTGTCTTGAACTTTCAAAGAAATCGTACCGCAAAAGCCACTGGACGTTGTGTCTAAATTTTGTAGTTCTGCTTATCTCTGCTTTATATATACAATTGAATGGGCACTCTGCGCCCAAAGGGTCACGTGAGAAATCCAGGCGCTACTATTGGTCCACGATGATATCATCACCCCTGACTGACGTCACATGGATGACGCTGGGTAACAAAACTGGTTTTAGAGTGCCTCCTTCAGCACGTTGTACTTCCAGAAGCAATGCTTATCCTCATTGAGATATGTTATGTCTAAATATAATATCTCTTCAATCAATAATAATGTCCATTTCAACTCCCAATGTGGAAAAAAAAAATTGTATCAAGGTTAAAAGCGCAGCTGATCTACCAAAGCTTCTTCTTATCTGGGAACCAAATGACTTCGGTCTTTTGAGATATGCATCGGTGCTTACACTGCATCTTTTACTCTTCAGAACTGATCGAAATTGAAGCAATATTCCCTTGCCCGACGAGCCCTATCGCATGTCATCAATAACCCGAGTGGATTTTACGTGCTTCCGATGGCAATAAGTCGCTTGAACTGCGCCCGGGTCGCCCTTTAATCAAGAAAATCCGAGTCTTCAATGATGGCTTGTCGATGCCATTGCGTGCGCGGGGTAGAAAAGGGAACTTCACAGTATACGATTATACTGATATGCAGTAACGCTGCTGGGCATTGCTGTCGGTTGCGTAGATAAATGCGAAATGACACTAGTCTTCTGACACTGGGACTGTCTATGTAATAACGTTGCACGATAATGCTCTCGGTTGCCTATAGTTATTTGCAAATGATACATATATGCGCGTTATATTTACTAATATAACAATGTAATCCTGTCGGTTGCGTTGGTTTCGTAAAGAACGCAGGGATGCCGCGATATACAGGCCTTTCAATATAAAGTATTAAAGTTTGCTTATGCTAGAAAAATGCTTGTTTCGAAGTACGATTCTTTCACTTGCGTAGTGTGAGTAAGTGTATTGCAAAGCACAATCGCCCGTCCACACGTGGAGTATAACTTCGGTGAATCCATGAATAATTAAACAAGTGCAGCGCCGCATGGCAGTAAATCTTCCTATTGTTGATACTGCACTTGTTTAATCTCCGAGGCATAGCAGCAATGAAGAAAAAGAAATAATACGTTTGTGACGATACATTTTGAACTTGGTTGTAATCAAACCGTATGATCATGGCTCTCGACACAGCGAACATGATTCTAAGCTTGCGCTGTACACATGGCTGAGAATATGCGTCATGAACAAAGCAGTAAATAAAAATTTTGAACATAGCTGAGAACGTGTTGTCTGGACACATCCTGTAAGCATGCTTGTGAACATGGCAGCGAACCCTGAGTGTACACCGTGATCATGAGCAAAAATAAAAGTTGTAAGCGTGGCCGTGTACATGCAGAGTGAATATACACTGTGAACATGGCTCTAAAAATACACCGTGAGCGTGACTGTGAGCGTACACCGTATATATTGTCAAATATATGCACTGCCCACATGGCTGCGAACTTAAGCTATAAACAAGACCGTAAGCATAACTGTGAACATACACTGTGAACATGGTTATGAATATGCTCCGTGAACATGATTGTGAATATGCACTGTGAACATGATTGCGAAAATGCACTGTGAACATGATTGTGAATATGCACTGTGAACATGATTGTGAATATGCACTGTGAACATGATTGTGAATATGCACTGTGAACATGATTGTGAATATGCACTGTGAACATGATTGTGAACATGCACTGTGAACATGATTGTGAATATGCACTGTGAACATGATTGTGAATATGCATCGTGAACATGACTGCGAGTATTGCGCAGGCAGAGTGGAGTTGTAGTGTGTGGTTACGAACAACAATTCTGTTTTACAAGGTGAAAGTGTTGTCAATTATTTTCAAATACATTGTGTAAATTTAGCTGTTTGGCCTGCTAACCAAGTTCTTCTATATTGCCTGCCTATCATTCTTATATCTGTATTTATCGTAAACACCAGGTAAGATTCTTTTTTGTGTTCTAGAAATCGATTTGTAGAGTTCCATGTAGGGAAGATAATCTCATTAGCCATGACTTTAATCACGAGCGTTGGTTTCGCTGTTATGGATGAAGTTTCAGGCATCAACCTGAAACCAATCAACTGAGATAACCAGAAACTACAGAAATTAGCCGTTCTCGATGAAACTGCCCTAATCGATTAAGACTCTAGTCAGAGATGTGTAGTAAAGGTCAATGAAGTCAACTTCTGATCATAGGTCTAATCAAGATTTGTTTATAGCTTACTACCACGAAGCAAAAGCGGGGATGTCAGGGTAACAGTACCGTGTGTGTTCACAACGTCTGTTCAGGGCTCAATCATGGGTGTGTTACGGAGGCCTTGGCTCTGTCTGTCATATGATAGTTGTACCAGGCGCTGTGTTGCAGGCTTTGGGCTTCCGTGAGGACTGTAACTTACGCCGAAAAAATACCACTTGAAGCGCCAAAAATTCTTTCCACTCGGGGATATTAGGGTAGTTTTCTTCCTAAAATGAAGGTTTTTTATTATGTTTTTCACAGTGAACCAGTTTCACGAAGTATCGCTATGTCATTTCCTGTTTCCGAGAGTGTTTTTTATGAAAAAAACATAATAATTTAGAGTTAGTACCCAGGTATTGAAAATTTTATAGTTGACGCTTTCAGTCTTTACCGTAAAATCTTCCATTCAAAGAGGCACCATCACTGAGAAGAACAGTGTTAGAAGAATAGATAATTCTACCTAAATAAATGCAAACACCAGAACAGGGCAGTTTTGTACACAGGTGTTGGAAATGTGGTAGTATGGTGGTTCCAGTTCCCATCAATATCCAGAAATCCTTGCGAGAGGGGAGTCCCCCATCGTTAAAAACTTGCGGCTTCAAACTGAATAAGAGATGAATGTTGTTTATTGCTGTGTGTTATGGTAAAATTCAATGATAAAACATTGATTAGTTTATGAAATTTACAGGTTCATGCCCAAGTAACTAAATTATAAGAAAGGCAAACAGAAATTACGCAATTGCGGTAGAACTGAAACACACATGGATACTCTACAATATTTATAAAAAGATGCGCGTAGATTTTGGGCTTACGTAAGCATAGTAACAAACAAGAAAAATAAAAACTAATTACTGATGATATCCTCGTGAGATAATTTTTTAAACTATTTATCATTCCCTGTATAACCACTAACTTGAACTTTGGTTTGTCGTAGGAATAGTTTTGTTCGAAAAATTCTTCAATTTAAATACGCTGGGCGTTATAGGGTGATGACACAACTCATAACAGCGCGTGAGGCGTCCGCGAGGACTTCGTGTTTTCAGGGCGTTGGTGGATGTGCCCGTAGCTGTCCTTCCACTAGGGCTGCTAAAGCTTGGGTTTTCTCAAATATCCCATTGGCACCGCTCTATTGCTTACCTGCCTCCCTCAGTGTAACAGCGACGTCGGTTGTGGAAGGTTGTTTGTGTCGTCTCTTGAAGTGGGACTAGCTGAGTCCCGGGCTGGGAGGTCCCGGCGTGTTTACAGCGTCGGTTGTAGTAGCTTTTTATTTTTAGATTATCTGTTTTAATTATGGTTTAGATAGAGAGCTTCAGTATTTGATTTCTAGAACGATTTAAATGCTCATATAAACTAAAGCGTTTGCAACCAATAAAAATTAAATATTAAAAATTTAACTTATAAATTACCAGTGAACGTACCATTACTTTTTGAAACTAAGAGCAACTTGTATCGTCTCTACAGACAGATACATTAACAGAAAGCTAGCTTCAATAATCTGTGAGCAGAGCATATTTAGTGAAAATCAGGCGATCAGAGGCCAAGCACAGATGAAAGCAGTTTTATTTTATGAAAGAGTTCCTTCTCTCTGTCTTGTGGCATTTCTATCTGATTGGATTTAAAGACTACTACCAGCAAAAAATTCACACGCAAAATTCAGGTGGCGTCAGGTAACAGTTTAAACTAATGAATTTTCGAGCCTTGCGACTGCAGTCGACGTGGATGCAATACGCATGAAAGCGACGCTGGGAAAAAGACCATCATTGACCTTAAACAAAGAGCTCAGGTTTATCTTGAAGCTACAATCTCAAAAAAAAAAAGGATCACGTTAACTCATTCTTCGCCATGCAGTGTCGTTCGTAGATCACAAACAACGCTATTCCTACATAAACCCAAATTCCTTTTCGTCGCTTTATAGTTAACCCTAAGCTGCTTAATGCTTTTCGCAGAGGACGTCTCGACCAATACTATTCCTGCGGGACTCCTCGCAGGATATCCGCCAGCGTTCCTATTTAGGGAACTCCACAAACAGGGCTATTCGTACGAACTTGCTGAGTGGATGAAACTTTGGTGGGGGAAAGGTCTTTCAGTAAAAGCAAAAGTGCGGCTGCAACCGCAAGATGTACATTCAAATTCACTTTTGTAATGTAATGAGAGTCTGCCCATAGCGTGACTGCAGACCACGCCTCTCTGACTACACCAGCGCCGCCGACACGCACCTCGCGGCGGCCACCATCTCTGATATGAATTCTCTTTAAAAACCCAGGAATAAAGCACCCTCAACTCTCTCAGGGGAATTAGCAGGCATTGCGGGGTATAGTGAAATTAGTCCGAGTTAAAAACTTCAAAAGTTCTTAGCGGAATTTGTTTTTACACGTGCATCGGCCACTAGAGTTTTCACTGAGTATCAGGGAATGAGCAGAGAAATGGATTATTTTTTTTTGCTCTGTAGTGAGATATGAATAGGTAAAACCACGTTTTTTGCGTGCATTTCATGGAAATAGGAAAAAAAAAGAAAATTTATGGTATAGATGCAGTACTTAGCTATAAGTACTGCTGTGTAGTAGCTCGAATCATTAACGTTCATGTCAGGTTGTGTAAAACCAGGAAAATAATTATAATCATCCTCAGGCTGTTTTATTTCCCCTTGTTACCAGGGTTTGTAATAGGAAAGTCTTTCGAGCGAGGTGAACAGCTTGCTAAAGAGAGTGTTGTAAAGCAGTACGGTCAATTGAATATTTAACTGTGACTTGGTCTCAGATTTTACATGAAAATGTACGCTGAAACTTACCGAGTTTTATATCAACTATAACACACAAGTTGAAACGTGAGAAACTGCTTTGGTTGTATCGGTGTGTTTTGAAGTGCAATTTTTCCTTTAAAAATTTGAAAGTTGCTTTTACTATTATGAGACTTAGATTCTACTGATATAGAGAACTACGCGAACTAATGTATTTTACTGCTGTAGAGCACACTTTCGCAATGATGTAAAGCCCATATAACAGTTTCTGAAGGTAGGTAGAAGCAATAATTACCTCCGCTAAGGAGGTTATGCTTTCGACGATTTTGTCCGTTTGTTTGTCTATCACCTAGATAACTCTAAAAGTTATGGACGGATCTATACGAAATTTACATGGATTGTTAGGTATGCTAGGAAGAACAAATGATTGACTTTTGGTGAAGATCCGTTCTTCCGTTTGTTAAATTTATTTCTTGATGCAATAATATGAAAGTTATGGGCGCATTTTTATCAATATTTACGTGAGTTGTTGGGTGCTGACCAAATTTTCGTGATGAGCTATTATTCGTTCGTATGTTTGTCTGTGTGTTTTATTTATTTAACTAGTGTGCCCGCGCTGTCATAAAATGACAGCGAATAATTGGTGTTGATCCTTCTTCATTAACCATGCTATCCTTTATATAATTGCCAACTTTAAAGATCATCCAGATGAGGGTTCACGGCATCCTAATCTATACTATAATAAGAGAGCTGTCTGTCAGTCCGTCCGTCTGTCCGTCCGTCCGTCCGAAGCCTTATTTTTTCCCTATCTAATACTGAAGAAAAAATTCCAAAGCACCCAACTTTTTTGTTGCGGAGAGGGTATCTTGGATACGGGGAAGCACTTGGGCGCTTGCCTGCATGCCCGTGTTTGGACATGTTCATTTTCAACGGTGCTACGGGTGATGTCACTTAATTACGTCTCANTTCAAATATATATTTCTATGACTGATTCATCAAAAAGGTTGCGCTTGGTGCATATCCAACCTTTTGTTGAGCCGAGATGTTGTAAAATATATATTTCTATGACTTATTCATCAAAAGGGTCGCGTTTGGTGCACTAGTTACCCTAATTACTGAGTATCAACACTCTTATTTTCTGACATGAAAATAATTCATTACTTCTGCAGTCAGTTCAGCAACACTGAAAAGAATTGATTCGATTTGGAATCACAGATACCCTAGTGTGTCATATTTGTCCGATAGTCTTTTAGTTATTGGAAGATGTTTCTTCGACAATTGCATCAAAATTGGAAGAATAGCTGATGGAACAAAATCATCTGTGGGAAGAAACTACGAATCAAGATGCATGAGTGTGCCAATGGAAGATTCAAATACCTTCAATGCTGAGATTTCAGCTTCGACAATGCAGAAGTCCATTTAGATTTGAGGTCGCTCGTTACTTTGCCATAGATTCGATGTATGGAGAAGGTAATACTCGCACGAATCGGACTAAGCCTACGATATATTTATTTTTAAATTTCAACTGTCCCTAATTAAGATACGTTTGCCATCTTCTGCAAGATGGCAAAGAGCCTCCAAAGAGCCTCCAAGAGCCTCCAACCTGGGCTAATATCCACCTATCTCTTTTGTCAAAGCGTGACAAAAATGGATAAACAAACAGATAAATACACATCGGTCTTTATTATATTGTAGATGCTTGTTAGCAAAATAACTCAAGAAAATAATGAACGGATCTTTATAAAATTTACAGGAATTGTTATTAATGATAAAAACCTTCAATGGATAAATTTTGAGGACGATCCGGAGATCTGTTGATGTGTTTGCCAAATGTATTTCACAATGTTTGCCATATGCATAACTAAAAAATAATGAACGGATAATCAAGAAAATTACAGAATTTTGGCGTTGATATAAATCAAACAATAATTTCAGAATCAGTTTTGACATTTCATTACCGTACCCGGAGTTATGTGCTCTCAGAGTGCTCTAGTTATCATTGCATCAACCTTTAATTTCTCGCCCAGCAGTGAGGGACGCTGTCAAATTGCTAGACTTAATTCCATCACTGTATAATCTTGGCAATTTTCACTGTACGTCAGTGTGCTCTTAGATAACAGGCAATCGATGAGAACTGGACTTCATTTCTTCCTTTAGATCGGTGGACTTGAGAAGCTCATCACTTACAGTTGTTCCAACGTATAGTTGTGTCAATGGCTGAACCTGTTATTGGACCACTGTAGCGATGAACCAAGATATTGATGAGAAAAAGATCAAATATTCGATAACTAACTTCTAATAATATTCATTGTATAAAGATGTAAATATGCATTGAAATATATATATAGGTGTATCTTCTTGGATATGATACGCAGATACTCAGTAGTTACAAATAAGAAATATGGATGTAATGAACCACACTTGGTCGATAGGTAAATCAATAATTACAAATAGCAACTAGGAATGTGATCAACCACACCACAGCTCCATCATTTGGACAAAACATTCTAAAAAACAGCATGTGCTCAACTTCATATGTGCAAGTAGAAGAAAATATATAGATAGTACACGGAGAGTTAATGACCTCCGCCAAGAAGGTTATGATTTTCTCGAGTTCGTCTGTCACCAACATAACTCGAAGGTTATGGGCGGATTTTTACGAATTTGCAAGGATTTTTAGGCAGGTTAAGAGTAATACATGATTAACTTTTGGCGAAGGTCCGTTCAACTGTTTATTTGGCGGCTTTTTTCTTAGTACCGTAACTCAAACAGTTTGGGACGTATTTTTATAAGATTTATATGACATAGATATACCACCAAATTTTTGTGATGCTCTGTTTGTTTCTCTCTGTGTTTGATTTTATGATTGTTAGCAAAATAACTCAAAAAGCTCTAAACTGATCTTTATGAAATTTACAGGAATTGTTAGAATTGTTGAACTACATAAGTGAGCTAATTTTAGTGATGATAGTTTGGTCAATTTGCGTGTTTGACTAATGTTTGTCAGCAACAGAATTCGAAAAGTTATGAGCAGATTTTCAAGAAAATTACAGAAACTGTTATGACTGCCAGAAGGCGCAAACGATCAAATTTTGCTGATGATAAAAAAGAAATAGTGTCAAAACCAATTTGAATTTTTCTATGATGTTTCCTTGCTTGGCGGAGGTATGCACTCTCAGTGTGCTCTAGTTTTATATGTTTGATGATGTTACCGTGTGCGCTGAGTAGACGGTTGCCTCCTACGAAATCATTTTTCTAATATCACTAAATTTTTTCATGTAATTGGCTTTAATCGCCGTTATTAATTATTTACATGTATTTACATGTTTAATAGTAAACGTTCAGATAATTAGGTGATGGTAATTGTGCGTGATTAGTCTTAGTTGTATGCTTAACTAAGTTCTGAACTATTCATTCATTCAATTTTGAATATTCTGGCAATTAAATTGCAATAAATTCAGCTGGTTAGCTCTAATTGTCTGGGTTATTAAATTACGCGCGGCTAAATTGCACTTTTCCGGGAAAAAAAACTGAGCCAAGATATTGAAAACGCTGGAGAAATTTTATACTCGCTTACTTAGTGGCATAGCTACAACGACTACGGCACTAAATCTTTACTATCACAGAAAAGTGTAAATATTCCACCGATATAGACAAGCCATTGCAGAGGCATTTGTTAATTAGCATCTTCGCTTATGCATGTGCTAATTAATCATAAATTATTTAAACAGTTGAGGGCGCTGGAAAATTGATGCTCGATTTTGTTGACGTATATTTGAAAGCTGCAGATGTAGGCCGTAAGATTACTTTGACTATAACTAATAACTATGTAATTGTAGACGTAATCCTTCAGTACACTAGCCTTAAGTGTCTCGTTACCTTCGCTAAGAAGGTTATGTTTTCGTCGAGTTTGTCTCTTCGTCTCTCTGATTGTTTGTCTTTCTGTCTGTCACCAAGATCACTCAAAAAAGTTACTTACGGATTTCTACGAAATTTAGAAGGATTGTTAGGCATGTTAATTAGGAGGAACAGATGCTTACTTTTTGGTGAAGATCCGCTCATCCGTTTGTTTATTGTCTGCCTCTTTTTTGTTAATGCTATAACTCAAAAAGTTATGGACGGATTTTATTAAGTTTGCTTGAGTTGTTAGGTAGGTATATCACGAAGAGTACATGACCAAATTTTTTAATGTTCTGTCTATTCGTTTGTTTACTGTGTCTATGTTTAATTTTATGTCTGTTATTCAAATAACTAGAAACGTTTTGAATGGATCCAGATGAAATTTACAGGAATTGTTAGTGATGTTGAAAGACATAAAAATATGATTAAATTTTGGCGATGATCTGTAGCTTTAATTATGTGGTTGACTGTTTGTCAGAATTTTTGTCAGTAGTATAACTCGAAAAGTTATGAACGGGTCTTCAACTAAATTACAGTAGCGGTTATTACCGTCAAAACGCACAAATGATTTGATATTAGTGTAGATACAAAGGAAATCATAGTGTCAGGACTAAATGGAATTTTTCATTGCCGTTGCCTTACTTGGCGGAGGTATGCGCTCTCCGAGTGCTTTACTTATGTATTTAATAAGCAAAAACTTTGACTTCATAATTATACAAATAGTTGCTAGATAATTGTACACGTGACCCTTTTGCGCACTAGGGCGACATGTCTTTTTCGAGCATTTATTTAAATTTATTCAAAATTGATCACTTCTCGCAAGAACCACCGTTTTATCGTACGTCTGGCATTTGAGATACCTAAGATTCGCAGTATTGATCAGTGTTATGTGTCCCAAAATACTATATCTATAATAAATTAACATTTAGCATATGCCAATGTAACATCGGTTTTTCCACTTGAACAGCCCTAATGTTAGCGAGACAAAAGTGATTACTAATAGCGTTTGGCTTTTTATTTCCCAAATAAAATAATTTAATTTAGTATGAATAAACACTAGTGAATAAAGTGCATGGCTAGAGGGCAAATGTTTCACTCCACTGTTTCAGGTGTCGTCAAGCTGTTTTTCGTTGTGGGTCGGATAACTGAAAAGAATGGCGAGCCACGACCTTATTACAATTCTGCTCAATCCAAGTTTCACGACGTTGTTGCATACGTTTCGTCGAAGCATATGGAACATTAAATTTGTTGAGCTGACGTCGAGGGTTGGATCCCGCCAGCGGGCCGTGCGTTGTTGACTCCTGTACAATATAATAATGTACAGTTGCTTTATTGGCTAGTTAGTCTCTCTTTCCCCTTATCAGCATTATACATAGAAGAAATTCACTTACTCAAGGGCAAGGAGCTTCGTCAAGAAGATGTGGGGCTGCAGAAGTGCTTAAGCACAGGAGGAGAGTATGTTAAAGGAGTATATGAACCTCTATTATGTTTATTTTTGATACCCTGTTGCCGAACGATTTTGAACGTCCTATGTCCATTTAGCCCATGATTTGCAAATTCAGAAGATTATAACGAAAGAAGAGCGAAAACATCTTCTTTCAAAACAGAACCACGAAAAAGATGAAAAATACATGGATATTGGTAATTTATTATTTCATTTTCCGCTGTTTCACATCGGCACGAACCACTAGCGCAGCTTCAATAATGTAATTTCGAACGCTAAAGTTCAGTCCTCAGGGGATGTTGCAGCTGACAGCAGTTTTTGCTGTGAAGGTTAGTTTGTTGGGTTACGTACTATCTCTTTATTTCCCCTTCCCTTCCGCGAGATGAGCCCCCGAATGGTGAAGAGCGATTTATCTTATGAGGCCTCCTATTTGCTCCCGTGTGGGGGTCACGGAAGGAACCCTCCGCGAGAGAGTTTTCTCTCTTCTGTCTCCTGCTCTTTGTGGCGATGTGACAGCAACTCTGCTTCTGACACCGGGGAGCTGGGTTCGAGTCTTGGACGTTTACAGCGCCGGCAAAGGATGTACACTGTGTGGAGCGCTTCGGCATGCCGGGGGGGGGGGAGGGGATGGCACAACAGCGAGAGACTCTCAAACTGCCGCTCACAACTGACTGCTTCTCTGCAGCAGATCTTCAACATTCTATGGAATTTAGGTAAAGGAAAACCTCGTTAGGTGCATCCATTGTATGCCAGATAATAAATTATTATTTTTGTTCTCTTTTCACTCTTCGTCTCTTGGAGATGCTTCGCCTTCAGAATAAATTTTCTTAACCCGCATTCAGAAGATATTTCTTGAATCTTCCTTTAAAACGATTTTTTTTGCTCATTCAGCATAAGAGTTCTGGACGCGATGATTGAGGTTTTGCCCCAATTAATTGACTCGACCACGTCAAAGTCTTGACAATTAAGGTCAGGTTTATTCATGGAAAATTCTGCATACATAACTTGCATAGTTTTATACTTCTTCATTATATTATTATCATCGTAACTGCTTTCCTTCCATGTTTTATTAACCAGGAATTGTGGTGCGGAATAGTTCACGAAGTTATTCTACTGTTATTTATATTATTCCAGGCCGTAGAAATGACGGTGAAGAATTCACAATAATGCGTTTTCATTGGTTAAAATGCTGGTTGATTCTGCCACCAGAGTTGCCCTGCACTCGTTGTGGCTGGAGCTTAATTATAGTCCGATTTAAAATATAAAAGGTCATGACGGTGGCCAATTAATGCTCAGCAATGAATTAGTTGGAATAGATGACACTTTGAGGATTAATATTTTCCAGGAGTATTAAGAATGTCTTCTAAGTTGTTCTTTTTATTGCCCAAACATCCGAACAACTATACGTTGATCTTCGTTGTTTCAAAATTTCTTTCCCCCGACGACGATCAATGGATAGTTGTTCGAAAGCTTCGGCAATAAAACTAACACTCAGAAGATATTCTTGATACTCCTGGGAAATAAAGTTCAGTAATACAGGGGACCATACTACACATTTGAACGAACAACGTGATGCGAGGATATGCAGTTTGCATGTCGTTCATGCTACCGTATCTACGCTACCGAGTTGAAATATATTTCAGGACAACGAGTCTCACTTCGAGTGGTTCATGGGAATGCATATGTGTCCTCGGCATCATTCAGCGTCGTATTTCTTCACTAGCAGTCTGGAATGACCACATAAATAAATCAATTTCTTAATACAAAGAAATTGTAAAAATAATGCTGTGGAACCCCGTGCGATATTTAATTAACGCACTCGTCTCAGAAATAATGGAAATACCCAAGAGTCTAAGTTTCCAGCCCCACCGAAAAGTTGTCCAAGTCCAAACTAACATTACTTCTCATTAGCTCTGCCAGGAAATAATTTTTTAACTACGAACATTTGAATTCTCTGCTCTGTTGTTTGATATGAGCACATAAAATATGTTCAAGTAAGTGCATATATAGGCGTTGTTGGCGGAGCATTGGAATTACCAGCGTCCTGAGCTACCTAGCGTCACGGTACGGCAGATATGTAAGACATGCCCTGTTCTCCATATTCTCTTGAATTGTTTCATTGAAATGACGGTAAAAAAAAGGCTGCAGCGACCAAATGGCCATTTCGTTTGCTCTTTGTCGTAGTTTTAAATCGACGACGATCCCTCCCGGGTTCTCCGCTGATCTGCCACTCTCATGTTCACGTTATGAGTTTAGAGCAAATAAAGCTTTGCTGCGGGAAGTGAGTGAAATACGTAGTCATGTTATCGCTAGAAGGTACTTTTGACATCTTTTAATACTTAGAACTCAAATTTGGTGAAGCAAGGATCGCTTGACTGTTGAGCAGATGAATTTCACTCTACAATACTGATAAGACGATAAAGAGACCAACAAAACAAGAATCCAATCAAGCAACCAACAAACTGCGTATTATCATATCATGTATAATACTATGGTGCAGATACTATACTAGGAATACACTGTGAATGAAGCGTCAAACTTTAATTCATTTTTGGAACTGTTCACAATCATCCGTATTTGGATGCGCAAACAAACCTTATTTCTATGATATGATAGCTTCTAAAAGAGTATCTACAGTATTGGAATCTTAAATAAGTTCGGGCTGTGTTTTCACAAAAATTAATATTTTATTCGAATATGTATATCAGCAGCAAATACATCACTGGAATTATTCCTCATTGCTAATCGCTTTATAGTAGCATTTGAATTCGTCTTGCTTCGAGTCTTGCCAACTACACGTTCAGAGTTCTGGGACCGCCATCTTTCTTTTGGAAAACTGCGAGAACTTAGTCAAAATCGTGGTGGTAGGTAAGTAGGTACTGCTTTGCAGAGCAGTACACTGCAGGTATTTGGCATAAGCACATCATAAGAGAACTGTAGCACGGACCTCGCAGCGTATCTTTGAAGCTAACTCCTTAAGTGGCCACAGCAGCTACTGAACCATGCATCTCTGTTAGTCTAATTGCCCTTAACGTTTACAGTCACGCGGCATTGCTGCAGCGCTGCTACTGCTGCTCACTGCAAAACTGAACTCAGCCCTAAAGAAACGAAGCAAAGTATGGTTTCTTGAATGAATGGAGTAACTGTGTTTAGAACAAGAAAAATGATTTACGGCGCCATTGGGGTTAGCCCTAAGCCGCCTGATCGAAGTTGGGTGTGAAGCATTTCACGTTCTGGATCCTTAGTCCAAAATTGCATCAAATTGGCCAGATTGTCCTTAGTTATTGCTGAAGAACGCACTCGAGATAACACAGCGCATTTATATACTGAATGCGGCAGTGAAAAGTTTTAGCTAAGTTATGTTGGCCTGGTTCCAGATTAAAAAAAAAAAAAACAATTGCATGCATGTGCCGTTGCCTGTTGAAAATTCGCATTGACCTCCAAACAGAAGTGCTGATATTTAGCACAGCTACACTAATAAAAGTTCGTGTATATTGCCAAAAATTCAGTGTGAAAGTTTGTATTGATTGACTAAAGTGACGCGGCATCAGTCGCGATAATAACAAGGTTTGTTCGTCCGGTGAAAGTACTGGAGAGAAGTTGGGAACTATACTGCAGCCACGCGGAAGAAGTAACATTAATTTCTACTGCTTTCGTTTCATTCCAAATATCAAAAAATGAGCGTTGTTTCGATTTTCAGTTTGTTCAGGTAGCATACCTTGATATACAGATAGGGTTAAGTGTTTCACGCATTGACTGACGGTCAAGAAGTTTAAGAGAATCACCGCAGTTTTCAATTTACTTTCACACATTTCTCGGTGGGTGAGCAGATTCTGCGGTGCGAGTGTGTGCCTTTATCACTCGAGTTTCACGCGAGGGCCCTCGGCTCCATCCATGAGAAGTAGCTAAGGCCTGATGCCTTGTTGACACTAAGTCCCTGATTTACTCAAGGCCAACATCAATCCCTAAACCAACGTCCTTACACTTTTAAAAATAAGGGCAGCATCAACAAGGAGAGGTGAGGCGCGCAGACGTGCTCTTCTTTGCGGGACGTTGCACGAATTGTGATGCTATTCTGGGCGTAAGCAAGCGCCGCTAGATTGGTATAACACTCAAATAGAAATGATGTTGATTATGTATTAAGTCATGTAAAATCGATGGAGATGAAATTGCTCCGTTAAATTTTTTTGCGGTTATGCTAAGCACAGTAGGAGGCAGGTGAAGCTAGATTAGTATCTCAGTTTAGGTAGGGACGATGATAGTTGCGTAATTAGTTCTGTAATATTGATGTAGAAGAAACAAGTTGTACGTACAGTGTTACATGAACTATAGGTAAACACGCACAGAATAGGATCTCAACTCCAATTTTAGTTTCTCACTAACATAATCTACACCGTCATATGAGTCCCCGTATAAGTTTTTTCTCTAAAATTTTGTGTCAAACCGAATTTACGTTCAACAGTTACCTGATGCAGAGCGATCTGATGTGGTTTGTAACTGTTACGGCGCTATCTGGTGTATAGTAATTGTTGTATCACGGTCTGGTACATAAATGTAGGAACTGTTGCTGCACGAACTAGTGTTTTTGGTACTCATGCAGCACAATCTAGTGTATCTATCTAGTGGCTGTTGCAGCACGGTGTGGTATGCCACTTAATTTAACTGTTGCTGTAAGGACTGATGTGTTCTGTAAATGATGCAGCACTCCCTGGTACCAAATTGATGCCTCGGCTGCGAAATAAGCCGTATGAATGTCGCCTAAAAGAACTGGGTCTGATCTCTCTCGAGCAAAGACGACTCAGGGCCAAATAATAGAAACATTTAAGTATTTGAACGGCTTCAACGACGTACCTACAACGGCACTCTTTGAAAGAGACCTCAATGATCGCTTGCGAAACAACGGTCAAAAACTCAAGCATGAAGCTCGAAGAACGACCTTAAGGCAGCAGTTTTTTCCGTAGTTCATAGTCAGCATTTAGAATAGACTCCCTTCCGATGTTGTTAGTGCGGAGTCAGTCAACCCGTTTAAAAATCGTCTTGGCATCCATTGGGAGAGACATCCTCCACAGCTAAGAACTCCTCTTTCTGGAGTCGCAAACTCTTAACGGCCAAAGCTTCCGAGACCACCTTAATCCGTCTTCTTCTCTCTCGCGCTCCAACTACACAGTTTGACATCTTCATGCTCCGCATATCAGCTGCTCTTGATCATGCTTACGTGTATTCATGATCGTCTCTTTGGCAGGGGTTCTTTCACCTTTTTTTTCCTTTTCTCCAGTCCTCTATATCCTACTAACATAATGGCAATAGCTCATAGAGGGCCGGGGAGTAAGTTCCGGTATCTCTTTGGGAATGGGCCTGTTGGTTCGTCTACTGCCGCCTATCTAATCTAGTCTAATAGCTCTTGCAGCTCAAGCTAGTGTGCTTTATAACTTCTGCAGCACTATGTAGTGTGTCTTGTAACTGTTGTAGCATAATCTGGTGTAACTTGCAACTGTTGCACCACTTTCTGGTGTGTCTTGTAACTGTTGTAGCATAATCTGGTGTAACTTGCAAGTGTTGCACCACTTTCTGGGGTGTCTTGTAACTGTTGTAGCATAATCTGGTGTGGCTTGCAACTGTTGCACCACTTTCTGGTGTGTCTTGTAACTGTTGTAGCATAATCTGGTGTGGCTTGCAACTGCTGCACCACAAGCTGATGTGTCTTGTAACTGTTGCACCACAATCTGGTGTGGCTTGCAACTGTTGCACCACTATCTGGTGTGGCTTGCAACTGTTGCACCACAATCTGGTGTGGCTTGCAACTGTTATACCACAATCTGGTGTGGCTTGCAACTGTTGCACCACTATCTGGTGTGGCTTGCAACCGTTGCACCACAATCAGGTGTGGCTTGCAACTGTTGCACCACAATCTGGTGTGGCTTGCAACTGTTGCACCACAATCTGGTGTCTCGGTCTCGCGCAACTGTTACAATTTCTTTGTTAGATGCTCGTTCGCTGGCTCTACCTTCTTCAGCCCATAAACTGAAGGCGGCGCACGCATTGCAAGTCTTTTTAACCCATTTACGTCCCGTGTTGCGTGCAGGTGCCCTGCATTTGACGAAGAATATAATGGACTTGAAAGCGCAATAAAACGATAAGGGTGGCTTTCTGAGGTGACGGTCTTCGGAAACTTATTTATAGATTTACGACCTTCCTCTCTGGGTGCTCCTCAACAGTTGCATTTCTGTCGATGATTTTTTTATTATTTGCTGTCAAAGTGGGATGCCCGGTAACCTTGTTTTCCAAGCCAAAAGAAGTCCTATATAATTTGTCTGCGCGCATTTCTTAAAATTTCATCAGTATCATAAATACATGCTATTAATTTATTATATAATTTTCTTCATCCAGACTAACATAATACGTTTCTGAGTGTCAGGCAGATCATATTGAATCTGATACTGTAAGAATTCTCCAATATAATCGTTGGCTGCTACTATGCAATTTTTCGCCTATGTAAATTCAATTGATTATATGACTGGACTAGGTGATCGTTCGTACGTGTTTCGGTAACATATTTTCATAATTTAGAGGATGAACGCACGCGATATCTAAGAAAAAAGAGAAGCTCCTAAGATCTCACCAGCAGACGTGTGTCAATATAGTGCACCAGGATGAGTTAAAGATGGGTACTCTATCATTTTGAATTGAAAAATAGCTGGAACTTCTATTGCGAAATTAAAAATGCAACAGTAATACAATGAGAGCCTAGTTGAGAGACGTATAATGTTTACTTGGAGAGTATACAAACGTAAGCAATACAGCAATAATTACTACAACGTATTCTAGCTGTTTTTAGCTACCTTTCATATTGAATAATACAAATGTAACAGGAAACATTACACCAGTAGTAATTAACAACTTTATTGACAGCCAAAGGTTTAATTATTCCTGGATACTGATAGTTTACAGCTGGTAACAACATAAATACCAACAACTTTATTGACAGGTAGATGTTAATTTTTTCTTGGATAGTAAACAGAGGGAAGTGTCACAGCAGCAATTTCATGAAACATTATTGACATCTATAAATTTAATATGCTGTTTTTGATAATATAAAAACGGAAAGTGCGGTAATAATTAATCAATTTACTTGAGAGACACCTAATATTGCTCTGCAAAGCATACAGCTGGGGTTAGGTACATTCATAACTAATACAGACGCAGCTAACTGAACCAAAACAACCTTTAACTAACAGACAAGCGCCGTCTCGCCGGCGGTAATTATTATCCATCGCTGCATACCTGCCGAAGTGGCCCGGTCGCCCGCACGGTCTGGGTGCGAGATAAAGAAACATCCGAACATGGCGTAATGCATGGCTTCTTATCAGCACGCTTCCTGGGGAGGAAATTCTTCAGCATTGTCTCATCCTACAGAAGCAAGGAGCGAGCGCCCAGTATAGTTATGACACAGCCATTTAGCCATAAGAGTGCTCGGTGTAGAGCATAAAGTAATCGGTGATTCAGTGCCCCAATTGTTGGCTTCGCCTCCTGGCTTATCTTGGACCGTCACTGGGAGGAAATGAGGCCGAATCAAATAAGGGATTGGAAGAGTTGGAGGGTTCGGTGGCTGTGATCTGAAGTATTGGGATACGAGGAAGCATGTCATATGCATTGTTTTGTCTGTGCGACCAGCATTTACATATATACGTGCTGAAGCAGGAGAAAACCACGATATCAGTGCTAATTTAAGGCAATTTATCAGCTAACTCACAAAGTTCGCGCGGTTTTTAGGGAATTGTGTAGCTGAAAAACGCAAGAACTTACTTGATTACCTAGTATTTTTATGTCTAGGCGACCAGTATATACTGTAGTTATAAACTAGTCTGATGGTAGCAGGAGAGAGAGAAGAATGAAATAAATTCTAACTAACTGTACACTGGCAGCTAATCGACTTGCTGAAATTAATACATCAGCTAATAGGAGTGATGAGATAGATGAGAAAAATCAAGAAATAATCGTTAATTTCCTGTAAATTAAATACATATGAAGCTGCGTAAAAAACACGCACACAAAAACTAGAGAAGCTCGATGTCATGAGGCACTAATATTGAAATTTTTGTGATGATTAAGGGCAATTTTGGTTTCAGGTCCAAGTTTAATTTTTCGTAATCGTTGCCTTGCTTGGTGGAGGTATGCGCTCTCAGAGTGCTCTAGTTGTTCAATGTCATGATGAGAAATGGGGTGACTTGTAACTTAGCGATGGACTGATGAAATTTCAAAATGCATGACATAATTGTATAATACGGAATGACGAGTGTAGTAACAAACTAGTGTTTCCATGCATTTATAATTATTAAGTCAAAATTGGAGCATCTTTCTAGAGGTTACCCTAATAAATAAAATTATCTACCTACGGTACTTTACTGTACAACACTTCTTTCATACTGCATTTCTTATAAACTGCAACTCTTTATCAGCATCTAAACTTTAGACTACATCATATATAACAATTTTTATCACTTCACACTAGACAGAGTGGAAACTCTACCAAGTGCGATATTGAATCTGATATTCATTCGACTAACTTCAACTCTTGCTCAGCTTACTTTATCTACAACAACTACGAACAATGCACAAAGTAAATTAGTATTGTTTGTTAGGGCTGTGTCTGCTTTATAATTATTGCTCTAGGAAATTGAGAGAACTGGAACTTATGCAATTGTTTTCGTGGAATTGGCCGAGGCAGCTAGTATATCACGATAATTACACCTAATTGAGATTGGATGTCAGTTCATTAAGCCAGTTTAGCTGCAAACACCATTAAACAACTGTCTGCTCTGCCAACTGATTGCTCCAAAACGACGTTTCCTCAATCTTTTCGTAGACATACTTAGTCAAGGTTTGTTTTTTTATTTTGCTGCGTAATATCGACTGAAGATTGAAATGCGTGGTATTTCACCCGCCTTGCGCGAAATGGTGCTTACAGCTTCGTAGTTACGAAAAGCACTTTATTTAATGAAGTTTTGTGCTAAGTGAAATATAAATTTCTACATTCTCGAATGCAGTTTTTCTTTTCTTCAGTAAAAAATGAAGGAAACGAGTCATTATTACGAGCGGATGTCCGTTAATAAGTACATTTCCGTCGTTGAAGAACCACGAAAATTGTCAAAAATATAGAAATTTTACGTAGCTTCTTAAGGGGCTATCCGTACAGAGTCATCATCACTCAATGATTAAGTCCCTAAAAGTACTCTTGGCCGTCTTAGAAGCTGTTTTATGATTCAAACTTTTGGGCCAGCCGAAAAATTCTGTTGTAGAGACGTCAAGACGAACGTGTTTTGGATGCTTTTTAAGGTCACGAATGATAACTACACTGACAGCACTATGCCATCTATACTGTACTACATAGTTATTTGGTATCAGAAGTTATACTGATGTGGTTGACAGCTTCAGTAGCACTAGCATTGCTAAATTCAGTCCTGGAAATGGCTGTTAAACCATGAATTTATTTTTAATCCTGCTTGGATGTTCATTTCATCCCCTCTTCTCAGTAATCAATGCACTCGTGCCAGAATTTACCTTTTTTACAACCAGTTTCCTTCATATTGAATATTATGTTATTCCTACGACAAATCTAGATTTGAATAGGTCATTATAAAAATTTCTATTTGCAGTACGACATAAATAAGCTGAGCTCTTTTGGTGAAACATTTGTTTCTTTCCATTTCGGGAGTACTTTTCACGTTCATGTAATTTTTAAAGAACCATTACTTATTTCAATGCACAAAATCGAACCTCAGTTCTTGCCAGAATAAGCCGAAACTAAACTTTTAACTTTTTTCTTGTGCGCTTGATGATAGATAAGCATTTTGCGACGTTAATTGTGGAGCATTTCAGTGCTCAAAATAAAAGAATTAAGCATCATCTCCAAGAATTGATTATTAGCTGTAATAAATAAAAAATATTTGACACTATTGACCATGAATAAAGTTCCGGTCTCTCATTCAACAAAAATTGTCACCCAATGTTGTTAGTTGTTAGGTGACTTTTTTAACAGGCCTGTTGTCGCTCCATATTGACGATAATTTCATCCAAGAAGCCTGTTTTTTTCAGTCAAGAAATTACTCCTTTCATATCGCAAGAAAAGGTGCGATCAAAGTCTATGAAGGAGACCTTTTGTTGTAAAATCTTACGAGAAGTTTTCAGGATTTTTCCCGTAAGGAATTAATTAGAAATTGTATACTTTAAAAGCTGGGCCTTGGTAAACATTTCACACTGATAACGCGTCTAGAAATAAGACGCCCGCGGCCTATCAGAATTCTTTTTAAAAAGTCTTTTCTCAATCGCCGTCTTTTTTTGGTTTCTCCCTCAGGGAAAGGAAGAATTTGGCGTTTCTTTGAGTCGGGCATCACACGGTCGACTCGGACAGCCCCGACGACCGTATTTCATTAAATGGTCCTCCGGACTGGCTCAAAGACCTGAAAAATTTTCCGAAAATTGAGGTCGTTGTTCAACGTACCGATATGGATTACGCGAGGATGTCGTTTTAAAAACGGGGCAGCATTAAGGATTGTGAGAACGGCACTGATATATAAGAAATCGTGAACTGATGTCCTTATCAAAATTTCGTTCTGCTTAAAAAAAATAACAATGTTTCTAACCACCTAACGTAATTTCCGAAAGGCAAGGACGTTATCCAACGAACCAGCAGAGATAACATGAGCAATGTAAGTATCGGGAAAAAGGCACCATCAGAAATGATGAAAGTGCCGCTGAAATAGTAGAGACATAGAATTAATGTTAGCAGCATGTTCTGATGCTGTTTGTTGTCTGAACAATTACTTTGTTTTCACCCACTCATGTGGTTTTCAAAAAAATGAGGTTGTTGCTGTACCGGTATGGATTAGACCTGAGATTATTAGAACAGGACGTGACATACGAGATAATGAAATGAGTTGTTTATGGGAAATATTATATGATACAAAATGACATAGAATTTTTCACTAAAGTTGAATTACAAAAACAGCAATTATGACAGTTCCATCTATCTGTAGAATACTAAAACTCTCGTCTCTATGTTTACTTCCATACTTGTAATCTTACATGGCACGGCACGGACACTCCAGGGAATCTTCTGCTTTTAACATCATATTGGGGTTGGGTGCTTGGGTAGGGCGCTAGCTCAACATGAATGAGGCATGTAGTACAAAACTTTATTTACATATAACTGAATTTAATAATTTTTAAAACTTATGATCCAAAGCGTCACGGGTGGTCTAGTGACATACAAATTTGCATAGCGGCCTATCACTTGGTTTTTAGGGATTAAAGTTGTTGGGTGTAGGGCAAACAGGCAATCTCATTCGATGAGGTGAGTATGTTCAAATGACGAGTAGAAGCATTTCTGGGTGCAGTACTGGCACAATATACTGTACGTCCCACTGTCTGTGTGTAGAAAATATAATGGTGAGTATTTAACTCGGCACCCATACTCGTACAGTTGCGTCCAAGACTGAAAGACATATCGGTGGAACGTAATGGTACTTGAAATGTTCTCAAGACAAGGTACAACTCCATTTATTTGCTTGGACACTCGTGTGAATGTTTACATCGATTGAAATATTCGCATAGACCATTTCGTACCAATTATGCAAGAACCAATTTCCATGCAAGATAGTGCGCCGTGTCATAATTAAGCAAATCCAGTAATGACTTACCTCAATAAACTCGATTTTTAAATTATGGATTGGCCAGCACAAAGTCCTGACCTCAATCCAATAGAGAATTTTTGAAAAACTTTGGGAGTAAGGGTAGTGGCAGGAAATCTTACTGGCACTAAAGATTTGTGGGTGAAACTGCATGACTGTCTGCAAAAATAACTTTACAGGATTGTCGGAAGCTTATTCGTTCGTGCAGTCGAAGATGTGCAACTGTTATCGGGAACAAGGGTCTATTCCCTATTTATTAATTTAGTATTGTATGTTCCTACTAATTAGGCTTTAAATGTTCAAAACACCACTTTCGTCTTTTCATTATTGGACATTTCAAAAATTAGAATAAACTTTATGTCACTATAACCATCATTAATCGCTCAATAGGTATATTCTCAAATATTGGTAAGTTATTTTTATAAATGGTAAGGGTTATTTAACGTTGGAATTTCATGTTTGCACTGTTGATGAATCGAAAGATGTAAAGTTTTGAAATTGCGTCCCTTAGTTTTAGACTCAACAGTATTTTGTGTCATTCGTTATATTTGCCGGTACTTGATGATGAAACGCAATTGAGAATCAAATCTTTAAGATTTTTTCCGAAGATAATTGCTCCCTGTATTTTTACATTGGCATTGCCTAACTTGTTAATTGTTTATAGTTGACTGATGTCAATTGAGTTCGCTTATTGATAATCGAAAATGTAAAGAATTTGCAACTGGAGTGCTGCTTAATTCTATGCTAAATGAAGACCTAAAAATTCAAAAGCATCCTTGCACATCTCTTGTTTGAATTAAAGACTGAGCAAAGCGTCGCTCAGATTATAATCAAGTCATTAGAGATTGCACATTTTTAATGAGAATTTTATAATTTTACATTGTTAGAGTACAAGCCTCGTTTCAACCTGTTGGATCTTCTGGGAAAGCTTCCTCATTATCAAGCAAATGAAGAAAGCTTAAGTAAATTGAAGTTTGTGTTTCTTCGCTTAATCGACGTCGCTTGTTTATATATCGTTTTTGTACTACCAATGTGGTGTATCCTATTTACGTGTTTTACTTCGGTTTACTATGCTCATCGCTGTAGGTATATCTCATTTACTGCATACTGTTCTTGTATAGTCTTGCAAAAATCTACCTTGTGTACCTTTCTTTACATTGTTTCTTATTTGTTTTTCCACATTCAACTGGTGCATCCTATTAACTTGGCTGGTATATTCCTTTGTCTATACTGGACAATGTATACCATCTTTATTGCATAAATTAATATTTTTTCATCGCAACGCAAAACTACATCGTTTCGCCCTGATCTTGGTGACGGTTGCAAAATACAAATATCCTTACAGCTACGCTGAGAGGGGGGGGAGGGAGGAGACGGCATTATAAATGCAAAAGTCAGAACTTTTCTCCGACAATAAAAATTTATTTCTTTTTTTCTGGATAATTTACAAATTCTGGACTTAGTCAACGAAATATTTGACTATTCTTATCGAGACTCGAAGCTGGAATTGGAGCAGTGAAAATTATAGCTATTCTTATCGAGACTCGAAGCTGGAATTGGAGCAGTGAAAATTATAGCTATTCTTATCGAGATTCGAAGCCGGAAACTGGCAGTGAAAACGTCAACTGTACGTATAGAGATTTGAACTTGTGACTGGAGCAGTGAAAATTCTAGCTGATTTTATCGAGACTTAAACCCGAGAATGGATAGCAAAAAGTTCGGCTGACGTTTCTGTAACTCAAACCCAGGACTTGGAGATCTTGTGAAAACGCCTGCTGGCATTGCCAAAAATTTAAGAAATTGAACCGTGCGTGACGAGGAGTTCCTTCGTCTTCGCGGTAACTTCTGCAATAAAACAAATTCCTTTTTCTACCATGGTACCAGAAATATTTGTCATAGGCCATCTCATTTACTGCAGTTTTCATTAAGGTTTGAGTAGCCGTTTGAGTAAGCCAGTACGCAAGTATATCGAATATCTGGAACGAAAATTTTTGAACGCAAACAAATAAACTACCCAACGAGGTAGCCTAGAACGATAGTCTCGAATTGGCAATTTTTAGATTAGATAGCTGGCAGTAGACAGACCAACAGGCCCATTCTCAGCGAGAAGCAGGGACCTACACTCAGGTCGCCTATGAGCTATCTTCATGCTAGATAAATTTTATGAAAGTGCAGATCAAACTTTCACGATGGCCGGCTATCTGTGTAATGATAACTAAATTAGTGTAAATTTATTACTTGAGTAATGGCTAATTAATAGCGTGATTCATGACGCCATTATAAGTATGTATTGCGGTTAACAAATATTGAAGCGGATGCTGTCTGAACCGCAAAAATAGCTTGAACTTCTTCAGCTAATGATTTATTTTAGTATTTCCCCATTATATTATGCCGAATTTATTGCGCTATTTTCAGTATAGTTATTTGTCAGCGGAAACGCTTCGAAGTGCCAGCAAGAGCTGACTACGCTACCCATCTATTATTATACATATATCAAAGTTTCCTCATTACACTACGCGTATTCCTTTTCTAGTAATACAGAAAAATTAAGAAAAATACCTAGCTGATATAAATATATACTTGACTGATAACTAGCTTCTAAAAATTCCTCGCGTTTAATGAAGTTGATTTTATATTATTTTCCGTTCATTTATAACCCGGATGCTTTTTTAACTACCGACAAAAATAACTACTGCTATCGCAATCGACTCATAATTAATTTGTCAGAATTTCCCTGCACTTGATGCCAACTTTATTACATCATTGCGCTCATGAATTTATGAGACTGGGGAGTATCAAGACTTTCAACAGAAGGCCCCGGCTCATAAATTGAGCGAACAAGTTGTCATGTGAGTCATGCAGGAGTTCGCTGAAGGCCTTACCGTGCTCTCAGAACTCATCACTTAACTTTTTTGGATCAATTTCTCTCTTGATCTCCGACCTGCGGTTACTGTTCTCCATTGCAGATATTTTATTGGGGTGTAATTATAAAACCGGCAGGCTAGCGATTAGAAATCCTGCATACGGTCTGCTCATATAGAAAGTTCAATGGAAAGAGAAGCGCTTGCTTCTGCACGACGTAAGTGTTACGGGAAATATACGGCAGGTTGGTAAGCTGAGCTGAAGGAAAATGATGGAAATTTCTGCAGCGTGTCTAACGCTGGTACACACGGGCAGAGTCAGGCGTAAAGGTTTCCTGCGTGGCTAATGTTGGTCATTATGGGTAAAGGAAATAATGTAGGAAATTATTCCAGTGTGCTCAGTCTTAGCTCGCAAGACCAAAGGAAACTATCGGAAATTCTTCCGATGTGGCCAGCGTTAGCTTGCAAGATCAGAGGAAACAATGTCAGAAATTATGCCAGCGTGGCCTGGGCTAGCTGGCAAGACTAAAGGAAATAAAGTAGGAAATTATTCCAGCGTGTCCACTGGTAGCTAGCTTGAGCAAAGGAAATAAAAATGGAAATGATTTCAGCGTAGCCAGTGTTAGTTTGCATGAGTATGGGACATAATGTCGGATACATAACAACGTGTACATATTAACCTTCCTTGACAAAGGAAATAATGAGGCAAAATCTTACAGCGTCGCCACGGTAAGCCCGGATGGGTATAGGAAATAATAACGAAAATCTTAACTGCAACAGTGTGATCTTTGATAAACCTGCTTGAGTAAATAACTTGTTCATGTCAGTTTTCCAGTCTGTCCCAAATTGGCGTCATGGGTGAAGGGAATTTATATATATTTTACTTGAAATACGGAATAACGACGAATAGGACAGTGAATGAACTGTGCTTTATGAGGTATTTTAGCTTAGAACATGGGATTGGAACTTTCCAATGTACTTTCGTTCCCAAACTCAATATTTGAAACATCGACAAGACAACAAGACATTGAACCAGAACCGCAACACCCAAATCGTCGGCAACGCATCCAAATGCGTCATATGTTGGCTTAGAACATCAACAAGATATCAGAGGACGCAGCTGTGCAGATTGCAACACATCCTTACACAAAAAGACACAACACTTAGCATAACTTCCAGCGGTTGTAGATCACCTCTCAGATCATCTTGAGTTTATGGATCTGACTGTGACAGAAGGCCTGTTTTAGGAGCCATGTTACGACCGTTGGGTTGTCTCATTAGAAATCATCAGAGCCTGGCCCCAGAAGCGTCAATGACAGGCCAGCCATGGATTGTTCAGGTTCACTAACCGAGAGTCTGTGTTTTTGCATCCCCGGCTGCATCTCTCTCGAAAGAATAATTATTCTTCCATAATTGTTTGCCTAATTCATATTGAAACTCGCCGGCAGAACCAGCAGCCACCGAGCATTAATAATCTTCAGAAGAAGGAGTGGCTTCAAGTTTTTCTTCGGTGAGCAGAAAGGGGGAATAAAAAATGTCGCGATCGAACAGGATCTTCTTTGTTCTAAACGCTATCTAAAGGAACATTTCTTTGGAAGCTTATTGGAGCTAAAGAGAGTGTCTTTGAGATTCTGTTATAGCTGAACATTAACAAAGTCCAAGTTCAGAGGAATTGCACGAAAACAATACCATGCAGTTTTTTATTACTGCTCAGTAATTACTAGTGCCCTATTGTTGTTAACATAATTATCATCATTATCGCTAGATAATATTGTCATCATTATGTACCCAGTTTAGCAACTACGAATTTATTTTTTCCTGGCTCATACTAATTAAGTTTTCAGCCATGCATATTATAAAAATTAAAGAATGCGCTTTTGGTCTAGTACACGTTAGTAGTTGTTATAATTTCACACCTATGTAGATGCAGTTCTTCTTAAGTGAATAATGTTATCATCGTGATCTAGTCTATATGTTATTTCCGCTTCCTATATTTTTCAGCTTTCAATATTGAAATGTGTGATTTTGTTTAGCATTTTTTTGTTAAGTAACTATCGTATGTTGGATGTAGTGTGCCATACATTATTGAATAAACTACATAACATTGTCGCTTAAAGTACCTGCTGTACATATAATTAGATGATGAAAAGTAGTTTCTTTATATTCCTATAGCTGAAAATGCTCTGCCCGTAGAATCCCATGATAGAAAACGATTACTAGACCAGTTGTTTGGTACGTTGCAAGCATTAAGTTTATTATTGCACCAATTGCAGCCTTCGGGTACTTCTTTCAGATAAGCCGTACTATACAGGTCGCACAATGCAGTCTAACTCACACATGTGCAATTTTCGCGACATTTCCTTGAATTGTGGCTGCTTCCAGGGATATTTAACTTTTCATCCGTGTAACATTTATGTTTATGTGTACTGAAGAAGGCAATATCATTGTCCATAATTACCTCCACCAAGGAGTTTATGTTTTCGTCGGGTTTGTCTATCAGTTATTCTGTCTGTCCTTCAACAAGATAACTCAAAAAGTTATGTATAAAATTTACATGATTGTTAAGTATGACAGGAGGAACAGATGACTAACTTTTGGTGAAGATCCGTCTATCCGTATGTTTGTTTGTTTGTCTGCCTCATTTTTCTTAAAGCCGTAACTAAAAAAAAATTTTGACGGATTTTCATGAAATTTATATGAGTTGTTAGGTTTGTTACGAAGAGTAAATGACCAAATTTTTGTGATGATCTGCTTCTTTGTTTGTTGCTGTGTTAGATTTTGTGCTTGTTAGCGCAATAACTTCAATAGTTCTGAATAGATCTTTATGAAATCTACAGCAGTTGTTAGTAATGTTAAAAGACATAAATTATCAAATTTTGGTGGAAATCGGTTGGTTCGTTTGTATGTTTGACTTGTGTTTGTCATAATGTTTGTTAGGAATATAACTCAAAAGGTTAAAGGCGGATCTTCAAGAAAATTGCAGAAAGTGTTAATACTATATCAGAGGACAAGAATGATTTGATTTAGGTGTTGCTACAAAGAAAATTATGGTCTCAGCACCAATTTCAATTTTTCGTTACCGGTGCCTGCTTGGCGGAGGTATGCGCTCTCAGAGTGCTCTAATCAACCATACTATAGGAAGTCTCTTTTGTTCAGGCTAACGCCAAGTTCACACGTTAGTCAATTGAACGAGTCTCTCAACTTATCACCCGAACGTTCTGTTGGTCCCTTGTAGCCAAAACTGTGAATCTGCTACAAAAGTTACAAAAATATTAGCATTTATGCGGACACAACAACGCTTTCGGTGACAGACTGAGGAAAGTCTTTCATTTGACTATCGTATGAACACGCCCTTAGTGTACTGTTTGGATGAGACGCCGAATTAACACAGTGGTTAAAGCTATATCATATATATACATATTGTAGGATACATATGTAAAAAATAGTAAAACGCTAATTAATTCTGACACCACACAACGGTCATTATCGATCACTGGTGGTGAACAAACGAACAAACGATTATCTGCAGCCGGTTGGTATCTCCTTTAAGGCATAAAAAGATGTCGAGGTCGTTAAGCCTGGGGCGGTCAGTGGAACGTGCTAAGGGCACAAGATCGCTGCGTGTCCCCGCTGATTGATGAACACTGACGAAGTCTTTCTGTTTTGACCTGAAGAACTTAATACCCACGGTAACGCAGCCTGGAGTGCCGAGCTCATGGCACTGAACGTTACACGGTCAAATACCAAGCAGGCAATCGAGTTCTTGGCCCACTTGACGTGCTTACTCAGCATTTTGATATCTACATAGCTGTCACGGGGGAACTGACCTTTTCCAAAAATGGGGGTAGGGGGCACGGAGCGTTGCATTAAACTCTGCCATCGATGGCGGCATAGCTCTGATGATCTGTGATCGACTGCAGCCATACACTCCTCTGGGGCCGTTTGACCTAAATCTGCAGCACGAACCAGTGCGTGTGCGTTTTCCAGTTGGGAGTGCGGCGAAGCTGACTTTAGCTTTGCTGCTGCTGCCATATTACAACTGGCATAAGTTGACCGATCAACAGAGACATGCTGCAGTCACAACACCATGTAGGGTTACGTGTGTTACACCAGCGCCATCTGTTGCGCAAAATGGTGTCGTAATCACAACCCGAATAAAACTAACTACTGTAAGGTTATAGTTGTTGCGCGCGTTTGGTGGATTTGCGCGATCGATCGATCGCGCTGCGTTTGGTGGATGTTGTAGGTATTAGACCGTAATTTCTGGTAAGTTGGACTATATTCGGGTTTAATGTCAGGTAGGTTAGGGGAGGCAAGGACTGTTTTTTTTGTTTTCCATTTAAAACACCAAACGCGCAGCGCGATCGATCGATCGCGCAAATCCACCAAACGCGCACAACATAGTCACCACTTTTCTGGCTACGATTGCCGTCTTCCAGGTTGCTGTTACCCAAATGAGCTGTAGTTGCAATACGCCTCCTTTTTACGCATCATGTCACTCTTGTTCAAAATGTTATGTGATCGTTTGTATGCCAACTCACACTTCCAAGAAATAAGGAAGTTGACTGTACCCAGCTGTCTTATCGTTAGCCCTGCTACGATGTACGCCTCCCGGACTCGACACAGCTGGCTGGCTACATATAGTAGACTGGCTGATTAACACGACAGTCAACAGAACGTATTCTCTCAGTGAATCGTCCAATTGAATACATCCTGATTCACTGTGAGCACAACTGCACATCAATCGGAAAAGTTCCCAAAAAATGTTAGCCATCAAGTGTTTGTAGTACTTGCCAGGTGCCGCTGGTCAAGTTTCAAATATCTCTTTATTGTTGGAGTGCTGATTTCTGCTGGTTAAATAGGCGCAGCCGCGCAATTGGATGCTCAGATGCGTTCATTTGCCTGTCGTGTGTATCCACCTGAACGTACGTACCGTTTGCCCTGCTCTAACCTACGCCTGCAGAAACCAGCTGAACTCGCAGCGGTGACTGAGGGCTGGTCGCCTGGGGTGGTGGTGGTGGTGGTAGCAATGAGTGTTCGCTGCTCAGTGAATTGTACTGAAGCTATCTGCTTCTTCAGCTGCTGCTGCTGCTGCTGTCGTTGGCTCGGTCAGCGACTGAATTAGGCGTTTGCCTTTAATGGCGTCCAGTCTAATTACAGCTTTGAGGCCGAGGAAGCCATCCTGTTAATATTTTTTGGTGAAGAACTTTAGCTGCCGATACTGTGCTCTATTGGCGAGGCAGAACAGGATAGGCTGGCTGCTATATTTCTGCCCCCGAATATCGCGTCGATGTTTTGACTTTCCTTAATCGAACTGCTTGATTAATGCGCCGAGAAAACCGATGAAAGTAAATCGCGTTCCTGGCCGATCTCTGCATGTTTATTTTGAGTTTAAATGGGCTAGATATCTCACTCAATAAAGAGATTGGGATGCAGAGCAAAGCAAATCCAATTAGCGAGAGCATCGTCCAACAGAGACCTGCGCGACCTCTCTTGTATAAACAACGTCATTTGAGATAAAGTAATGACGTGCATTCGTTTGGGAGATCTTTGTGCTTAAAAGAATGAAGTGTATTTATCTGGGAGGAATTTACCAGTGTCAGTAATGGCAAGCATTAGTTTGGGAGATCTTTCGTGCTTAAGAAAAATGAGGTACATATTTTTTGTGAAGTCTTGAATAGTGGACATAATGAAGTAGTGCATGTGAGGTCTTGGTATATATAGGAGGAACAAAATGAAGTATTTGCTAAGCATAGTTATACGCACATATAGCAGTGATAACGCGTATTCGTTGGGAGAGCTATGTTCTTAGTAGAAACAATAGTCTTTTTTTCCATTCCATGCCCATCACTAGCGGCATATGTTGTGAACTCAGTGTGTCGAACGTTTTCTGTATTTAAGCAGCTGAAATTTCGTCTCTTTAAATGTTATGTTATTCTTTACTGACAATTGGCAGATAATTTCCAAATCTTGTAGGACTGGGAGCACGTCTCCCTCTGATTGTACAGCAGCGCAGCTAAAATTCATGTGTGTCAGCAAATGGCGACGGGACCGCATAGTTAGACCCGTACCCCATGTCACTGATCATGATAAGAAAAAGTAAGGGTCCAAGCACGGTGCCGTGTGGTACTTCACTGAGTACCGACCGTCTTGAAGACACTCTGTTGTTAACGATTGATTACACTCAGTTTTATTTGGCAGAATTACTTCAAGCCACTGAAAACTTTTTCAACGAATGCCCATACGGGAAAGTGTTAACTCATGAAGTCTGTGGTCTGTTTTATCAAAAGCCTTAGTAAAATCCAAATACGGTATATCACGTCCTTACCCTACCAGTGACACACCGCATCTGTTTCATCACTCGTGAAGTAGTGCCACGTTTATGTCTAAAACAATGTTATTTTGATGCGAGCAGGGCATTACTCGATCTCTCTATGATGTACTAGGGGCTTACGGAACACCCTTTCGAACGTTTTCACTGCGTGGATACTTAATGAGACAGGTGTATAGTTAGCTGGATCCGCAATGTTTCCTAGTTTTGGGGGATTGAAATAATGTTTGTAAGTGCTTGCTTTTACTTGTCATCCAATGACTTACTCCACATAAGGTAAAGCTTATAAGAAATGCTTAATTAGCATGCACACTTTGAGGAATATCGTAAGAACATCATCTGGTCCTGAAGCACTGTTTCCGACAACTTCATCGATGGCCAGCCAATTCAGTGCTGATTTCTGTAGATTCAAAGTCTATCAACTAGTCACCAGTTGCTCTTAATAATAAAACTCCAGGGTTACTGGTCTTTTTGCTACAAACTTTCTGACGTTGATGACTAAGTATGCTGCTCATTTGTTGATCATCATCACAAATGAGTAATTTGTTACATAAGCAAGAGTCTAAGGGCATGTTAAAAAAATATACATGAATAATACATATTCTAAACACAATGGGCAACGAAAACCCAAACACTGACTTTCAGTATTGCTTAAAACTAGAGTCCTTGCGAGCACTCGCAGCCCGCTGTTATGCAGGCTTTCACCGACAGAAGCTGTATCTGCAGAACAGCTGCACCTCTCACTGCTGGTGTCAGAAAGCTCCTGGGCCTCGGACAGACACAACGGTGACCTTGACCTCCGAATCGGACATAGACACGATAGGAGCTGTTTCGGTTCCTTAGACACTCCAGCTTCCGCAACTCTGGAAAGTCTTAATTAAGCCTCTTTCTTGATCTAATCATTAATAGTTAATCATTAATAACCAAGTCATTAACATTCATGAATCAATTTTTGTAACCCGCGTATAAACATAAATTAACTCTTTTGGTAATATAAACATTTCCATATATTAACGTTTATTTATTCATTCATTCATTCGTTCGTTCGAAACCCTTGTGCTGTATTTTTTCTCGCTGAAAATTTACCAGTATTTGTCATAGCCACTGATGACAAGCTCCTGTCAATTTCTTGAGATACAGAGAGAGAGATAATTTTTTATTTTGTCTAATAAACAACATTTCATCTGTGCATAAAAAATAATATTTCAATACAAAAAAAAAAAAAGATTTCCCAACATAAAAGAGGAAGAATCGTACCCCTGCAACGTTTTGAAACTTTTTCAACATTAGGTTCTGAACTTCAATAACTTTGTTACTGAGACTCTTCTACGCAGTTTCTATTCTTGCTCCTCTTGTTGACCTTTCATGAGACACTTTTGCATGCTCGTGCATCCTGAGGTCGGTCATGCATTGATTGGTGTGGTCAGCAAGGCGGAAAATACAAGCCATAAAAGTCATTAAGTGTCAAATCAATAAAATCCAATTCTCTGCTGGCATTCTGGCAGTTAGATTTTTTTGTTCATCCTTGCAGTGTTTGGTACAAAGAACTGCCCGTTCCTTTTGAATTGTTACCGTAGGGACTAATTTTCCATAGATCAATAACAGTAATCACAGCCATGGGAGGTACCACAAGAAAATCTTGCTATTGGTTTGTCTTCAGGCGTATCTGTCTTTCCACACCGGGGCTGCCAAAGCTTAGATGTTTTCCTCAACAAACTGGGGTTCCTCAAAGATGCCATTGGCACCTCATTTTGCTGCTAGCCTACTGCTCTCAGTGGCATCGCAACGACGGCGGAGGGAGGATGTGTGTTTGTGTCGTCTCCTGGGGTGGGACTTGTTGGATCACGGGCTGGAAGGTCCCGACGTGTTCGTAACGTTTGTTCCAGTCGATATATTTATTGATTTCTTTATGCTTACGGTATAATAGATTTCTTAAACTGGTACTTCAGTAATTTTAATGGTTAAAGGAGGGATTTTGCTCGGGCTGGCATACACTGACGACAGGAGCATTTTATTTTGCAATTTTGCTGTGAACATACGGCGATGCTTATGGCATTGGATATATGAATCACGAACAATAAATGATTTTTCCATGTTCAGTGTAGTCTATAGTAGTGACTAGGCTATTATAGATATGAAACACTGGCAGTATGTGATGTATAGTTTGCCAATTTGATATGGCGTATAGCAGCGATTATGGAATCATGTATGTAAAACATACGCTATAAGCTATAATTGGTTCACGAATTTTATGTTGTCTGCAGTAGTAATGACATTGGGTGCTGCTTTGTCAGTCTGTGTTCTTAGAAACACACAATTTTTTATTCCTTTATATTTGTTATTGCTACTGTATTCATTGTTCTCTCCTGATATACAATGCTGGTGGCACAGCAAGCCTAATCGTAAAAGCAGCTTTACTTTATTTCATTTCTTCAAATAAACCAAAACAAAACCTGAGAGCCTTGCCTCACATTCTTTCAGTAATTTCTGCTCCCGTCTCCGGATAAACTTTACTTTGATGCGAGTGAACCTTGGAGATGCCTCAAAGACGGAAGGCTGGAGAGAAGGAATCTGCAAGTCGCGCTGCCGAGGTGGGGCGCATCTGAACGCCGGGATGTGCATTAGTGGGATTGAGATATCCATTGATCACATCGGTAAAAAGATCCCTAAAAGCCAGCCAGACGGATGGATGGATCGAAGGGTTCCCTCAAAATGATAATATTTCCCAAGGTGTCATTAATCACTGGCTGATTTTACAGTGACAGCAGGCGAGAGGGTTGCGCTAATGTTTGGCGAATGCCCCGCCCTCTTCACCGCAGCTTTCTAAAGTGCGTGGAATTTAGTTTACGATACCAGTTTCACTGGTTCTTCCCTTGAAATCTGCTCGCAACATCTTCCGAGATCTGTAGTGTACGGTAAGAAACAATCGTAGCTTCGTCTTTTGGCATACTAAATTACGTGTCTCATATACACTTGTCCTGTTTTAAAATACTGTTACAGCGGTTATGAGCACCGTAAATTAATTTAAATATGAAATGATATTATTATCACTGTTATGTTGTCAACCTAAACTTACCCTATACAATACAGTAAGAGTTATGATTCGTATTGATTACCTGCAGAGAGTATATCAACAATTCGTCTTCAGTAAGGTTTATGCACACCCGATTTTACTTCAGCAGCGGGGTAGATTTTCTGAAAGAAACGCGACCTCATGCTTCCAGTCACTCGCAAGCAAATTTTGGCCTACGCAATGTTCTGCTGCCAGCTGTGTTCATTATTTTATTTTCAATATTGTGCCCTGCACAACGACCTGCTTTTCCTTATACATAGGGTGAAAACTGCCCTCCAAAGAGCTCATCTTGTGTCTACAGAGACCAAGGCCGTTGTTCCTTACAGAGGATCTTACAGAGGATGACTTTCTAATGTATTTTGTGAGCGGCGAGAAAAGCATATGGAGCAAGGCACTAGCTCGTGGGATAGTAGTTAAGACGATAATAAACAATCTTTCAGTGTTTTAAGTTATTGAATCTTCTTCATTATTGTCGAATAGCGGTAACGAATTTTAAGAAAGCAGCTATAGGCTCGCCAAGATTTTTTGCAGTTGGCGACTGCATATATCTTAACGTTGCAATTCAGCACTACCTTTATATCAACACTAGTGGACCCATGCGGGGAAAAAATTCACGTAACTATCGATGTGTTTTCTCTATTCTCTGACGTGCTGTTTCAACATATTCTCGCTCACGCTTGTTAGCATCACTTATTCCCTTCCATAACCTTTCTGCTTCAAGTCTTTCTTGTCACTCTGCCTTATAGGCGCTTCATCTCTCTCCATTTATCGTACGTCTTCCTTCTTGAGACTGTAGAAGTCTCGTTCTTCTTTTACGTTCCATATCTTCTTTCTTAATTTAACGGGTGTCTTCCGAAGTCAAATCTTGAGGAAAACATTGTAATAAACTTGAATGACACTCCAGTCATCCTATATTCAATATAAGCGTACCGTATCCATTATACAGTCTTCCATATACATAACGATCTGCTTCATTGAAGTGCTCTAATTTCGACTTCTGAAACGAATTATGCTCTCTCAGAAAAAACAGTTGTCTACTGCCCTGAAATAATTGTCTTCTGCCCGTCGTGAGTGCTCGGTTGATGATCTACCGAATTTATACGTTGTGACCTGAGAGCGACAGCGACCTTTGATACATATACATACAACGGAATCATCTGTGGGAAGAAACTATGCAAATCAAGATGCATGAGAGTGCCAATAGAAGTTTCAGTGCTAAGATTTTAAATTCGGCAATGCAAGAAGCGCATTCAGACATAAGGTCGCCCTATACTTTACCATAGATTCGATATATGGAAAAGGGATACTCATACAAATGAGACTCGACCTTCGATATCTTCATTGTTTGAATTTCAACTGCCCTGATTAAGATACATTTGCCATGTTCTGCAATCCGGCCTATTTTCTACCTAACAATTTTCAATGAAGCTTGACAGATGACCACCGCCTCCAAACTGGGCAAATTTCCGCATATCTGTTTTGTTAAAGCAAGACAAAAAATGGATCAATAAACAGATAAAGAAACAGATAAATACTCATCGGTCTTAATTATATTGTAAATTTTAGGGAGTCAAAAGTGCAGCTGATATCAAATGGTTTGAAGTGGCGCCAATACAAACGTGATCAACTAAAATTCGTATTCATGCAATAGTTAAATTCTCTCTTTATGAGTAAAAAATTCGGAGTACTAAACGTTACCAGAATATTATGCGCGCCGGCGAGGCAAAATTTATGCTCCTTACGACAAAGTACAATGTGTTTTTCTTTCGTGCCCGCTGCATTATCATAAATACCCAAATATTGTTACTTAATATCACACCGACTTCATCTATAGGAACTGAATGACCACTATTGCAACTCTAGCAGCATTTACTTCTAGAGTTTTTGATGTACATTTTGAAAGCTGCTAAGAAATGAGAGGTAATATGAACGAACCTGTCGTTCCTTATCTAAACCTTAACATTAAGTAGTTCCAATTTCACAAATACCACGTCAACTTTAGAGAAATAACCTTATTTTACTAAAAAAAACTCATGTTTGAAATTACGTTCGACGTGGAAGGTGACTGGTACTATATGTGCATAATATAGTATGACTCACTGGCATCGGAGGCGTCGTCGCTCATATGACTCTCGCTGTAGTTATGATATTACAGTCGTAATGGTTTTTGATCATTGTCATTACAAAATTTTCCCAACACATTCAAAATGTGTAAGAAAAACCTTACTACAATTCTTGTGAAATATATCTAAACTGCATTTTAGTAATAGAATAGATTTAAGCGGAATTCATCAATATATAAAAAAAGATGGTTAAAGTAAGTTGTAACTGTTAAACTCGTGCATAGACCACACCATGCATTGACTGGACACTGAAATCGGGCCTCTCGTAATTGGGCCTGGAGGCCCATTACGTGATGATAAAATTAGCTCTAATCATCACAGAGACCTCAAACAAAGATTAATTTTTTTGTTGTACCATTAGGAATGCATTGCAGAGTAGGGAATCTCAATTCACAATCATGCATTTTCAGTATGCGATATATATCATACTTTCGGACACAAAGAAAAACTGAAAATTCATCATAATTTCTAGGAATATTCGAATATTATCAAACATTGGCTCATAGACACTACACGTAATGTACTTTAATATCACATTCGATTGAGTTTTTTTTTCTTATGACGGAATTCAAGCAATAACCTCATAACTTGATGTATGTAGAGCTTTCGGTACACCTCATCCCGAAAACCGCAACAAAAGTAAGGAGAACCCAGAAATGTTGAAAAAATGAAATAAAGCCACAGTAATATTACATTGGTACCTACCAATGAACTAAAAATGCATGTTTAACTATGAGATAAAGAAAGCAAGACAGGCGGTAAATGATATTAAAACATAACAATTTATGGCTGATACAACCCTTCATTACTGGAACCATCTAAAGCTGCACATCGTGATTATCAGTGTAATTTCACATAACTGCATAAGTATATTACACCACTTTGCGGTTGCCTACGCTATAGCACCTCATGGTTTCCTATGGTGCATCCCTTTTTGGTTGCCTAGGTTGAAACACATCATGGTTGTCGGAGTTAAAATCACTTCACAGTATCCTACATTACATCAATTCAGGGCGGCAAATGATATATCAGATGTAGCTCTCAAAGCTACAGCACTTCACGGTGGCCAATGCAACATCACTTCACGGCTGTCAATGCTGAAATCACTTGACTGATGTCAATACTACATCACTTTATGGTGGCCAGAGCTTCGTCTTTCAGATCACTTCACGGCCGCCAATGCTATATCACTCCACTGCTTCCCATGCTATATCACTTCACTGCTTCCAATGCTATAGCACTTCACTGCTTCCAATGCTAGATCACTTCACTCTTTCCAATGCTAGATCACTTCCTGTTGGACAGCGCTTCATCACTTCACTGCTGGCCGGGCTCCATCACTTTATGGCTGCAAGCTGCTCCAACTCACCTTTCAGCTGTGCAGTCTGTTCTGAATTGCTCGCTTAGCTAATAAATTTCATTGTCGTTTTCATCCGCTGTTTACTTGGCATTTCATTACAAATCGAGCATACGACGAATTTGAGAATCCTTCTGTTCCGCAAAATGAGACTGTTTACTTCACTTACTACTGCGAAATAAGTTTACTGCAAATATCAAAGGATGTCATGAACAGTCTGGGTAAATCCACTTCAAGTCTTAATATTTTTGTGAATTTATTACATATAGAAGTTTTAGAAGTGTGTACAGCTTTGCCAGTCATTACTGAATTTAAAAGAATGAAATCAAATAGCCTAAACAAAGTATGAAAGAGTAATGCGAGAACATATAAAAATGCGTCTGCGATACCGTGCAGCAAGGTCCTATTGCGGGACCGAAATCTGCATTAGGGGTCAGTGTCCAGTCAATGTATGGTGTGGTCTATGACTTGTGTGTATAACAGATAAAAAGCTGCTAGTGAATTAGGCATAGATTTCCTGAAATCGAAGATGATGTGAAAGTAAAATACTATTTCCATTTACGCCCGCAATTATTTTTTTTGTTTTATTTGACAAAATTCGCATTCATGACGTTCTTCGTGATTTGGCGGTGTATCAGTAAACACCTCCGTCGGATGCCAATATGAATTTACTGGAAAAATGGTCTAAGATCGTACAATTCGATAACGTGATTAATATTCTACCCTTTATATTTAGGAAAAATATCTTGTGAACAGAATTTTAGCGTTACGAATTCTCCACACGATGAAGTAAAGATAAACGTTGAATTCGACATTATTTTCTCTTTTCTTCACACTCGCTGTTCCTCGATCTGTGCGGCAGCTTTCCGTGCACGGGTTCCCGTCTCTCCACATGTCCACGTGTCTCCTACTATTCCTCTATTGAAAAATCGTTGTGTTTAGGGAGGGTTAAACTGACGTATCTAATACTAGCAATAAAAATATCCAGATATGGTAGCGGCTTTTTCTACTGAAGATAATTTTCGTGGTGCTTGCCGACAACTGATCGGCTTATTACAATAGGAACAATAACATTTTGTATTTAGTTGCGTGTCTTACTGAAAATAACTTTCACAGTACTCGTCAAAACTAACAAATAAAATATTAACAATAATCATATCCTGATGTTAGCGTGTTTTACCAAAAATAACTTTCACATTACTGGCCAATACTAACATACTGTACAAAATAATAACCATAATCATATCCAGATGGTTTTGTGTCTTACCGAAAATAACCTTCACAGTACTCGCCAAAAGCTGAGTTTTCCACGTCGAATCGAGTTTCTGTCGACGAAAACCAACCCGATGTCTGCAAGATTAGGGAGTCCTTCCTATTAGTGCTGATGGCTTGTTGAGAGGCACTACTTCCTATCAGGCCAACTATCAATCCGCTTGTCAAACTAATGGTTTTGCAAGACAGCTGTAGATGCCACGGGGCACTTATGAAAGCCTGCGTTCCGTGGGAGAGAAATCGCTATAGTTAAGAAAATGTAGCAAAACCTTAAAAGCTTTGAACAAATCTGGGGGGAGATAGCGGCAGGACCCTGCGCCCTCTTTCGTTTGAGAATGACAAAATGTGAGTCTTCATGCTAAATTGACGAGCTGGCGGTTGAAGAAAGCGAGCCAGCGTGCATGCTAGGTGCCACGAAGTTGCTGTACTAGGTTAGGTTGAAAAAGAGCTAGTTTAATCATGAATAAACCTACATCAACGAAAAATCAAAATCATACAACTTCCAGCTTGTCTTAGGAAAATTCCAAATTATTCTTGTCCTGCCCGCCTCTCTGTTTGGAACTTTTCACGTATTTGAAATTTCTTACACAGAGTGCCACCAACAGCCACAGCGGCGGCCAGTTAAATTAAGACAAATAGAAAAAAAAACTGCTGATTTCGTTACCTTGGATCGGGTTATAGGTGTGAAAAGCAGACCAATTACGCTTAAGACTTCTGAAAGCTGCATTGTAAGATGCAAAATACATTTTTGGAAGTCTCAAAGGAAAGCGATGTAAGTCAACGCCTGAAATTTGATACAATAGGGTGAAACCAAAGCGCCTGTCAATAATTCCGGGCAATTCTAGCTCAGTGAGCTCAGCTTAACTCGGCTTCACCGATTCAATCAGTGACGCCTATAGGGTACCTAGTTCTTCAATGTAGAAATGACGGCTCTACAGCTTACGATACTGAAACTTAAAGTTTGCAGTTTTTTCGGTTGCGCCTCACAGTTTAGTTTTTCACGCTTGCAAAAGCTATACTTTCCCATGGAGTGTAATCTTGAGAAACGTTTGAGTTTTGCGTAGAATGAGACGCTCATTGAATCCGTGTTATGCACGGAGACTACTCTAGTAGATTATCATCGGCAGGATATGCGATAGCAGCTTGATGCTTCAAAGAAACGGTTGTTCGCCGTATTTTTCGAAGTTAATCGACAGCGAATACAAGTGTTTTTCTTCAACGCTACTCTGCCACCTCGTACACTCAGAGACCGCTCTAGTTTCAGGGGTCGGCGACCCTCAGCTCGCGAGCCAGAGCTGATGCCTGTATTTCGTTTGCAGGTTTCTGGCATTACTTGAACAAAAAAGTGCATTTAGCTGTTGTATGAACCCGTTAATGAACTAAGACAAGTGTATTCGTTTGTGATTCGTACTTATTTGAAGATCATTTAGAAAAAAGAAATTCCAAAAGCTTTAAGAATCGAAAATTATTATATGGCATCCACGGAAATGCATTTGAGAATATTTAACTTTCATCATGATCGCATGAGTCTTTCAATCAGGAGGGTTCTCTATTCTTGCTCAAGTTCATGAGTTCAAAAAAGATTTCAGGCTGAGGCCCCCTTTTTGACATTGAGGCGGGTTCCCAGCTGCTATTTACCTAGCTTTGATCAATGTATGCAAATACAAACTATTTATACATAGTTTATGGTATTATTCATCTGTTTCAAATATTACTTCGTCACTGCTTCTGTGGCTCTACGCCTCGTAAGTATTGTTAGCCCTCAAGCTTGGCGAGGTGGCGGGGGCTTATCCCCGGTTTGAAAATAACTACTCTAATTAATGAAATCAAAATAGTCAATCGTAGACTAACTACATCATACTTTATTGTTTACTCCTCGCCAATGAGTCCTAAGGCTAACTCATTAAATTTCAACAAGATGATATCTAATTAATAAGGAGACCAGTAAAACCTGTTCATGGTGTCGCGAGGAAAGCATTTACTGGCAAAAAACAAAAATTCGTCATTGATTTGAAGCAATATTAATTCTCATTTTTAGATCATATTGGTGTCCAAAGATTCCTTTTATTGTTGCCCAAGGTTTACATATACAAACGTATTTGAGTTCTTGTTACTGATGAATACGTCTCTAACATATCATAAAAAGTTTTGCATCGAGACCTTTCGAGCTTACCCCTGTCATCCGCATTTTACGACCCTCCCCAACCCTCCCTCGACATCTCTGCCCCCTGCTGGTGTAACCGATATAAATTAATTTCTTTTTTTGTACATTGCAATTAATTATTTTATCTTCTGAAGATTAAAGAAGACGACGTCGACCTATATGTTTTTTTATAAAATTTGTTTTAGTTAAACATTTTTATCGAAATTTAATGAATTAGCTTTGAGAGTCATTATAGCGAAGTAAACCGTCAAGCGTGATGTTGTCGACGCTTGAGCTACAGTATTTGTTACATAAGCAAGAGTCTAAGGACATGTTTAAAAAAATATACCGAATAATAAATATTCTAAACACAATGGGCAACGAAAACCCGAACACTGGTAACACTGGCATAAATGGAGCAGCAGTTCTCAAAGCAGGCAAAGCCCCGATTGGACCTTAGTGATTTCGAGTGAGCTATCAAGTGAAGTGCAAATTATTATAGTTTAGGGCCTACCGCACAGCATTTAAATTTTCGTACCAAATTGACTGATTTATCGCAATGAATGTAGCACACATATGTTCATTCAGGTCACAAAACAAGAGTGTTGTTCGTTGAAGCACATTTTCAAACGATACACTTCGATGGGACCAAACGAACTGTCTCATTTCCCAAAAGAAGTCAGCGCTAATATTGCAGATTATTGCAGTATATCCTCGTCAAAGAGAAGCTCATGAAGCTCAGGAGGCACATTTTGGGCGAGGAAGGCGCAAAGTTGCAATCACGCAAGCGTCTTATCATCTGTGTCTTCTTCAATAATATCTGAGCAATCCCCGTAAATCCTCTGAGCTTCATATCAATCCCTACATTGGCTCAATAGGGGAGACCAATCCTCTTCTCTTCAATCATGTCACATCAATCCAATCGCTGATAGTACTCGCTGTTTAGCCAATAGCCAATCACGTCGCTTTGATGGCTACTTGACGTGAACCGCTCTCATATAGGGTCGATTAGAGGCGGCTGTCGGCCTTTGCAATATTCAAGGCGCGCCTTCGAATTTGTGAAGCAATTTGTATGATGGTTCTCAATGGCACGGGCCAATGATACCTTCGAACGCTACAAGCGAAATCTCGTTATGCCCGTAAATTTTCGGACACTGGATTTAGGGAAACGAGACAGCGACTCGCTTCGTAAACGCTTAATAAACACGGACTGTCGCGATCTGGCTGGGGAAGAGCGATAAAAGTATGGGATTTGGACAAATGGGTGCAGTACCGTAAGGTGTTTATTAGCTTGTGGGTGTATATTCACTAGGAAGTTGCATTGGTAACGGAAAAGCGATGAAGGTATAGGTTTTGGACAAAAGGGTTTAGCACCGTAAGGTGTTTATTAGATTGTGGGTAAATCTTGACTAGGAAGTTGCATATTGGCAATGGAAAAAGCGATGAAGGGATAGGATTTGAACAAAGCGATACAGTACCGTAAGGTGTTTATTAACTTGTAGGTGTATATTCACTAGGAAGTTGCATTGGCAACGGAAAAGCGATGAAGGTATAAGATTTGGACAAAAGGGTTTAGCACCGTAAGGTGTTTATTAGATTGTGGGTAAATCTTGACTAGGAAGTTGCATTGGCAATGGAAAAAGTGATGAAGGTATAGGATTTGGTCAAAAGGGTATAGTACCGTAAGGTGTTTATTAGATTATGGGTGAATCTTGACTAGGAAGTTGCATATTGGCAATGGAAAAGCGATGAAGGTATAGGATTTGGTCAAAAGGGTATAGTACCGTAAGGTGTTTATTAGATTATGGGTGAATCTTGACTAGGAAGTTGCATATTGGCAATGGAAAAAGCGATGAAGGCAGAGGATTTGGTCAAAAGGGTATAGTACTGTAAGGTGTTTATTAGATTATGGGTAAATCTTGACTAGGAAGTTGCATTGGCAATGGAAAAAGCCATGAAGGTATAGGATTTGACCAAAGCGATACAGTACCGTAAGGTGTTTATTAACTTGTAGGTGTATCTTGACTATAGGAAGTTGCATTGGCAATGGAAAAGCGATAAAAGTGTGGGATTTCGGCAAAAATGCTGCAGCACTGTGAGGTTTTCATACACCTGTGCACAATCTAAACGATCGGAAATTAAGGTGACTGTAGGTACACGATAACAGTATTTTACTTGAACAAATGTGCTTTGTAAATGCTGTATGGTTATATTATACTGTGGATTTAACTAGGTAAAAGTATTAGTTTAATTAGGACGAATATGTGCACTATCGTAAGGTTTTTATTAATCTGTGGAAGCGTCTTGATTGAGAAGTCAAGATAACTGTAGGAGGAAGTTGAAAGTAAATGATTTACACAAATAGAACAATGTACTTTGAGACCAACAGGTTATACTAATCTGCCTGTGTCCTGTGTACTGCATTTTCATTAAGAAAAAGGATAAAACTATACAGTATAATGAGGCCAAGCGCTTGGTTCAGCAAAAAAAAAAAAAAACTTTGCCTTTATCTTTAGATGTGTCTTGATTAGGAGATGCAGCGCCATGGAACATAATGAAAGTATAAGAATTGTACAAATGGTTGTTGCACCAAATCGTGGGACTTTCATGAAGCTTTGGGTGAACTAAGGTTTGGACAAATGGTTGGTGCATCACTATCAGCTTTTATTAATTTGTATGACGTTTGGGTCAATGAAAATTTGGACCCGGTTGATGCATCACAGTCAATTTACTTATGCGAATAACTGCTGTGTGAACGAGGTTTCGGACACAGTTGAAATATCACAGTCAGTTTTTCTTGAGGCATATACATCTGGGTGTACGAAGATTTTAGACAAACGGTTTATGCATCCCTGTTAGCTTCTATTTATGTGTATAACCTCTGTGTAAATGAGGATATGGACACAGTTGATGTATCACCGTCAGCTTTTGTTTGTGCATATGACTTTTGGGTGCACCAGAATTGGGACAAACGGTTGATACATTGCCGTCAGCTTTCATAAATTTGCTACGACGTCCGAACCATAAAAGTCTGGAGGGACCCATGCAGCTAGTGTCTATTCATTCAGTAAATTCTCATCAGCCATGCCGATCTCTTTGTCTAAGATCACTTTGGCAAACTCGTTGGAGTGTACGCCACGTTCCCGAGTTGACGACAAATTAAGTTTGTTCACGGGTCCCCGTGGAATAGATGAGCCCTAATACTTCGTTATTGTGCATTCTGCAGCAGCCCGAGCCTGCGAAACTTCTAACTCGATCCTGTAATCTGAGAAAGCAGAAGAATTGCATAAGTTTTAATGGCTACGAGAGAAACTTCTGAGCTCTGCTGGTTATAGAAGATGACAACCACAAGGGGCGACAGTGCAATATTATGCTAGTTGGTTCGTTCTCACGTTTTAAATGGTGTAGGTCGTAAAAACTGTTATACTGTTATAATGCAGGTATGTGTTGTTGAAGCTGCATATTATTTTAATAATTCGATTGTTTAGTATGACAATTAATACTTGTTGAGGAAGCTATTATGGTGTTTAGTGCTGTTACTGGTACATGTATAAATTTGCATGATATCTTGAACTTTAATTGTTGGTTTTGTAATAGTTTGAACAAGTTCTCCGATGGTAGATCGTTGAAGATCAGAAATTACATATTTGGTAATACTGTGTGGTGAAGTTTGTGACTGGGAGATCGCTGGAGTCATGCATGAGGTGACGATTGTGCAAATAATAAGAGCATTAATTGTACCAGAATAGAAATCAACTCAGTTTCTTGTTGGCGCGTAGAAATAAATAGCTGCGCAGGCTGTGGAACAGTAGATAAGGCGCGGCAAAATGCAGTGTCAGGTAGACACGATTTGCAGCCGAGCAAGAGCTGGTGGTTGTGAGCAGTTTTAGTGCCTTATTCACCGTAACTGCTGTAGAAAAGCTAAAAAAAAATTATACATGGCGACTCTAAAACGGCCTCGTGTTCAACCCTACGACGACTTATATGCACCTAATACGGGGCTGGAGAGGCTCTAAAACGGCTCTGATTTTTAATAGCGTCTTCCAATATTTCGGCATTCAATTTGAATTACATAATATATAACAGGATTGTCATGTGGCTGAAGGTTTTCCTTCTAGTGTGAATGTAAATGGTCGTAGCTTGGCTAGGCAGCTAGGGAGCTCTGCGGTATGCGCTTACCAAAGGTACTTCAACCTCGGTAAAGCGTTCTCCTTTTCTATTACTTCTACTTGGTTCTTTGCGAAGTGGTGGGTAGACGTCACTCAAGAATAAAATAGCTACTATTTTTTTCTGTGAGTACGTGTAATTACGTGGGTTCTCTTATCACGGATATTCTATTAGCAGGGGAAATGAGACAAGCAGGTAGAAGCAGATCTATATTGTGGTAACGAGTCTCGACAGGTACACACTGGCTATATGTTTCACCACGCGCGCACCTGGG
>LQNS02277717.1:24244138-24282589 GCA_001587735.2 Parhyale hawaiensis | reverse complement strand
AGTCTCGACAGGTACACACTGGCTATATGTTTCACCACGCGCGCACCTGGGAAATGAGCTAGCGACAATACTCCTTGGTCACTCTTATAGGTTTGCAGCCTGGGTGTGTCTGCTGCAGCACACAATGATAATGGTGCGCATCCACATACGCTCGTCAACAAGCCGATTGTTTATGAAATTCTTTCAACTCATGTTGTCATCAGTTCTACTCAATGATTCCCAATATGAAAGTCGTCTTTATTCGTTTAGACTTTTCAGTAATGACGTGCTGTCTCTTGTATTCTATCTGTGTTATTCGAGCTAAACGCCTCTCGGGGAGAAAAAATTAGTAATGGCTTGAATAATGCTAGGCACACGGGAATGTCAACCAACGAAGAGTATCAAATAACTCCTCGTGTCAGCTGAGTTTCACTTGGTAGATAAATATGCATGTTCACTTACGAAAACAGAGATGTTTTCTTGGAAACTGGTGTGGCCCTATCTTCTCTTTGCTGACAATGTAAAGCATCATGATGCGGGACGCTGCAGACCTGGGATCCGAGGTTACGCCACATCCTCCATATTCTCCTGAATTTTCCAAGAAAACTACAAGTTTTTTTAAGCTACTAAGTGCTTTTAAGACAACTAGACTTTTAGCTGCAGCATAGGCATGAAATCTACGCTTATGGATATCTTAGTATTTGAGTCGAATGATTTGTTTGCAACAAGACAGAAATCATCTTGTTGGTGAGTGGTAGAGATGCATTGATGTTCACAAATTATACTCTGACTTGTTGAAATATTCGTCGAGTCAACTTTCTCAGGAATAAAAGCTCTTCATTAAATCAGCCAGTGTTTCCCGAGTAATCTATTAGATTGATCCGACTCAAGGGATATACGTACTATTTAAATTTTTTTATTTATTTTTTTATCTGTTTTCTGTTCAGTTAACTACATTTTGAGAGGCGGTGGAACGATCTGACTAAAGTTATATGTCTACCTCTTCTTGGTAGGGTTGTCTTTCCTGGATAGTTTGAAGTAGCCTGAAATTCTGTGTTTTGAGATATTATAATTGGGAGTGTGCTGCTCATTATATCAGGCTATTTTTAATCCAGCATAATACATTCCACTGAAATTTAGGTGTAATGCAAAACTTGGAAGAGTATCACGTATTATCTTTAAGAAAAATGCACACTGATGTGCAAATTTAAAATGAACAATATTAGTAGAAGTGTGTGTGCGTGTGCATGTGTAGTGTAGCATCTGAGCCAGTATAGGTGTGGACTGTTTCATTTAATTTTTTTTGCATGAAAGAAAAACTAACGATGCATTTCAGGACTTCTTCTCATTAAGGAAGGTACAGATTAGTTGACAATTTTATGTAAGCCTTACACTTAGAGGACTTGCTTATGTTAGAGAAACACACAGAATAGCTCTAAATATTATGTCAGCTATTACCTTGCTATTACAAGACTTGGTGTAATTGAGGAAAGGTATAAAATATTTTATGACATTATGGAAGCCTTTACCAAAATATTTACTCATCATAAAATCTAGTTTCTTTCAAATCATATTAAATGTGTGCTTGAGAAGTATTCAGAGGCATTTACTTTTGTCAGTTATGCTGAACTGTTCTCAACATATTCGTGACTGTAGCAGTTAGAGTATTATTATTATTTATGAAAATATGAACAATGTCCTGTAATGTGGTATGAAAAAGTCATTCGATTATAATAAATAAAAGAAACATATCACGACGTTCAAATGAAACTGATGTTACTTTCTCGCGTTATCGCGTCATGTGGGTGTTGATGGCACGTGAAAACGAAAAGATTTAAACTTGACGCTTCACTTTAACTATTTAATGTCGACAAAACTGAATGAATTTGATGATTACCCAATGCATTTCTTAATCAGTCATATAGCCACTTGCGTCGTTTCCGTGCCGCTGTAGGCAAAAAATTATTTCTAATTACTAAGTAATTCAGTTTATCGCCATCATAATATCATCAGCAATAACTTAAGTGCTACATTTTCGGATCATTGAATTGAATTGAATTCGTGCGTCACAGTGTTCATGCAATTGATCGAAAGAACTTTATGAACCATGTCACGCATATTTTCATAGCGGCGAGTGCTACTATCCAGAAACATTAACATCTCTTTTATGAACAGTTTGTTCCCTGCATTTTATTATACCAGCGATACTCTTTATATGATTCAGAATCATTATATCTTCTTCTCACAGACATTGAATTTTCATGGCGTTATTTTAGAATCCTCCTCATATCCCACATATGAACATTAATACTGACCTGTGTATGTTTTACTCATGCAAGTTGTTATGCATAACGACATTCATAAAATAATTCGTAAAAGCTTTATCTCCTATTCAATAGCATTTTCATCACGTAATCCTATACACGATCCGACAATCAATAGCGTCGTACCTGCAGCCAAGTCTATACCTTCGTTTACAAACTGCGCCTGTTTAAAATCCTCGTTAAAGCAAAATGTTTGGAGCAACGAGCGTCCTCGCTATAAACTTTCAGTAAGATATATAGGAGGTCTGAATTATTGGAGGGCAAGTATCTTCTGGATGAAAACTTACGAGCCAGAAACTTCTGATGGCCCATAGATTGCCTTTAAAAATATCTTCCCGGAACGGTCGCACTTTTATAAGCTCGCAGTCGTAAAAAACACCTCAGCAGGAGATGAGCTCCAAAAAACGCCTAAAACAAACTTTAATGCTACTCGGGCATTTTTGCAGCTACTCTAGAGCAAAGGCCATCACCATGCCGTCATACACTTGGATTTTTCCACCATAATATGCTCAATTACCTCGAGCAAATGATGTTACAGTGTGTTGTGTGAATTAGTGTACAATATGGTGAAAATAACCAACTTTGATGCTACCCGGAGTATTTTTGCAGCTACTCTAGAGCAAAGGCCATCATCAGTCGCACTCTTGGATTTTTTTTCATAAAATTCTCAATTTCCTTGCGTCTATGATGCAACAATTAATTTTCGAATTAATGTGGAGAAACTTCAATGCTATGGGGAAATTAAACTGTAATTTGTTCCTGGTAAGACTTTTGGAACTCAATTAACGGTCAAAGTAACATTTATATGCAAGAAATAAGGGGATCAATGTATCTGTAAGAGAATTACGAAAGTTCGATGCGCAGATAAGAATGGCGTGGCATCTTCTTGAAAACACTTTTCACTTAAAAGCTGTAAATATTATTTTCAAGTGTCCTCAATATATTACAGTGTGTTACACCATTAGACTATCACAATGTTCGCAACTCAATTTACTCTACTATGAAATTAGTCTAACTTTCTTAAAAAGGTCAAGAAGGTCGACAAGCAGCTAATTAAATTGGAACGTTTCGAGAATTTCTCCCATTTTTGCTAACTCTTAGTCGACTTTCTCATTAATTTACTCTAGTTTCCTATATTCTTTTTTAAAGTTTACAGTCTTTCAGGCGTCGTACAGTTTCCTTTTTAAGAAAGGCTCAGTGGTCTTGCAAATTTTATGACGATAACAACAGCAAATTTATACCTTTTTTGGAGAATGCAAGGACTTTCCTTTCTCTGTGCTGCTGCAATGGGGGAGGATAACCTAAAGAAAGAGCTAAATTAAAAAAAAAAGAAAAATAGACTCAAATGGAGATGGGAAATGAAAAGTTAAGTATGTCCTCGGCGTATTATTTGCAGACTTCTAGAGCGAAGTAAAAGCAATAATGTATGGTCAACATTGTCTGGCTTTTCCCTCGACTGTCCGCGCAAAAGCAACCAAATGTTTTTCAAGAACTTTAGTGTTTCTCAGACTCCTGTTGCGGATTGTTTGTGCTATTCTGCTGGTTGTGGGTTGGCTCATAGACTCCAGTTTTTCTTTATTTTTAAGCTCCTTCACATCATATTTAAACATTAATTTTGGTTTCAAGAAAACCATTTCAAATTCGAAATGAATGTCTGCTTATATATATTTCTTTATTCTTAAGCTCCTTTACTTCATAATAAAACATGAATTTGGGCAGAAAGAAAATTGTTTCAGGTTTGAAATGAATGTCTGCTCATATAAACACTGCAGCAGTGTTACGTGCACAAAGACAACTACGTATTATTTTCGAAACGCGTATGATGTGCTCCTATAGCACCCGACCGACGGGCCTGCAAGGAGCCTCTCGAACGCTTCATTTAAAAGCCGTTCCTCTGGAACTGCCCCACCTGCGTGCCGATAAAATCTTTATGTAAGAAGAGACGGTTTATATGGAGATCGAGATGATGATCGACTCCACCGTCAAAGAATTATATGGATTCCATATTCGAAAATAAAATTTTTATACCTGGCACTAGGGCGAACATGACACCTCGTCTAATTAAATGAGTTGAAACATGCTGTATACTTCAAGTTTAATTTAGGAATGCGTTTCAGGGTGCTATCAGATCGAGTATAGTTTTGATTCTTAGATATTATTTTGTTTTGTTCTAATAATACGGACTGCAGCGGGAAAAAAGTGGAGTTTTGTCACACGGTTATAAGTGAAGGTTAAGGTTAAGTCATAATATTTGTGAGCTAATTAGCTACTTACAGTCGTGATTACATATTAATATACAAGAAATGTCACTACTTAACAAGTGAGAGAATTTTCCTTTTGGGCGCTAAAGATTAATTCCCAGTGCCGGAAAGTACAGAATAGTCATTAATCACATATTTATCGTCTCGAATTATATATTATAATTATTATATTATTATAGTATACATAAATTGAAATATTATAGTATGTATTGAAAATTATATTATAATTTGAGTAATAATTGTTAGTAGTAATAATGTTCTTAATAATGATAGTTTATTAATTATTAATACATTTATTAACGGTATTGCTAATGTTATTTATATTTAATAATATTCAAATATTTATTTACTGCGCGAATATTTATCGGTCCAAGTCCTGTGCGCTCTTGTCAGTCGAGATATTAGCTGGGTGTTCTATAGTCGTACAGCTTTATTTTTTTCCTCCTTATAACGTAAATATATTCCACGAAGGGCTTAGGGTGCCTGTCAAATGGCACCATACAACCGATACCCTTTGCTTAGAAACTGTGGGAAAATCTCCTCGTAAAAGTTTGTTTTCTAAGGTTGTTTACGTATCATTTGGTTAAAAAACTGGCTCTTAATAATCTGAATCATAGTAAATCTTCCTCATGGAGAGTCATTTTTGTGCTGTGAGTGTTTATAAAAAGATTCCAACAATCTTTGGGCATTGCCTGAAATCGCATGAAATTCTTTTACAGGAAACAGCTCAGTGCAACGAATTAATATGTAATACATAGATATATTATATATACCTCGGAAAACCACGCGCCAAGCTTAGAATTTCATGGAAATCCAATTGGGAACACTTTTTAGAGCTAGGAATGTTCATTGTATAAACCCTAAAACCTTTCTGTTGGAAACGCATGAAATTCCTGTTGGGTAAATTGCTTAACTCAGCGAGTGTTTGTCATATATAAACCTTAAAAATCATGCATCTTGCTTCAGATTGCAAAACATACATTTCTTTTACAGATTTAATTTTAATCTGTTAGGTGCGTATCGGATGATTTTGAAGACCAGGTCGTATGGCTTAGAGATTCAGAAGATAGTCGATTGAGATTCTCGTTTTTCTGCTGCTGCGGGAGCTTGTTAGATAATTTTTTAAACTAATGAACATTGCTTCGAATCCCAAAGATCCTCTTCTTGAAATATGCTGCTACAAACCAGCTACACAGTACATAACTTCAAAGTCACCTAAGGTCAATTTAAAATGACACCTAGCTCTTCTATTGAGAATGCTGCAAACTATAGTTCTACCTCAAATTACTCCAGTAATATACCTACCAGAGGTTGTCTATCTTGTAATCAAAAACTTTATTAAACCAGAAAATACATAAAACTCGTGCCACTTCACAGTACTCCAGAACCACAACAGGCTTTCTACTTTGGTATAATAACTTCTTAAATCAGAAAATGTTGTAAACCAGTGCCACCTCACATTGCTCCAGAAGGACAATTAAGAGGCTACCTAGCTTGAAATCGAAATCTTTCCTAAATTGCTTCATAGACACTATGAGGCTGCCTACTTTGGAATCGAAAACTTTCAAAAACCAGAAAATGCTACAAACCAGTGCCATCTTACATTGCTCCCGGCTCCAGAGAGCACAAGAGGCTACATGCTTTGGAATCAAAACATTCTTTAACCGGAAAATTCTGTAAACCAGTGCCACCTCATATTGCTCCAGATACACAAGAGGCTACCTACCTTGAAATAAAAACTTTCTTAAACCAGAAAATTCTGCAAACCAGCTCAACAGGACACTGTTCCAAAAACACCTGAGGCCAACATGAAATCGGGAACTTTCTTATACCAGAACACGTTGTTGCCTGTGCAGAGTTGGGCAGTACTTACGAGTTTATGAAATGTTCCTCCCAAGAATTTTTGTCTCAAACTCTGGAAAGAAAAGTTTGGAGACGGGGTGGGACCGTATGAAATAGGATGGTCATTGAAAACAGGGCCATTGGTTGCGAATTAAGAAAAAAAAAAACAAGTTTTGGTTGCTATGTCACGAGGGTTTGCGGTAAATCGTATAGACGCTCGTGCATAATATGAAGTAGTAGGTATATTTCGCTTTTTACATGAGCTTTGCAATGTTATCATTCATCGTTTGACTATTGAAGAAAATCAGTTTCTGTGTATTTTATAATGACTGACGTCTAATGCAATGAGCTCGGCAGCTAAGCTTACCATACATCTGTTGTTCGGTTGCGAACCTCCGAAAAGGAATGTTATGGTCATGTAGAATTGTTCATAACTGATGTAATCTGTAACTCTTGCGAGGGCAGAACTTACACACTCTTGTTCAGAGGCTTATGTTAGCATGCTCTCCCCTAACAGAATTACTAACCGCCGCAGGAGCTGGTTTTCTATTTTAGTGTGTAGGAAGGCCAAGAATTCTGGATATTAAGGCCCTTATTATTTCCTGATGTGAAATTTAGAATGCATTTTGCAGCTATCACAGTCCTCGGCAAGAGTTTTGGTGAATAACTAACTCCGCCACAAAACCAATATGTTGCACAATAGTACAACCTCACGCGATATTAGTGTGTCAGACACAGAAAACGTACAGGTATTGCTCGTGTATATATGTTGTGCGCGATCGCGCTGCGCAAGCGATCGATCGTTCAAACGCCTAACCTAACCTAATCAATGTTTTTCTTCAACTTTCCCGCTATTTCTGAGTATATCGGGTAGGTTAGGGAAGGCAAGGCCTGTTTTTTTTTTTCATTTTAAAATTTCGGGAACCGTCAATTTTAGTCAATGGTGAGATGGGGTTAGGTTAGATTAGGTTAGGTTGGGTTAGGCAAGGTTGGGTTGGGTTAGGTTAGGTTAGGTAAGGTTAGGTTAGGCGTTTGAACGATCGATCGTTTGCGCAGCGCGATCGATCGATCGCGCAAATCCATCGATCGCGCACAAAATATATTCGTGCTTCACTTAATACGGCCGTGACACTTTAATTAGTAAAAGATTGGGAGAATTAAACACCACCGGTGTGTATACCAATGTATACTGACTGGCTGCCCATATATACCGTCCTTATATTGTTTATACTGGTTCTAGTTATCTCCATAATACAGCTCGATGATAAAGTATGTATGATCGCCAAAGCCTTGCAGTCAAATCGTTGAGGCCGCAAGGGTATTTCTCGATGGCGTAGTTATTGTTCTACGTAGATGCCTTATATAAATACGTGCTGGGATGTCGCTGGGTGAACTTGAATGGAGTACGGCTACAGGGGTTATTGACATGCACTGTATATTTCTGTCTTATACTTAGAAAGGTAAAGTTGGGGTACGGTCATTGTGATGACACTGTACACTTGAGAGAGATTACTGTACAGCAACAAGCGCCTGCGCAAAAACCACGTCAGGCGAGATCGAGACAAAGAGCTAGCACTGTCGGCTACACATCCTTGCTTCCGCTTCGTTGCAACTGGCTGTAATTAGATCCAATCAACACTAAAAATAACAATAAATCGTATTTTTTGCTCATGTTTATCTGATGAGAAAGGAATGCTTAGTGTTTTTATTAGACGATTATTATAATATATTTTCATTATATGAATCTTTTTCAACATTTTCAGTGCTTGATGCATGGCATTAATTTTACTAATATAATAATGAATGTCAAATTGATAACGAATCGCAGTTTTTACTTCCATCCATTTGTTAATTTTCGTATTTTTCTTTAAGAAAAACTTTGCGCCTTGTTAAGAAAAAAATGTTGATTAGCCGTATGACACAGAGCTTAAAGCCCATTATTTTATGATCATATGTAAGAGTAAGTGCCATACAGCAACACTGCAAGATAAAGTTCACAATATAATTAATGTTTCATGTTCATCTGAATTTCTGTTATTCCGTCTTTTTTTTTTTGTAAAGTTTAGCCACAGCTCAAAAACTAAACCGCCGGGGCTGCATGCCTAAGTTGAGCGATGCTGAGCAAAGAAAACATTCTTGCAAGGGAAAAAAGAATCCTCGCCTGAAATCCATGCAAACAATACCGGGCTCCTTCTGATAACTTACTGAAGCTGCCTGGCTATAAAACCTAAATGAGGCTTGATTTCATAACATGAGTTGCGCTTTGAAATGATTCTCAAAACTCATAAAGTCCCTCGTGACTCCCAACTCCGAGGCACTTGGAGTTTTATTGAAAAATTGCTTGGCTGCGTTGGGCCGCATGGCACAATGAAATGAACTGCAAGTGCCCGTAGCGTTAGGGTGAATGTCGTGCTACACGGTGGTATGGACTTCGTTGTGCATGATTTATATGGAATGAAGGTGCTATTATTTTCATGAACTCCAGAGCATAGTGTTTGCTCAATACATAGCCTGCAGTGATATTGGCATCGTTGTGCATGATTTATATGGAATGAAGGTGCTGTTATTTTCATGAACTCCAGAGCATAGTGTTTGCTCAATACATAGCCTGCAGTGATATTGCCGTCGTTGCGCATGGTTTATATGGAATTCAGGTGCCGTTATATTTACGAATTAGTGAATGCTTGCTTTTACTCAAAGTAGAGAATGCATGTGACATCGTTGTAAATTAATAATATGGGATAAGGGAGCCGTTATATTCATGAACTTGCGAGTTCTTGCGCTTATTCAAAATGCTGAATGCATATGACTGCGTTGTGCACGATTTAATTGTATGGAATGAATGTGCCGATATTTTCCTTAACTATTTCATGGCTTTACGCCATACCTATCCTGCTATGGTATTGACCTCATCGTATTCGATTTAGCTGAAATTATGGACTAGTTATCTAAGTGAACTAGTGAATCCTTTTTATAACTCTAGATCTTAAGTGAATTTTACTTCACTGTGCATTTTTTATATGACATTAAATGCTATGCTTCTATTTTTCAGACTTAATGAACTTCGTTTGATTAATTGAAATCAAGGTCACTTTGCTGTAACTGGTATGAAAAGCGTCATTTTTCTGCAACTGATACTCTTTAAACTAGAAAAAATTGCGTTTAACTTCTCTGGTGCGCAGGATAAGGTTTTGTTATAAAATCATAGAAAAAGCTTATCAAACGTGCTGATATTTGCATTAGCTTTCAGGCACAAGGTTGAATTTGATTTGTACCGATTGTGACGCATTCCGCGTATACAAGTAAATTTCCAGAATATTACTTTGTTTACCTTCCAATATACATACGATATGATAGAATGGATAAATAACTTTATGTTAGCAAATGTCAATTAATAAAGTGCTCCTGCATTAATTAACAATATTTAATTAAGGATGGAGGTTTCTGTTCCTGTGCTTTGAACATATTATTTCAACTAGAAATACCTGCAATTTCACATTATTGAACTATTTGATGTATTGCAGTACGCAATTTGAACATGGAGTTGAAAGTTTTTATTAACAAAATTGCTGTGTTTTCGCTTTTATAAAATAATGATAATTTTATCTAGCTTGTTAAGGACTGTCGTCATCACTTTGACGGTACAGGACGAGTACATACAGTTAATTGTTTATTTGCTAACATACTATTTTAATGTAAGCTTTATGCTACTTTCTCATTTATTATTTTTTGAAAGTCGGTGAATTGATCCTTAATCAATTCAAGTGCCCGCATGAAGCGCTCTGCAGAGATCTGAGACTCCAGCCAGTAATTGAGAGCTAAATTAAGAGCTTGAAAATCTCTTCTTCTTCCTTTTAACTCCCAATATTCCTTAAGTTGAACTACAGAGGAGAAAATTATATGTCTTTGAGTTTATATATAGTGTATACGTTCTCTTTCTGGTATTGAGTAAAGTAAATATCCGGCTTTAAAATGTCTTTCGGGAAAGAGTTTCCCTTGACCACGAAGTAAATATTATTAATCGTCATATTTGAATTATTCTACAAAATAGAGCCTTCGTCCTCAGTATTTGCAGAAGTAGTATCATAAAGCACTTGATATCTCTAGGTGTCTTTTACATTTCATAGAAACGGCCAATGATTTATGTACAAATGCACAATACGCATTTATTGTGAGGGTTTACCTAGGTAAGTGCATTGGAAGTTTTTAAAAATCGTATATCTTGTTACTAAAGAGCTACATCATTAGTTATGCTTTCAGAGGGTTTACGCGTGCGCAGACCAGTTATGGATGGCAAGCCTCAGTTGTATATATATATTTTTACTGTATACATACTCTGCAAGCTATATTTTTTTTCTTTAAGATACTCTCAAATTCTTTCATATCGAGCACCTAGTGTATCAGAGTTCACGCTACCAGTCATTCAGTATTAAATGTATTAAATTTTTCTTTAACCTCCCTCCCCCACCAAAAATAATGGAGTAACTATTGAACTTACGCATGTGCCTCTGCACAGCGTTTCCAAACCTCTGATATGTAAGCCATGCCCTGTGCTTTAAGTAAAACCAATAATAATTGCTATTCCATTACTCTCCTCATGCACAGTATTTGACTCCAGTTGTGCACACTACGAGTCTGCAAGAACGAGGAGCTGCATTTCTTTTTACCGTAAACAATGGAGTAATTATACTTCCGCACGTGCGGCTAACCAGTGTGGGCAAACCTCGGGGTCTGTAGACCTTATCCCGCGCTTTACTCTGGCAAAAACCACAAGTGTCCACCCAAACCACACAATGGCTTGCCAAAAGTCGTCCGCACCGCGACCGCAATTACACAGTCCCGTCGGGTCCGCAACTGAGCGGTGCTGCGGTGGAGGCGGGCTTTGGCCTGCGACTTACCTGTCCCGTAATTAATGAGTAACCCTTGGTCGTGTTCAAACAGATTAGGATCATCCTGAACAGAAACGAAAGCGAGCTCGTGTTACGGAGCCAGATTGTCGAACCCGAGATGATGTTCGATCGGAACGTAAGTTCTAAGTATTACAATTCGGTCATAAAGTATTTACCATGTCTCGTCAGTTTTTATAACCCTGCTAAACTAAAGATAATGTTTGATAGAAACTTAAGTTTACAATGTTTAAAACTAATCGTTTATACCGTGCATTTTCACTTTTTTTATATAACTGCAGAGCTTCGAAACGTAATTTTCACGTGTGGATATTTTTCATAGGATTTCCTGTTTCTTCAATTTTTTTTACCGATTTCAAACCACAGATTTTGTTCATCCAGAAAGCAAGTATTACTACGAAAAAATTATGATATTGAACAAAAATCTAGTTGAAAACTGAAGACTGTCGACCTCTAGATGATATTCTATCAATACGCAAGCATCAAAAAAGTAGTACGCTTATGATCACAGTAATCTTCAGTTCATTAAACACCTAATAATTACCTACTTTTTAGAAATGAACAAATAAGTATAATACAGTTACAACGTTTCAAAGTTCTGCAGCAAAATGATGTTTAAAGCCTTTACTTATTCCAAAAGATATTTCGGAGGCTATTTACTATAAAATCTTGGCTGATAAACTAAAATTTGTCTAATGCATTAATGACCTCCAAAAGCAACATTTATTTTCATTACCAACTTTGTACATAATCTTACTGAAGACTTTGAATGACTAATTAAATTGTACTCCTGTATTTTCACATTACTCCACACAATCGGGCTATTTCTTGCTTTAATTCATTTATATAAAACGTCTGAAACCTGCAGTGCTCTGGGTAAGGTACTTGGAATATACTTTTATTTTAATCTGTACAAGTGCCGAGACAAAGTTACTCATGCAGCCACAAAGTTTTATAGAATCGATAACAGTGATTAATGTACAAAGTTTGTATGCATGCCAGCAATTCCATGCTCAGTGGGTTCATAAAAACACTTTATTAAGATTTATTAGCGGACGGCTACGACTGATATCCATATAATTTTCAGAATCTATTTTTGTCTGGTATGAATTCACTTTTTCTCATATTGCCAGTTGACACTTTATCGGGCAAAGGACTATATTTGGTTATTTCCATAATACTTTTCGTGCGAAAGTGTTCTTCATCCACCCTCTAGAGAGATAGTAAGTTAATAAGTATATATTGCGCCTTTGTTTTCCTTCATCAATTATATCTTGCAGCACAACTTTCTGAACATCCATTTTAACCAGAGGCGTGCAGTAGCATTCTTTTGTAAATGCGTAGATTTCCTCAAGCGTAAATAGCTTTAAACAGTTTCATGATGAATGCGTAACTATACTGATGAACTAGCTCCTAATTAACAATTGGTTTTTGTAGAAATACAGAACAAATTGAAGCGTGACCAGTTTCAATGGTCGTTATATTTGGAGGCAAATGACCGCATTCTAGCATCACTGCCTTACCCTAATAGTATTCTTAGCAGCCTTATGGGGCGGTCACCATTTCTGCTATATACCAGTGACTAGTCATTTGAGTACAAGCATCCTGCCCGAATTAGGTATCTACGTTCCGTGCAACTTATTATTATTATCAAATCACACCAGACTGGCGACGTAGGAACGGAGAAACTCCATGAGGTTAACAAACCCCCACGCAACCAGCCCAGCGAGTGAAGAAAACAAAAGAATGAAAAAAAAAAGAAGATCCAAGATCACAGAATAGCTCTGTATACAGATCGTTTAAAGCTGCCAATACCCGCACCAGCAAAGACAGAGCCATCAAGACCATTCCAAACATCCACACTCAATGGGAAAAACGAACGGGAACACTGGCCCGTACGGCATCGCAACGGTTCCAAGGCAAACTCATGAACAGCACCAGTACGCCGAGTATACCTCACCCGAACAAATGTATCAGGAAGAAACTCAGACAGTGGATGACTTGGGCAGTTAAAGATTTTATACAAAAAACAGACCCCACCAACTCGATGCGCCAGATCACAAGGCACAACACCACCCAGGATAAACGCACATCGACGAAACGATTCCAGACGAGATGCTTCTTAGTATCTAAATTTCTGTATCTGCTTTAAGTTCTTCGTTTATCCTGCTCTCACTGAAAATCTTCGTTCTGCTTTTCTTCTTCTTTTTCCCGATCCGCTATTGTAGGGAAAAACGTCTTGGGTTCTTCGCTTTGCTCGCCTTTGTACAGCCCAAGTGCCCATGTCCATTGCTCCATGTACTCTTTGACTCCCCACTGTCGTAAATTACGCAGCTTAAAATTTGAATATTTTTTACTAACTTGATTTGACAGAGAAAGAACAACTTAGTTCTAGTGCGTATTTTGGCAAAGAGTACGCAGGACTAACTGACATAGAAATAATAAAAGCTCAAGTTCTCGCGGACCCTCATAGTTTTCAGACCAGCACAAGGTCAAACGACAGCACTATGACATGCTATGAGCCCTCAGTTTTCTACAAACATTTTTCTCCCCCCCGGGGGGTGCAGAGCGCCAACACGCACCACTCTGTTGGCCTGGCAGCACTGCTTTCGCTTCATTGCAGTGGACTCTAAATACTTTCTAACTTTCTTTAGCATGCAAAGTTGGGACAACACATCCTGACCTCACTCAATCTGCACCAAAAACTCATGTTTTGAAAATGCTAGTGGGACAGTCAAATTGTCTTCTTCAACCAAAATTACTCATAGAGCTGACACCCTCATGAGTCATGACCACGAGAATTACACAGAAGAGGAGGAAGTGTTATCTTAAGCCGGGTTCGCACGATGGTCAAATGAGGGAGTTTCCTCAGCTAAGCGTTCAAAATCTTTGTTGAGTACTAGTTGACTCGCCTGTCTTTCTACAAAAAGGATTACCAAAATGGTAGCTGTCAGACGAACTTGTTGACCAAATATAGCTTGTAATGATTCGCAATTCCCTATAGCTTTTGAGGAATTAGAACTCGAGAGCTTTACTCTTATGTACTGTTTAAACCAGAGGTCTGCAACCTTTTATGAGTGAGGGCCGGATGAGACTTTCACGAGCAGGCCGCGGGCACGCATGGCAAGTAAAATCCTTCAAAGTGAATACTTTTCGTAGATATAATACACACGCAGAGAATAGGGAGGGGGGGGGCGCGGTCGCAGGGCCTTCGATGACCAGATGTGTCCCGCGGGCTGGAGGTTGCTCACCCTTGGTTTAAACGGACCCAGCAACGACTTTGGACGCGAATCTGAGAAACGCATTCATTTGACGATCATGTGAGCCCGACTTTGGGCATCTAAACGACGTGGACATAGAGGAAATAGTGACTCATAAAAGTAGCCGATTTATGCATGAAGTGAATGATGTGTTTAATTTCTTTTAATTTCGTACTCAAAACATCGTATTTTTTTAGATGTTTCTCAATGCCAAGCCTTGCACCTTAGTCTTTAAGGCGCATATGACCAGCAGTGGCCCCGTGCAACACCCGACCTGTGCATTGTTCTGGTAAGGAAGTTGCTATAGCATATTTTGAACTGCTTTATTAACAATTTTTTCCCCCTGTGTTGGCCTCCTGTTTATGCGAGTGAGCCCCATAGCTAGTGTAATAATGTTGTTTACTAAGTACTGTTAGGCGTGTTTGTGAACCTGTTGTATTCCTGATAGTAATTTTAATTGTTATTAACAGTAAAGCTTTTCGAAGCCTCCCTGAACTTCCCCGTGACTTAGATACGATAGCAATATCATATCAGAACCAAGCTATTGAGAAGAAATACTTGGAGCTGATTTTTATATGAACGATAACTGAGGGGGAAAATATTATATCGGTGATATGGAGCTCATGTTAATACATGCATTGGTTTAAGTTTAGTACTCCATTTCACCTAACATTCCTTAGAGAATTTCACTTACAGGCAATATACATGCCTTTTTGTTGATCTATGATTGGAGAACCTGTGATTTGCTTTCTCATGAACGGAAGAATAAAAGATAAGGTGAAAATCGTCATATATAGTTAATCGGTAAGGATTTTCATATGAAGCTTCGCTATTCTTCATGCTCCTCACTTTCTTAACTGAACACGTGTACGGTCTTAGGGCACCTGCGGCTTGTGGCTTAGAAAATTCAAATTAACTAAATATCCTTTAAGCTCTTTAATTATGATTAGGAGCTGGTTAGGGAGCTCTGTAAAGTACTTCCCTTTATTTACTGTGCAGCTCTTAAATTAGTTAAGAGAACATGTAAGCGGCTTTTACCCTGTCGAATATTATGACACGATACGACAGCCATTTATCGTGTTACCAGGCTAAGCCCGAGCTCCCATAATGGAAATGACAAAACTAATTGCTCGCCTGCACCACTGCTGAGCTCTGGCTATTGAGAGAGAAACCCTGTCTGGCTGGAGTGAGACCGCCGGGGTTCTCCTTTGGCTCAACATTGTACTGTCTACGTTGAAGTGGACAGTTCACTGTGGTTTGGTGGTCTGAAGGAGGCATTGTTGATCTGATGTAAGATCTTTGTGGACCTCTACGGTATAATGTTAGTGGGGTTTTGCGGTTTCAAATAGGCTCTGTGGACCTGACGTAAGATCTTTGTGGGTTACACTGGGAATGGGCATTTTCTACTGGGAATGAGCCTGTTGGTTACTCTACTGCTAGATCAAACCTGATCTCCACGTTAAGATGCTACACTGGTTTGGAAACTTGAAGCAGGTCCACTGGATCTGACGTCAGATCTTTGTGGGTCTCGACGTTTTAATGTCAGTGTGGCTTGGTTATGTGAATGATACCACGTGTATCTGAGGTAAGATTTTTGTTATTCTCCAATGCGCTGTTTACTTACAACAAATTAGCAATGACTTGTACGAAGTAATGATCTGAAGGAAGTCCTTTGGATCTGACGTAAGATCTATGGGGATCTCCAATGGTGTTTGCTTACCCTGTAATGTGAATGTGTTGTTGTTTGGGTGTCTTAATGATGTCCTCTCGATCTAACATACGATATACGTTCATCTGCAATGAGTTAGTTGTTCACTTGCTTTATTTAAATGCTTTTGTGATTTATTTCTCGGACTGAAATATAAATGTATCGCCAGACTATTATCATTTTGACCTTCAAAAGATTTATATTGTACTTTCGAAGTAATCTTCGTGCGTTACTTGTGCTTTAGTTGATTACGAAAAGTCTTGTATAGCATCTTGTACAAACGCTGATGTTGTGCAGTCACGGCACATATATATAGCAGAGAAGTTAGTACTGCACGATATAGCCATTGTGTCCCTGAAGCGTAAGTAAAACTCCCCCTATTACTACTACTACTATTTAATGTTGCTATGTACAGTGTACTGTGGATCTTTAATTAAAACATTTTTTTTCAGTTAGGGCGAGCGGGTAGTGAATTCATTGATCTTAATCAGTCGTTTTCAATTCTCTAAAGAGTTATATTACGATTGCAGTGAGCTACGCATGATTTGGTTGTGGCAAGGTTTGCTTGTGTAGTTGCTTATTTTAAACTACTAGTAAAAGTTATCGAACATTATTCTTGACGTGCACTCTCCAACATAATGAATGCAGCTTCAAGATTAATGTATCTATCGTTTTCCACTGCAATGCGCGTTGTTGCAGTTGAGCTGCAGTTCACTCACTCTTAACGTATAACTTACTATCTACTTCGGTCCTTGCATTCGCTGATTGGCGAGTCATGAATTCGACCGGTCTCGTGAAGCCTCCATCGCTGATTGGCTGTAGCTGATGGAGAAGTTTCCGCGCAAATGGACAGCAAAGAAAGGCAATTTAGTCTGTCTAACGTGCTAAGTCAATCAGCCCAGCGGGTAATCAGTAGGCGTATCTGGACTGCAGTGATCACTAATTGCGTCAATACGAAAACAGAGGCATAATTCAATCGAGAGGTTATGGTTCCTGGAAGTGCAGGCCTTAATTTGAACGATCAATAAATTATCACAACAAACGAGGCGCTGTGAAATGCCCCCGCTTGGGCTTCATAAGCTGCCCATCGGGGGTTCTGAGAGGCTTCTTTAGAGCTCTATCGCTGAATCGCTGGCACCTTTAATGATGCTTCCATTATTCTTGCGTCGCACTTTGCTGCAACTGCCCATTTAATTACTGCGAGGATACTGAGGACGAGATTACTGGAATACCGTTAGGAACTGAGGACACCAGCGAAGGCATAGGGAAATATAGGGAATGAGAATACCGGGAAATTGGTAGAAGCTCAAGGTGCAGGGAACGCTGGAATACTGTTGGGAATTGAAAGCACTGGCAAAGGAAAAAGGATATGGAATGAGAATGTTGAGATACTGCTAAAGTTCAAGCTGTAGGGAACCCTAAAATGCCATCATCTGCTGAAGATAGGAAATGAACGTGGTGAAATATTTGTAGAAGCTCAAGTTGTGGGGAACACTGAAATTCCGTTAGGAATTAAAGATACTGACAAAATTATAAGGATAGGGAATGAAAATGAAAAAAAAACAGTGCTAGAATTCAAGATGCAACGAACACGAGAATGCAATAAAGAACTGACGGCCTAGCAAAGATTTCACAATAAGGAATAAGAATAGTAGAGCAGTGGTAGACGTTGAAGCTCCTGAGAATACTGGAATGTAGTTAGGAACGAAAGACCCTAAAAAGATAAAAAGATAAGGAATAGGAATGACGGAACTCTAGTAAAAGCTTCTGCAGCGGGGAAAGCAGAAATGCTTTAATTTGTGAATTTAGCGGGAACAACGATAAAAGCCTAAGATGCATGGGAAATTGGAATGCCCTTAGTGATATCAAGACATTATAGAGAATATTTTAAAGTAAGAAGTAAATTAAGCAGTAGAGTTTAAGAAACGAGCAAGCATGAATTGGTTTCAGTGGAATATTGTAAGAAATTCAGGACAGTGCACATTCTGCAATGACTCTATAACTGAGGTAGTACAACTCGTACAGTAATTGAGATTATCGATGTTAGTTATGATTAAATTAAGGAATGAAATGGGCGGCGAGAAACACCATTAGCTGCTGATAGCGATTGGCTTCAATAACACGAGAGATATGCATTACTTTCAAAGTAAATTAATTTTCAGTTGCTATGCCAGGTATTTGAGAGTTAATTAATAGCATATTGTACTCCCCCTGCTGTTCTTCTTTCTAATATTTCCAGATATTAATATTATACGATTAATGTGAGCTTGCCCTTGACATTCAAAGATAATGAGTTGTATTATCATCATCCCTGCCATTGCTAGTTGTGGAATACATAATATTCTTGCAGATGCAGCATTCGTTATGATGAAATATACTTAAAATGCTGCTGTTGCAAGGTGAAAGCAAGGATGTCTAGGCAGCAGTACTGGGTATCTCCCCTAATGTCTGTTCAAGCGCTCAGGGTGTGTCATGCTTTTTTCACCCGTAATCGAACTATGTGACGGCCTGTGGATTTCCGCGAGGACTTTGGCTAAAATAGGATAACTAACTGCGTACGTATAGTGCAGCGCTAGGACGAAGATCGAAGAGCAGCTATTTTTACAATATGGAGGTTACAGTGTTCGATGAATTAGCTCCAATTATTGGTGATACGTCAAAACATTATCAATCAGGTTCAGTTAAGTGAATCACACTATCACCCCTACACTGCTGAGTGTCGACTTTTTTATGTCATATGCTTCTCCGAGAAACTAAATTTTTGTCTGGGGTTTCAGGGTCAGGCCCGACAGATAAGAGTCGCTGCATGGAGTCCACCTGGGGCCCATGTGGCTTTGTCATCGCTAGACCAAATTAGCCCCACATCTCTGTTAGTAAAGTGGGCCACTGTGATGACCTCTATGGGCCACAAGTGATTACGACGTGGCCGATATGACACTTGTTATAGTACAAGTCATCTTGTGGAAACTACACTGGGATAATGTGTCAAAACCACTAGCATTTTATCTCTGTGGTAACTTCGTTGGCCTAGTGTGAATTAAACCAAGTACCATACTGGGTGCATGGTAGGCACATATTGACTCAGTGTAATGGTGACATCTATACCACTTTGTAACAACGTTACCACGAGAAAACCCCGTGGTACCCAACTGGCATCATTGCTACAGTATATGTGTCTCCACGCCATTACGTGAATTCTCAAAGCTGAGCATCATGTTTTTATGACTTCAAGTTTAGATAATTAAACTTTTCTGAGTTTTCTAGAGCATTATATAAAAATGTCTAGGAACTGCATTTTTAAAATTTGCAAAAGTTGAACTAATATACTAGGATCACATGTGACTTGTTTCCTAAAACATTCTTTAATAATGTCCGGCAGTGTGTAGAGTAATACTAACTGATATCTTTCTCTTTGTTCCAGGTAAGCCAATAACCTTTATGTTTGGACAAGCGTGGGCATTCGTGACTTCAATTATTGTTGCTCAACTTGACCGGTGAGTTAACTACTTATTTTGTTGTTCCGTGAGTAGACAGGAGTTGCTGTATAGCGATAGATCATCGATCGTTCATAAAAACTTCACTCTATCATCCACTGATTTAAGGATACCCACAGTAGAAAGTCGCTGTACCTATTTTCGTAACGGTCTCAATTAATTCACGACCTGTTTCGCAGACGACTTAGGCATTTTTGGTTACTTTACAGGACTTTAGGCCTTTTTATTGTAGTGCTACATGCAGGAAAGCTAGTGAAGTCTAGCTTCAAATATTATTTTCCTAGTTAGAATCAGCACCGTTTTCAAGTAGGCACAAGGTAGGGAAATAGCTAAGAGGCTGCAAAAAGTTGATGAGGCGCCACCGAAGGCAGTGCCACTAGACACGATTGGTGTAACGCCTCTGCGACTGTTGATATATTGTATGATTTAGTGCCTTGTGTAGCATTATGTAAGGATCACTCTAAACCTAGGGCGACTCTAAAAGTTAGAGCGCAGTCCTTGGTTGCAGAATAACTCAAAAAGCGGACATAGTGACTTTATAGCAAGTTAACATGTTTTTCTCGGCCTTAAAACGAGTTTCTCGCACCTACTGTGGCGCTTCTGTATATGGCTCGAAAGCTGATTTTGAACAGGGTTGTGACTTCTTTCCAGCTTTTGTTTCGCGTCTAATAATACCTTGTTCTCTTTTGGTCGTTCGTTCGTAAGAGCGTTAGTGCGCTGAATTCGTAAAAGAGAACGCAATTCTATTCCTCCATTGCCGAGACGGCTTCCTTAAATATATTCTGTCGTTAAAACTTCTTGTTTATCAACCCGAGAAACTTTCGCACTGATGTTTGTCGTAAAACTTTTGTGGTGTAATAATTTCAGCGAATTACAGGCTATTTTCATGTTGTTTATTTGCCCTTAATGGCCACATCATCTCTGTATTATGCCTTGAACTAAATCTTACTATTTGACCCAATAAAATCAAACGAGATTATTACATACCTTTATGAGATATTCCCGCATCCACTGGTCAGTGCAGAGTAGATGTGCGCAGTAACTAGGCAGTTCTGGTAGAGCATGAACAAAAATAGGAAGCCTACTGTTCGTAGTCCGTCAACTTCATTCTAAAATACGAGTAGTACCAGGTTGTCTTTTAAAATTGTTCAATCCCCTTATTCAGAATCCAATAATTCATAAATTGCAACATCGCGGATCTACAAAAATATATGCATATATAAAATAAAATAAAATAACTAGAATAAAGTAACTATGTAGAATAGCAGTTTCTGCGCAAATTTACTTTTTTGATAAGTACCAATGATATAGAAGTATCGCTAGTTACTTCCATTAATCTTAAGATACAATTGCTTACGCCTAACAATACATAGCTTACAACATACTAGCCACAGTGCATGGTCTTACTACACATTTAGTATCACTGCCTATTTATAGTACAGTACACTTTGTATAATTGGGTACTTTTGCTCACACGGGTAGTATGCGGAGTGCAAAAGATTCAGGTATAAAATGTGTGCCTATTAGTTCGGTACTGATTCTAGCTGAAACGAACTTGTTCTCAACTAATCTATTGTAACCTAATTCTCATATTATTAGTAAAACTTCATGCCAGGGCACCAAAGGGTGGACATGACACAAATGAAGCACAAAGCAACCCAAAAGCATTCAAGACATTGCTAAGAAGAAAAATCAAGCTCTGACTTGAACGCCTGCAGATCGACACGGCCGAATGCGGATCTCGGCAGCAAAATCCAAACCGATTCCGTTCCGGGAATGGAACACAGACCGAACTGATTAGTTTGTTACAAACGATGGTGGCACCGAAATTATTCAATATTTAGGAAAAAGCCTTGATCGCACCACATTACACTTTCATCTCTAGGTTATTGAGCTATGCATTAGATTTATAACGAACGATCATATTAAACAGAAATGTATGGGCAATTTGGTCTTGTTAAATAAACATATGGGCAAAATTTGGTCATGCTGAACACAAATATTTACAAACTTTGTTCTTATTAACAGAAATATGTACAAAATTTGATCATATTACACAGAAATATGTACAAAATTCGATCATATTACGCAGAAATATGTACAAAATTCGATCATATTACGCAGAAATATGTACAAACTGGGTAATGGTAAACAGAAATATGTAGCTACAAAATGTGGCAATATCCAACAGAAATATGTACAAAATTTTATCAAGCTAAACATAAATATGTACAAAACTTGGTGATGTTACTCAGAAATAAGTATTTTTCCTACTGTGACGCACTGCTAAATCGCTCGTACCTGAGCATCTTTGTAACTTATGCATCGCTTAAGTTTTGCAGTCTTCGCTGTTCTCTGTGCCGCACGCAGCGAGCGGATGCGAGGAGGATTATTTGATGAGAGCGGCGTCAAAGTATAAATTAGCATACATTAGTGTTCGGTAAAGCGTACCCCACTCTAATGTGCTAACATACTTTCTGATGATACAGTCTGATGCGCTTCATGTAGCAATAGTGTGTAGCACAGCGATAGCAGTAATGTTTTAAAGTAATGCACGGTGCCCCCACTTGTAATACTTTGTAGAAAAAGTTTTGCCACACATAATGAAGATGGTAAAGATTATTTTATGGCTCTTCTTTCAGCTCTGTACCTGTTCTGGTCCGGTGAAAAGTTCTAAGAGTTTCTTTCATCTCTTATTTTTAAGTCAAAGCTATGCATCATCCATCCTTTTCATTTCATTAGTTTTATCTTTTTTTTTCTATTTCCAAAGTCTCAACCATCTTCATTTTGAATCTTTATCCATTATTTTTATTTTTTAGTTTTAACTTGATTTAATCCATGCTTTTCATTTCAAAAATTTCAGCCATTTTTTCAGTTCGGAAAGTTTATCGGCGCTTTTCTTTAATCATCTTTTGCATTTCTAAATTTTTTCTAACTTTTTCATTCCAAAAATATCAGCAATCCATTTCACTTCATAAACTTAAAGCCGTTTCTACTAAATAATGACTTCATAGATGCAGTTGCCATAAGCGTTTTCATATTATTTTTCTTTATAAATTACTATATATTCTTTGCATTGAAGTTCGTGATAATTGCTACACATATCGAGCAGGAGCATCCTCCTCCTCCTCTTTTCCTTCATTCGATGTCCTTCGTTTCACCTTTCATGCTGTTTTTCTTTTAATTATTAACCCTGTCATGATCAGCGTCTTCAAATTCTTTATATTCTTTAACTGATACATTTTTGCACCTTACACCGTTCAGTAGATTACTGCATTCTCCAGTCAGAACCATCGTCCAATTAATATACCTCTATTTGAGATTAATCTTCTGCCTATTACATCCGACGACGTTAAATGAATTTCACCGCTGTCGATATCTGTAACTTTTCCATATTCATGAACTGCCTGGAGTTGCAGGGACTTTTTTTGCACCTGATTCAGGTGCGCTCCAAAGACACAGAATGAGATCAAGCCCAACTTTTCACGCCTCAGTGGCTCGCCTGCTGGCACTGATGACCTTTTCCTTTCTCATTTCCTAGACGTGATGGACAAGAAGAAGAAACCTTTAACTGCTGCCAAACGTGAGCACTCGATTGATTTTCAATTAAAAAACGATCCATTTAGAACAGGAGCTTTCGAGGTCATGTCACTCACCGCTCTTTATAGGCGTATGAGCGCATTAGGTAGCTTCACCCACTCCGAGCGATTGAATAAACTGGATATTCCTCTACACCTTTGGTCTAATAAAATTTGTTATTTTTTAAGCATGCCTTTATAGCATTGATCAATCGACGGTCATATAAATGACTAATAAACTATTAGTTTTGATACAGATGAAATCCATGCATGCATTTGTATGTATATGTGACGAACAAACGATTCCTTTTGATGCAGGTGAAAGTCATGTGAGTAATTGCATGTACACGGTGTATGATTAAAGAACAAAAGTTCTGTCGTACTTGAGTACTGTAGCGGTATTTGTATTCAGAACCTTTCAACGCAGCCACATGTCAAAAATATGGACTGAAATACATCGAGTGTCCAACCGTCAAACTGTCAACGAGTGATGTAAGTTGGCCCAATTCCTTTTGGGGTGGCCGGTCATCGAGTTGAACATGCAATCATCCATTGAGCGACCGGTTATCAAATTGAGCGTACAATCATCAAATTGAACCGCCACTCATCAAGTTGATCATGCACTCTATACTTAGAGCATCCAATTAAGTTAAGCAGCTGATCATCAAATTCAGCATGCGACAGTGGAAGTTGCACAGACGATTAACAAGGTAACGGTCCGATCATCAAGTTGAAATTTAGATCATCAAGTTACTTGTCCATTCATTAAGTTAACTGTCCGATCGTGAAGTTGAGCGTCCGACCACAATTTAGGAGTGCGGTAAGCAAGTTGAGGGTGCCATCATGAAATCAAGTTGCCACTCGAATTTCCCCCAATCTCAGCCCCTTGGTATTCAGCAACTTAATGTTCTCCTATCTATTTCCTAAGATTTGAACGGAGAGACCAATCAACCAATCAACTAGCCATCCAGCCAACCAACCTATCAACCAACCAATCAACATACTGTACATTGTTTTATAGTTGCTAGCTTGCATTACTGTATATTTTCATGTGCATTTCATTTGCTCAAGCTCAAGCCGCCAGTAACTTTTTCGTATTCACTAATACGTCAAAAGCGAAATGGAGTCCTTTGTTCATAACAAGTGAACTGAAATTTTCTGAAGAAAATATATAGATATGATAATTTGCTCGTGTTCCTCAGAATCGATGGGCTGTTAGGCTGAAACTTTCGAAATTATGTATGTAATAGAAATCCTTGGATCGTGCTGATAATGACCACTGGTTATAAATTCCAAAACGAAGTTGTCTTTATAAATCTTTGCCTGTGCTGCTAGTAAAGAATAGATTCCAAGTTAATTAGAAGTAAAATATAATCCATCGCTCCCGCTGCATACATCCAATGGGTTCCAGGTTACCTAACGTTGTATTATCGGTTATTCACGTTGCCTATAATTTTAAGGTCGAAAGGTATTTCGCGGATGCAAGTATAATTAGCGTAGGTATTACAATGTATATTTTATCGCTTTATACCTATGATTGCTCGCCCTGACCGCTTCCGTATAACCTTTGGCTACCGTCGGCAATCCCTGACCTTTACGTTCGAGGAATGCAATGCGATAATACTCCAATTAATCCTCAGGGAAGGATTAGCTCTCTATGCTTAACATTTGCTACGGCGAATATTGATTTGTCATTAAGATATTAGGCCTTAAAGGGAGATTCTCGGCACATGATGAATAGCTAGCTCGAAGTGCGCTCGGCGTCCATGGAAGATATAATCTAAGGCTGCTCTATAAGGCAGCTGTATTGGGCTTCCTATCCATGTATACTGATACTATGGCTATAGTCACTATAAGACTATGTATCCATCGAGATTACTTTGCTATCGTTATTAATATCCCACTACATAATAATATACAGTTTGTTGGTGTCTCTTCGTCCTGATCTGAAGGATAAGAGAAACTTCATCTACTGATCAGGCAGGGGGTCTTTGGCTTTCCACATTTCTTTAAGCTGAGTACTGAAGACATCTCAAGAACTTAATAGTAACACGGATATAGGATTATATTTCATTTCGTGAAGGAATATTTTTTCTGAACCCATGATGAGCAAGTTAAATGAAAGCTCAAAGATAAGAACAGGAAAAGAAATTCTCGAAAATGAAATCAGGAAAAAAAAAGAGATACTAAAACGGGGCTTCGCTAAAAGTGATTATCAATTGTTGTCATTTTATGAAGGCGCGGGCCATCAGTATGGGTAGTCAAAACTGCACCTTACAGCAAGATAAGATCACTATAAGTCATGTTGTGGTTTCTATATGTATATTTTATCTCTATTTAGATGTAGTTACACTTGGACCTTGCATCGAGATAAGGTGGCCATAAGTAACAGTGCGCTTTCTATCTATATGTGTACTATTATTGCATAGGGATATTATTACTATATAGGACCCTATGTCAAAATAAATTAACGAATTATGTTTTCTATTTGGATATTGTAGCTCTATATAGGCTCAGTCGCTACTGGAACTCGCTTCGAGATTTAAGTGTGATATTATTTTTTTTTTACTCGCTTGTGCGTTTATAGTGAGTATATGACCCTATGTAGAGTACACACAAGATGATTTCCGTACTAGATATGTATGATAGCACCTGACGCAAATAAACTTTCGCTATAACATCGATTCTGTACGTCGATCTGTAATGTTGCAACGTACGTACAATGTAGTGTGAACTTGTGATATTAGTCTAGCAAAGAGTAACTGAGGATAGTTTCCATCGTTAATTGCAAACTAATTCTGCATGAGATGACCGGCAACTGAATCCTTTGGAGCAGCACTGAGCTACTGCCCGTCTCAAAGGGTTGATGGTTAACGCTTAAAAACTCAATCCATATCCAACGTTCAGAATTGAAGCTCCGTGAAAGCTAGAGATATTTGTAAAATTTTGGTAGGGTACCTGTTGGCGAATCGAATACGCCGTTACTGCGGCTCATTTACTGCCGCCATTGTAGTGACGGACGTCGACGTCCTCGTTTTCGTCGCATATATCGTACAATACATCGCGGCTGACGGCGTATCGGCTGCAACTCTTATAGGAAACTTCTGTGAGACGCAGACTTGATGTGGACACTCATAACCGTTATTTTAGCGCATCGATCGTAGCGTCATCGTCGTCTAAATCTTCGTCATCGTTGTCATCGATGACTACCGTGCTCGAAGGTATCCACCAAGATTGCCGAGCCCACACCAAGTCTCCCTTTCCCAAGCGTTCCCAGTAAGTGTTGCGGCCGATATGCCGTCAACAGCAAAGCAGGAAATGCGCTCGCGGCCTCTAACTCATAGAGATCATTCAGCATTGCGTAATATTTTTGCCAGGCCGTATAGATCTGTCGAGGCGATCTCTTGTGACAACATCCCTCGGCTCTGCTTCAAATTTCAATGAATAAAATAACTCTGGAGACCAACGCCCGCCCGCTGCTTCATGGCAAATAGATTCGGTTTGGACGCAAGTGCAACTCTTCCGAGTCCAGAGATTTATGGTCGCCAACTGCTCTGTAGCCGCTGCTGTTGAGGATGGATGGTGGCTCAGAGTGTCTTAGTTACCCTTTTTGAACGATGCAATTATATATTGTTGATACTATGGACACGAGTTGAGTGTTGTTGATACTGCTGTGTTCCATGGGATTATTCAGAGAACAGTGGTTACCCTCTTTGAGCGATGCAATTATGTTGCTCATACTTTGGAGATGGCTTGTGTCTTGTGTGCGTGCTGGTGTGGACAGATGGTTTACAGTATTTTAGTTGTTCTTGAATGAATGCAGTTAATTAGCTAATACGCGTACATTGGGGAAGAGTTGTGTGTCGATGCTGTCATGGAGGAATGGTTCACAGTATCTTAGTTACCCGTATTAAACAATGCAGTTGTTAATGTTTCAGAGAGGAGTTGCACATTGTTGCCGCTGTAAATGATTAACTTTGTAGATCTCAGGTACCCTCTTAGCTCAACTCAGTTTGTAGGAGAGTAGTTAATTAGGAGACTGTTAGGAGATCATTTACGAGATGAGTTAATTTCACCTTCTTGCTGGTGCTGCTGTACATGGTAAGCTCACGGGCATAGTTCTGACGTAATGTTTTTGACCCATACAGCAGCTACTGCACTGAAGATGAGCAGAATGTTAGTGCAACTGCTGTAGAGGATGACTCACCATTGCTCACGCATGAAGTAGTGAACAGACCTGTGTTTTTTTATTACATTTATTCCATCACTGGTGTAGCTGTGAACGGACCCTGTTTTTATTAAATTTATTTTCATCGCTGCAGATGCAACCGTGAACAGGCCCGTGTTTTCTCGCTGTCTGGCAGGATCGAAGGTGCGCAAGGCCTCGCATTTAATATTGTTTTCGCATGCAGGAGTTTCGCTATTATCAAATTTTTCCAATTAAGTCAGTCAGCTGTCAACTGCGCGTCACCGTCTCTGTCGAGCCCGAGCGGATCTCTGCTCGCTTTCGTTATTTACTCAGAGACTCGGATGAATTAACAGAGGAAAGCTTGTTGAAGTACTTTTTTTTTCTTTGCAGAAAGTCTTTATTGTTCAAAGTTGCCAAGTTTACGCTTTAATTTTGATGGAGATAAGGCTTCAGTGTTATTAATTTCGTGAACAAGGTTCAAGGTTTTTAATTATGAGAGGATGTCGTGGGAGGTTTCGATCTTATCAATTCATTTTTTTTAGGTTGTAAAAGAGGTTTCGTGTCATTAAAGTTATGGATAGGTTTCATTTTCTCTCAATTCCTGAAATATTTTTGAGTAATCAAAATAATGGAGAGGTTTCGTCTTCACTCAATTTATGGAAAGGTTTTGGTGTTAACGTGTTCGAAATGCTACGTTTTCTTTTAATTTGTGGGTGGATTTAAATATTCTCTACTTAATGGAGTGGTTTCATTTTTCTGTTTTTATTTTTTGACAGGCTTTGATCAAAGTTATGGAGAAATTTTGTTTTCTTTCTATTACTGGGGATGTGCTGGTGCTATTTTATACGCGTTGCAGTATTTCGAATTGCAACTCTGCTCAATAAACTTCCTGAGTATTTATTAGATCCCATTTCTGATAATGTCTTAAAAAAACGTTTTAAAGAATAGGTCATGCAATTTTAGTAGCTTTTGTTTTGTTTATGTTGCCCCAAGAGTTTGTTAAACTTTCAGTGACTACGCAGATGAAGTATTCTACAGTGTATTACTACTTTACCAAATACTTGTACTGTATAAAATGTGTCTGTGTGTAATACACCTATCAAACGTAGAGAGTTCATTATCATGAAATGAATTAACGGAGAATTTTAGGTGTGAAATAAAATTACACAGAGGTGCAGCGTAATATTTATACATACAATTTCTTTGCTGTGATGGTTTCAGATTAAAGTTAAAACCGGTCGACGACGAAGAACAACTTCCATCGGCAACAAGCTTTTGATATACGCGCTGAAACACCATAATCACAGATACGGACAAAAAATTTTAGCATACTTAGACCACTGGTCTAAAATTTTGAAATTCTCGTTGAGATGGTCTATGTCCCGATCCCAACCTCGGGGTAAATTTATGAATTTATACTTACTCTTAGGCCAGTAAGTACGCTATTTCAGCCAGCCTGCGGGTCAGCCAGCGAGTTGGCCACAGAGTCAGGCAGCCAATCATCTGCATGGTTTGTGAAACAAATTGTTGGGGACTAGTTGTCGAGGCGCAGGTCTCTTGTGATACCTCCATCTATACTAACTCCAGGATGATAATATAGGCGTAAATCGAAGATTTGCTGTTGTTAAAAGGTATTCATCGTCTTCTCCTTGTCTTTATGGTTCTTCGGATAAGCCCGCTTTCTAACAAGGAAATTTAACGTAGATATTTAATATTTTCTATTTTACTCATAAATCCACTCAATAACTAGTAAAATTTCGTAGCTTCAACTTGCTTGTAAAATTTCATCGATAGCTCTTTGGATATTTGAAATGTATCAATTATTTTTTAATTTAATGCAAGAATTATACCATGTACACCATGGCCTTAGTCCTACAGGGAAATTTGAATTTAAATTGATCACGCGATGCACAGTTAATAATTTCAGCTGTGTCGATTTTCCAGTTACTTACGTAAGGTCTTAGTATTTGAAATTTCTCTATTCTTGATACGCTAGAATTATTTTCACTAAAACTCTTCCTGCTTTCGGTGTGGGGCCTTCAATGAAGCCTGATACTATTATTAATTCAATACCAAGCGAGCAGGAAGTATACAAACTGCAAAACGAACTTCATTCAGCGCTTTCTTTTTTTTTTCTCCAGACTGAGACTGATAAATTTTTAGTTAGGTCCACTAATAATTTACCTCGGAGCAAAGTCCTGTTAATGAAGCACTAGGAAGTGACATTTTTTAGTAGAAAGACTTTCAGCTCAATACTAAGCGCTTTGCTTTTCATACTGCCTATAGGCCTGCTAATCAATATTCTTCTTTACGTGCATTCATATCGTGTTGTTAGTGACAGAGCAAGATTATTTTTATTGTAACCGTAAAATTTCTGCTACTTCATAAAGGTTGAATGGATAATCTCATTAAAGCTTATTGTAGGTATTTTTTATAGTAAACGAAATCAACGAAATACCGCAAGTAAGAAAATGTTAAAATCTTAACGTCAAGCTGATGCAATTTTTATTTTTACCAATACTCAAAAAAGGTAACTTCGTCCTCTTTCGTTCTTTTCAAGTAAAATTTGGTCCTTTCATTGAACCTCAGAATCGTAAAACTGATCATAAAGACAGAGTCTTTGATATTTCAAAATCCGAACTCTTTATCTGAAGCAACAAAGCCAAACAATGTATATTTTTTATCTTCGCCATCATTACAATAGAAACTCCACATTTTACAGCAAATCAAGAACAGCAACGGCAGCAAATTAAAACCTTCTTTGTTGAGGCTGTCAGAAGCTGACATTATTACCGGGCTTTGTAATGACCAATAGAGCGGCCTTATTTGTTCTGTATTTTTGTCAAGCCTGTCAGCGTTGATGAGACGATCGAGCAGCAATTTAGGGCACCTGGAGACACACTATAGTGCTGGTAATAACTTGATTGAAACGATGAAAGGGATTTTATCACCAAGAGAAGGTCTTACTGCAATGAAAAGTTTTTACCACGATGATAAGATTTTACCATAGTAAAGAGATTTTATCACAATTGGAAGTTCTTACCACAATGAGAATATTTTATAATGGTGAGAGGATTTTACCGGATTGAGAAGATGTTACTACATTTAACAGATTTTTACTTCAATGAGAAGATTTTACAATGGTAAAAGATTGTACCACATTGAAGAGATTTTACCTCAATGAAATTAATTTAGCCCAATGAAAAGATTTTATAGCTGTGAAAAGTTTTTGCCACATTATTACTACAATGAGAAAAGTTTCCCTCAATGAGTAGATTTTACAACGGTGAAAAATATTTTACCACTTTGTATATTGATGAGGACCTGCAGATAACAGTAGTACCGTTAACCAATATAATGAAATAGTGAGACCATTTAACTACATAGTATATCTTATAATAATATAAGTACCTAACCTGAGTTTGTCTCTCATGTACTACACAATTTTGAGCAAATGTACTGTCATATTCAAGCCGTAACATTTAATTAGTGATGATCCTCGAGAGCGACAAAACTCGCGAAAGCTCGAGTTTTTATTCTTCAGATTATGTAGTTCTTGCAAACAGAAATTGTTGGTTTTATTAACTCATAAAACGATGCTGTAAAGTTCGATGCTTTTAGTAGAAGAAAAGAGTTAAGAATTTTTAATCTTCATGAACGTAAAATATGAGTTCATATTCGGTCGTACACTACCCGCGTGGCAACCTCCACTCACTTGTTGTTCACAATACAACCCGTTGGCGGGGTAATAATTTTGCCTATCGATCTTTTTCTTTTATTTATTTTCTCTTGGCCAGGATGCCTGCTCTTACAGCAATTACTATTATAATATATGATGAGTCTTTTCCTTTGAACAGCGCATTTGATCTTTTTCTTCTATTTACAAAATTTGCAAGAGAAAGAAACGTAACTTAACCAAACCAAGTTAGCCCACAATCTGAGCTAACTAAAATATACTAATCAAGTTTCATATGTGGCCGTTAGATGTTTTAAAAAACAAAAAGATTAAGTTTCACACATTGTTCGACATCGACAATACGAAGAACTTTCAACACTGCACTGTAAAGCAGTTCTCTTTGCCCTTAGATTCATAGCTGCAGTAACCAAAGTGGCTCCATGGCTGCAGTAACCTAAACCAGATCGCCTTCTCAAACATATTTATTTCTTAACATTTCTAACATAAATTACCACGAGTCTGACTGATGTAGACTTTATGAATGGTGGCATTTGAAATTTCAGTCTTGCATTAGGTGAACTATGGATATGAATATGTGGCCTATGTTGACGTTGCAGGACAGTGTTTAGAGCAGAATGGAGTTCAGAAGTGGACCAACCGGTATTTGATATACAGTATATTACTTACGTACGTACATCCCGTGCAAGTAGCACGACAACCGATGCAGTTAAGGGTGCATGGCGGTGCACTGTATTCTGCACCAGAACTATTTCTTGTCTCTGTCTGTCCGGTGTCGTATTGTCGGCAGGTGAGCTTATCGAGTACAGGGATTAGCTGCAGAGTTCGTGGCCGTAGCAGCTCAGACGCAGTTTTCTAACTTAGGGTTTGTGGTAGGAGCACATACTTGCAGTTGCAAGAGTAGAATAATTCATGTCTCCCAGCCATAGTTTCTTACTACTTTCTAGCTTTGGGTTTAAAATAGTAACGTATGCTTGCGACTCTGTAGAGTATTTATTTCATAAACATTTTCCACCCAAGAAAAACCTCATTTAACATAAAAGCTTAAAATATCCGCAAATGCTCGAATTAGTAGCAGAATTTATACCTCAAACTCATTTTCCAACCACTTCATAACTTTAAATTTGAAGTAGGAACGTATACCGACAACCTCAGGGGTTAGCTATGTCGTAGATTCCTTGCTTTCGATCGTATCGTAGTCTTGCTTAGAATTCCCTCAGAATTTCAGAATATGAAATAGGAGCGCTTCATGCCAAATTATCATAGCTCTGCCGAACTGGAGAATTTCCGATGGCAACTTCTGCTTGCCTATATTGGTCTTATCGAATTTTTAGCTATTGGATTTCAGCGACATTATCATGCACCTTTGGACTCGATAGTTTCCATTTACTTCATCTTAAGTATGTTATTACAAAACTGTAACTCTTTTACTCTCTACATAAAATATCAGATTTTATACTAACAACACGTGTTAAAACTTGACAGCGCATTGCATTCGATCGATAGAGAGTAACTACGTAGCCTAAGTTTTCTTATAGTGATTTGCTTTGTTGTACTGATTAGTGCCAGTCTCTCTGAGGTTTTATTCCACCATGCGTAACCGTTATTTCTGTTTTAGAGAACAACGTGTGTTATGAACTTCAAGTTCATCATGATTATATAAATGGACCTTAAGAATAGTATAAATAGTAATGAAAACGAGCTACACATATTTTGATTCCATAGCTAGCAAGACTAGAACTCTCATCTAGCTTCAGCACGCAATATCACCTTGCCTCCGCAGCTTTTTTTTATGAAAAACGCTGCTAGGGAAATTCATATTAATCATAAATTTATTTTCTGTCAGACTTGTACACTCTTCTACCATAGATTAAAGGATTTTGTCCAGTGGACTCATGTAATTATATGTTTTTTATTGACTAACACACTTCACACACTTGATCTGAAAGTCATTTTTATTGTTTTTAAGGCCATGTTTATTTTAAACTTTTTTGCTTAGCATATTTTATTCGCTATTCTGGCGAAGACACTGTACTTTTATTGATAATTACGTTTTACCTACTGAGCGTAGAAGATATACTGTTATTTTATCAACTAGCACTCTTTACATGCTAGTGTGAAGATACAACCGTAATACCCTTACTGCAGCGAAGAACTAGGGATGTATAGCATACAGCATCGCTCCTCACTGTGTCCGTGTCCTATCTATATGTCTCCACACGCTCAGTGAATAACCAACTGTTGCGGTGGCAGACAATGTTGTGCTGCAGGTGCTGTTTGTCCATCGCTGCGAGACTATCCAGCGGACTGTGAGTGTTCAAAAGGACGCTAGTTCTTACTAACTGGCATATGTCCTGGTTAGCACAGGTGAGCGTCTGTCTAATCGGTGCAATGGCCACTCATGGGTGGGCGGGTGGGAGTTGGAAATTCGGAGTTGCGGCCTGTTTTTACTCTAGCAACTGCACGGCAATCGCCCACCTCTTCTTAGTAGACATGTGAAGGCATATTTTCCTTGTACGCAGGGAAGTCTCTCTAACGGAAAGTTATTTTTTAGCTTTCAAAATGCAAATCTAATCAGACTACTAAGTAAAGTTACATCTTTAAAGGTAAATCTAATAATGCTCTTGCTTAGATTTACTTTCATAAAGGTAGACATAAATTTACCATTTTAGAGATTTCTCTGCATGTGGGAATGTAAAGGCATATTCTCATTCTCCAGGCAAGAAGATTTTATGCACAGGACGTACTATAAGACATTTGTAACCTCTGACGAATGCTATAGCAAGGGAGAAGCAACATGAACTGGAGCATCAACCTAATTGCTTAACTTTAGGGGCCCAATTGCAGGCACCATAACAATCTTGGTGGCTACTCCTGGAGGCTCTCAAAAGTTGGAAGTTCAGTGATGTTCAAGCGGCACCCAAAGTTGCGTCGAGATCCTCTTCCATGACCTCGTCATGTGCCCCAATACTTCTTACAAACACAGGCTTCCCGTCCAAAATTTTCCCCAAAGCCATTACAATTTCCTTGGTGCGCTCTCCATAGAAACTCGGACGATCCACAATTCTTATGCTATGGCTTTTGTTGATCACTCTTGAACGAGCCTTTGGGGCGCAGGCTTTTGAGAGAGGGTGAAGTTGCTCGTCTTAGCCGCAAACAATTACCAAGGAGAGGAGGCACAGTCCAACGACGTTCTCAATTGTGGCCTACGTCTGGAACTGGCGGGGTCTCCAGCCACTTGGCGGTACGTAAACCGAGTGACTGAAACTGGTCAAGAGCAATGAAAATCAAACATAGTAATAGGTTACATGCATATATTCGCAACGGAAAATATACCAACTTAAGTTATATAGTCCAGCGACAGTCTCAGTATTGGGTACGTCTGGAAATTTCGGAGACTTCGCTGCTTTGGACCTGGTGCGGTCTTCAACCATATGACTGAGCTTGAATCGAATCTTTGAACTACCTTAATAAGAAGCAGCAGATATCAAGCAAAAAATTTTATTTTCCGGTGCTCACTCTGACACTTTCCATTGTGGCCTTAAACTCTGAAATTTACCTGATTGGAACTGCCCTGACGATGCATGACGTGAATTGTTGACTTCGGTAGGGGACAGCAAAACGATCCAAAGATTCCATGATCTGCACATAATAGAACTAGAGCACTCTGATAGCGCATACCTCCGCCAAGCGAGGCAACGGTTGCAAAAAATTCAAATTGGCTCTGAAACCATAAAATCTAATCATTTGTGTCTTTTGATAGTAATAACAGCTTGTGCAATTTTCTTGAAGATCCGTTCATTACTTTTTGAGTTATATTGCTAACAAACGTTATGACAAACATGAGTCAAACATACAAACGAACAAACCGATCTGCACCAAAATGTAATTATTAATGTCTTTCAACATTACTAACAACCCCTATAAATTTCATAAACATCCATTCATTATTTTTTAAGTTATTGTGCTAACAAGCATAAAATTAAAAACAGTGACAAACGAACGAACCTGGCAAACGGGTCATTACAAAAATTTGGTCATTTACTCTTTGTTATTGTAATAAATTGAAAGTATTTTAAGTGGAAAAAAAAACTTTTGGGGAATGTCATAATGTTACTATGGCAACACTGGTTATTGGGAGGTTACTTCCAGGAACGGATGCAATTTGATTCTTTTGTTGTCCCAATAGCGAAGCGTTCAGTCTCCGTAGATTCGCTGGACGTTTTATCATCTCTCATAGCTGCCGTTCCTCCAACCTCTATCCGTTGAACTGTGCAAAACTGTAAATCAGAAGTCTTGACAGTCCTTTTCGTGTTTGGAAACTATTTATGGTTAAGTCAAAGCAATATTACCTTTAACTTTTTTTTCTCAAAGAATGTCTTCTTATCAAAGGTTGTAAAGAACCTTTTGAAGTTATACTGTTAACTTATTACCAATGGTTCGTTCTCTTTATAGAATTTGTGATAAATAAATAAAAATTTAAGTCAGATTTTTACTCTGAGAATCTACGCCTGAACGAGAAATATCCAGTTCATTACAGTTATGTACCTAACAACTCATGTTAATTTCATAAAAATCCATTCTTAACTTTTTGAGTTATGGCATTGAGAAAAATGAGGCAGACAAACAAACAAACGGATGAACATATCTTCACCAAAAGTTAATCATTTGTTCCTCCTAACATGCCTAACAATCTCTGTAAATTTCGTCCAAATCGGTTCAGAACTTTTTGAGTTATCTTGGTGACAGACAGACAGAGAGACAAACACAACGAAAACATAACATCCTTGGCGGAGGTAATTAAGCCACAATACTGTTAAAGCTAAATAGTAAAGCTGCTGTTGTCGCACACCCTAGCTGGGGAACTAACATGCATTGATTCGTGTGACAGATTTTGTCTAGAGCTCCGAAGAGTGCACGGCTGCTGCCGACCACAGATTGAAAGGTAACGTCATAGACGGGAGGCTCTACGACAACTGTATCCCTCCCCCGACCTCAAGGCCAGTTGTCAGTAGCCTCTCACCAGTATATTATTCATGATACAAATGCTAATACTGTATTGCCAAGCGCCAAGACTTTCCTTAATAGCTTAGGAACAGAACATTTAACTTTGTGATCACAAGCGAGGCAGCGTCACGAACCACCTCGCCACCACCTAAATAATTGTAACAGGTTTAGTCCGGAATTTACATTATCTAACCGCTTTTGTGATCGCATAAGCTACGTTGCTAATATTTGGCAAGGAACAGGGAAATATTTCGAAAAGCATCTATTGTATTGGCGATCCAAAATGAGATGTCACAATTTAATGATATGCGTTCTCAAATACGCCCAAAGTGTGTACAAAAATTACTGCTTGGTTGTCTGAACTGCAATAGCTCTTAAATATTCACGAATGCATGTTTCTCCTCATTTTCCTTTAGGAGGACTAACATTAAAAATATTCAGAATAGTAGTAAGTTAACAATAGGGGATAAATCATCACTATGAAATTATTCCAGACTGCCAGAGATGTAAATTTTTCACTAATTATTACGTCACTAACTTCACCAACTGCCGAGTGTTTCCTACGGATGTAACAGAAGCGCCCCAACTATAAATAAATACACTTTGCAACATCCCGCTATAAAATCAAGCTGCTGGGAAATTCCCAAACTTCCCACAAGAAACTGTGTTTTGTGTTTCCCTTGCACGGTTGCAAAAACTGTGACATTTCCCAGTCGTTAGTTTCTTCTGGAAGGCAAGCAACAAAAGTATGAGCAAATCAGAATGTGGCTGTAATTGTGAGAAACTTGCCGCTGTTTCCTAATGGAAAGCAAACATGAGAAGAAAAAGCAGTTTACTTGGCCCTCCTTTGTCAAACGGGCGGCGACGGTTGACAGCGAGTCGGAAACCCAAGCCCGCAATTGATTGCAAGGATGCTGAGGTCTCTTTATGCAGCTACTTCCACGGCCCAGCTCCGCGCCTAAGGAATTCGAATACAAACCTCAGCGTCTTTTCCACTCTCTAGCTGCACGAAACGGACGATTTGTCACGTCCCTGTGCCATTTTGGCAACAATTTAACGAGCTTTGCATTGCAAGAAGTGAGTTGCGGTCAATTTGCAGTCTATTGCAGGAATGGTGCCTGCTAAGAACAAAAAGTTTTCTTGGCCAACAAATTTTGTGAGCTTTTTGGCAAACCTCGAAAGCGCCCTGCACGTGTTGTAATCACGATTTGTCAGAACCACTTGTACGGAGTTTAAAGTATCGGTTTGAGCTATTCCCCTCCCCCCTCCATTGTCTTTTCTAGAAACAGGGCTCGCTATTAACAAAGTTCCTGTTTCAAAAACGCAACGGAAAGCGTTACATCTCGAGTGCAGAATACGATCGTATCCCTTACCGTACGGGCTAAGCCTTACTTTTGTTTACCAAACGCCAGGCCGACACACACCCGTGTATTGGATTTTCTGCTGGCGGGTTCTCCCTCGGCTACTGAAGCAAAGCGCCAAGAACAAACAGAGGCAAGAAAAAGTATTTGGGAAACCAGCGCATGGCGGCTGTGGTGACGCATTCAACTGATTTAACGTAATTGGAATTTCTCATAGTCTTCACTGCCTATATTGCACATCTGACGGCAAGAAGGAACAGCAACAATGTGTGTTTTTATCAGGAAATTTAGAGCTTGACAGCGGCAGCAGTGCCTGGAAAATGTCCCCATATCCCCAAGACGGATCACGGTGGCTGACCTAAACGAAATCCATTTTTTAGGAAGGGAGAGGGGAATCAGAAAGCGACAATGACAACGTTTGTAACAGATTCGGTAAACATACCCAAGCGGCGGTAAGGAGTAGAGACACTAAGAATTCATTGAAAAATCAAACCATAAAGTAAATTTCTAGGCAGATCAAGCCTCCAAGGACAAGTATAGACGTAACAAAAATGTTGGATAAGCTCTTGGCACTTATTGTTATGCGTTCAATAATTTCGGTGGACCGACTCTCTAGCAGTCTACCATGGCACGAGAAGACATTATTTTGGCATAACTCAGCACGAAGAAGATTATAATATCGTCCAGGTCGGGGTCAGAAATATATGATCCCGGCGGGGTTTACTGCTGTAATGCAACAAGAAATACAGTTGATCGAAAAATAGAATTCCTTACTTCAAAGGAAGCGAGGCCAATAGAAATATTATAGCTTAGCGCAATGTACGCGAAATTAGGATGTGGGGGGGGG
>LQNS02277717.1:24230735-24244043 GCA_001587735.2 Parhyale hawaiensis | reverse complement strand
GGGTGGGAGTCTTCAATGAAGACCCTAACCAAATTCTAGGCCGCACTAGAAGTGAAAACGTAATTCAGATTTTATTGAAGTCGAAATATTCTGTTTGGAACACTATTGTATAGGAACCTGTTGAAACACAACATGTTGTTTGACACAAAGGCTTGTACGCTTGCAGCAACAGATGGTGCCTCCCTGCCTTCAGTCTACTGCTGCGTCAAGAACAAGGAGAAACAACAAAAATTCTTTGGGAAATCAGCACATGGCAGTTATGGCCGCAACGGCGGCGGCGGATCGGATGGCTTGGCAGACAAACAGAGCGGCGCGCGGCTCCCTCGCCGAGACAACACGGGAGGCACTACAGTGGGTCTCGGGTGTACCAACTTCCCCGTAATGGGTCATCCGACTCACTAACGAGCTAATTGAGCGCATCTATTGGCCAAATATTTATTTACCAATAAAAGCTGTGTACTCTTTGGTATGAATGTCAAAGATTTGCAGCTATTGGTTGATGCAATCTGTGTATATTTTTTAAAAGATGCCGTGTACCCTAAGGCTTGATTTATACTGTAGTTGCAAAGTAAATGATTGATGTAGAAGTGTTAATTTTTTCCCAACAGAAGACGGGTACGTTAAAGTACGGGGACCGTAAATGACGGCTTATAAGGTATTGCCATGTTGAACCACACGAAATAAATGCAAGTAGTCGATGACGTTAGGGAAATTGCGGGAGTTCTCCAATGAACTGACATACGGTTTTTTCCGTAATATTCACAGAGTTTCCTCCTTAAAACGTGCGAATTTTTTTACCGGGCAAATTGGGGTCAAGGCGATACTCTTCTAACTTAATTTTATGTAAATCATGGTCAGAAACATTGCAAATGTTACTGCAGTACTGACGGTTTGAAAAAAATACGTATTTCTTAAGAAACGCGTTAAATTATCCCCAGCTAAAACCACTGCTGCAGTAGAAGTAATAACGTTATGCAATATTATTAAGAGTAATGATACTGATGCTAAAAGCCTGCAGGTTTTTGTAATTGTATTAAGATCTGAAATTTTCATTATGTGGAGAGACGCATGAATCTATCTACCACAGTGAGCGGATCGCTGGTTGCATGAATGTATCCCATAATGGTGTTGTGTTTCTTCTTTAATATGCTAATATTTATTCATGCTGTAGCACTTGCGTGCTGAACTGATGGCACTGGAAAAGGTGGGATCGAATACCAAACCAAGTAAGCGATCATTGTGATGCTCCATGCGCTGAGTTAGCAGTTGCTTGGCATTCACAGCTACACTGGGAGCACTTACCTTACCTAGAAATGGGAGGGTAGGAGGCGCGGGTCGTTGAACCTTCCGTCGATAGCACCATAGTTCTTGACGACCCGTGGTCGACTGCAGACGTACTCACTCCTCCGGGGCCAGTTGGTCTGTATCCTCATCACGAATCAGTGCGTGTGGGTTTTCCAGTTGAGGATATGGTCAAAATTGATTTTACATTGATGAAATAACATGGCTTTTCTGGACTGAAGCCGTGGATGTATGAAAACAAAGTTGTAGAGGCAATGCTTGAAGCGAACAGTGTACGTTTCTAAATAGACGTCATGTCAGCAGAGGTAAGAAAATTCTCGAATGACTTTTATTTTCCAAAGAATGGCAAGTGTGCTGAGGTGTGATGAAGAATGCTATAGAGTAAACCTTAAAACAATTATTGGCTTTTTAGAAGCTAAAATCGTAAAGCAGCTTCTGAGGCGACCAAAACTGTTATTAGGGAATGTATGAAATAATATTTAATTTATTTCCCAGTGGGAGGACACGAGGTAGGCTACGGCGAGGGATAAAGAGATAAAAGTTTGATCTATAGTCAAATTGCTAAGTCATATACTCTGTATATATGTATAAAACTCTGCGTAATTGTAGTTAGTAGTAGCACCCCCAAGTACTAGTAAGTGACAAGTTTAATTCTTTTAGTACAGACGGTAGCTCTAAATACACCTATAACCGCAGCTAAAACAAGTGGAACGTCCCCGTGGCTGTCGTGATGTTGTCAGCAGCAAGAGCTGGTCTTCTCTAACATCGTAAATGTAAATTGTAAAAATGATGCTCCTATATAGTGTCTACAACTATGTTTATTATATTTGTGATTTTTGTATTCAGTATTCAGCAAGCAAGAACAAAACTATAATAAATCAGTGCATACGGACATATATATATTTCTCTCAGGGCGACAGAGATTATCGGGTCTGCTTGGCTTTAACTTATTTGGTACTTCAATCATGGACACCATTCGATTTGCCGCTTGGGATCGATTTTCCGACTGTAATCGCTTGCTGATTATGCTTGAGACGGCCTCTAAGTTACTAACTCAATGCTACTTGAAACCATAGGTAAACGGTTAACCCATGGAACTCGATCCAAAGCTGTGAATCCAGGATTACTGTTCCCAACAAGCTAAAACTAACTGGACTTGATTATAATCACTGCAAATAGCCGAGCTAAAATACAACCTGGATTATTTAGGCCATGCATGGCTGATATAGCCGATGATTGGACCTGCCGCTTACAAAAAGTTAATGGCTTCGATGCGTGCAATAGTTAGACGACCTTGGTATGGTACAGCTTGCTCGATGATCCATAACGCTCCCGATTATAATTCTGCTACTCAATTTAGCTGCATTCTCTTATAGTCGGCCGCTTTTGGCAATCACGCTGCTGACCTTCTGAACTACTGGTGCGGAGATTGATCGTTTCTTTTCTAAGTCTTTCTTGCGCTGACGCCCCTAGTAGTCATTATGTTAAAAGCGACCTTTGATTGTTCTGCATGGCTTCCTCAGTATGTGTTTTATGATTTTCTTATGAAGCTGCTTGTATCTTCTCGTAATTCTGGAATGACCCTCAGCATATGGAGGCAGGCCTATGATAGCACTAGCTATTACGTGGTTCCTAATTTTGTGAAACTAGCTTGCAATACACTGTATGCATTGGTATCTAAAAAAATTATCCTTTCAAAATCATTCAGATGGCAATGCATTATAACGATATGATAAAAGTTTCGCTCTAAAAGCTTATTCTTTAGGAAAAAGATGTTTAACCACGTCTCTCGTCAATCACTTACCCCCACCCCGTTTTTTGGTTCTACCTCTTCCGTCTGCAACTCTGTTTTTGCCCCTGCCTAACTCCAGCTTTTACTACGTGCATATACATACAGTAGATTTATGCCTGTTTTAAATCAGTAAGAATTTAATAAAACATCGGTTTCTCATAGGCACTGCACTGCGCTGTGAAGCAAGTTGCTTGTGCTCTTCCTTTTTCTCCATCGGCATGGTTCAAAATCTTTTTTGTTTGTGTTGAGAGCAGGACTTGGACCTTCGAGATGATTAACAGTTTAATTGTTGTTTTCATTCATAATATTTTTCTCAGTTTCTAATTTTATGTTGGAGCTCACAAAATCTCCGTTATTATCGGTTACATGTGGCAGAGCAAACATGACTGCTCTAAAATAACTTTTTCGACCTAGAACCCTCGGTAGCTGCGGGCATGCGCGCTGCCTAGTTGTGTCGAGGTACCTGGGATCGATCCCCACACCAGGCGTAGTCTTTCTCAAGGCACTCAGTGCGCTGAATCTGCGCATTTGCTTGTTCGTATAGCTATCGTGGGGGTACCTGCCCTAGGGTAGGGGTGGCTGGTCGTTGAACCTTCCGTTTCGGCGCCATAGTTCTTAGCGACCCGTCGTCGGCTGCAGCTGCACTTACTCCTCTGGGACAGTTGGTCTATGTATATGTCAGTGATTCGCAACTGTTACACTGACATTGAGGACATTGGCGATTCATCCAGTCTCTTAATTCTAGCTTGCATTTCTTCACAGACGCTCTGTATTCTCAGCACCTATTTTACCAGCATTACTTTGCGATAATTTTAACAGTTATTATTTTAAGACTCACCTTTGGACCCTAGTGGCCCGTGGCAGATTAGAATTAATTTCCTCACCCGTCTTCTCTATCTTTTCATCACGGAACTGCCGTACTCTCCGGATCGATCTTTTTCTTTCAATATAATTTCTTAGCAATAATTTTGGCAATCATTACTTTAAGACTGACCTTCTGGACCTTGGAGATCCGTGGCAGATATATTCCGCCGCTTCCATAGAGGTCGAGTGCTCGAGCTGCAGATGACAGCTCTCCTGGAGAATGACCTCTCCAGGGTGTGCTGAAGCACGCGTCTCGTCTCAACGTCGTGATCTCACAGACAACTGGAACAAGGCAATCAGGATCACTGTAAATACTGAGGCTGAACTGTACATGGTATTGGAATCACATGCAGTATCGTCTCTCACGCCGACCTGCTCCATACCATGTGAGTGTCTCCGCTTCATCATTGGCTGAACGTTCTGCTGAAACAAATTCATATTGGATAGGTGCCACTCGCGTCCATATACGAGTCATGAAATGAATCCTCGAATTTTGAAGTTAAGGTCCTCATTGAGGATGATAGATGTGGTCTTAAAATAAGTAAAATGTAGCGTACTTTCCGGGAGAAAGCGTTGCACGATCTTTCAGGGTTTGAAAAAAAATGTTTTCAGTCCTATACTGAAATTCTTTTTCAGCCTTCGAAAACAGTTTAGCGGTGTTTCATTCCACTAGAAGTCTTGTAGAATTTATAAGTGAAAACACCGTGTATATAGCCCATATTCGGAGTATTCTATTAGAGAGACGTGATCCTCTCCGATGTCAGCATAATCTAATAAAATCTTTCTCAATTATAAATGGGTTGTTTGATGTTGCTTTCTTCTAATATACTCAATATACGTTGTATCTCTTCAGACAGTATAGTAGGTGGATACTCAAATTGATCATAAACATAAAATCACTCTTTTTTCTGCATCGCAAGGCATCATCTGTATTATTAATATCCGTACTTTGAGCTTACCCTTCACGTGTGCAAAAACATTTGCACATTTTAGCAGACGGGGAAAATCTTTCTCGCTACAATTTTCAAGCTTTCCGTCTCGTCAACGAACAAGCTTCAAAATGTCAAAATAGAACGAAAAGAAAAACAATTTCGTGTTTTGAGCTGCAGAAATTCGCGACTACCCCTGCAAGGAACTCGTATAGACTCGCTTCTGTTTGCGTATTCATAGGAAGCTTATTATTCACATCAAACAACATCGAAACATCACGAGGAAAATTCCTGCTCCATCAGTCAGTCTCGCAAATGTGCTGCAGCCTGCCGGAAAAATTCAGTGAACAAATCGCAGGAGCTTCAGGAGGAGCAGTTTTCAGAATTCTGAAATGGTTTTCCATTTGCAGGCAATGGGCAGAGTTTTCAATCAAGGTGGGCCAGTTTGACTGGAGTCTGTCACAGCTATGAGACATTGGATGGTGAAATGTAGGGCGCTCGTGGCTGTTTTCATGGCACTCCTTGGTGTCGTCGGTCCGATTGACTGCACGGAAAGTTGCGGTTGCAATTTAAACTAAATGGCCCTTGCCCGGGTCACTGCCGGAGCTAAAATTTTTCAGTGTTTGGTGATTCTCGAGCGGGTCTCTACCGAGTGCTGCTCGAATTATTTTCAGTTTTACTTACATTGGCCTGGTGTTCCTAGCTTTCCTTGGCCTGATGTTGATAGCGTTACATGGCCTGGTGTCCCAGCGTTCCTTGGCCTGGTGTCCCAGCGTTCCTTGACCTGGTGTTCCTAGCTTTCCTTGGCCTGATGTTGATAGCGTTCCTTGGCCTGGTGTCTCAGCGTTCCTTGGCCTGGTGTCCCAGCGTTCCTTGGCCTGGTGTCTCAGCGTTCCTTGGCCTGGTGTCCCAGCGTTCCTTAGCCAGGTGTCCCAGCGTTCTTCGGCCTGCTGTTTTCCATGTTTCGTGGCCTGGTCTTCCTTGAGTTCCTTTGCCTGGTGTTCCTCACGTTTCATGGCCTGGTGTTTCTTGCATTTCTTGGGGTATTTCTTGGTCTGGTGTTCCTCGGCTTGATGTTCATTGTGTTCCTTGGCCTGGTGCTTCTCTTAATTCTTGCCTGGTGTTCCTTGAGTTCATTGGCCTGGTATTCCTGGTGTCTTTTGGCGTAGTCTGTACTGCCTGACTAAGCTTTTAGCATGTTCGTGATCAGTGATTGTAGTCTGGGCATAATTATTTTTTAAGTTCACTGCCAAAATATGCGAAAATTTTGTATATTATACAACTAAGATGTTGCTACTTGATTTCTCGACTGCAGTTGACGAGTAGGCTGGTGACACTGGGTTCAGTTTCTGTAATGAATGTAGTTTGCAATTTGCATTGTGCAGCATTTTCTCGCTACATCATTTACGGCTCTTACGGATGTCATACTCCTGAAGTCGGACGCACGATGTAGTCTTCTGTTCCCCATAGGCAGTATATTGCGCCCCGGCCAATGCTTTGCTGCTTAAGTATAAACAGCAGGAAAATGCACAATTTTCAGCGCCCTAATTTATTACCTCCGCCAAGGAGGTTATGCTTTTGTCGTGTTTCTCTGTCTGTCTACTTGTCTATTTATCTTTCACCAAGACTACTAAAAATGTCCTGAACGGATCTTTACGAAATTTTCACGGATTGTTAGGCACGTTAACAGTAAAAAATTACTAAATTTTGGTGAAAATCCGTTTATCTATTTGTTTGTCTGCCTATTTTTTTCTTAGTACCATAACTTAAAAGTATGGATGGATATTCATGAAATTTACATGAGTTGTTAGGTATAATACGTAGTGTAAATGACCAAATTTTTGTGGTGATCTGTTAGTTCGTTCGTGTGTTTGTCGCTGTGTTTGATTTTATGCTGGTCAGCTCAATAACTCAATGAGTTATAAGTGGATCTTTATGAAATTTACTGGACTTGCTAGTAATGCTAAAAGATATTACCGACTTAATTTTGATGATGATCGGTTGGTCAGTTTGTATGTTTGACTTATGTATGTCACGCTGTATGTTAACAGCATAACTCAAGAAGTTATGAATGGATCTTTATGAAAATCACAGAAACTGTTAATACTATTGAAAGGCACAGATGATTAGATTTTGGTGTTGATACAAATCATTGTTTCAGAGCCAATTTCAATTTTTCGTTACCGTTGCCTTGCCTGGCAGAGGTATGTGCTTTCGGAGTGCTCTCTAGTTGTATATATGAAGAGTTATAGGAAAAAATGTTAACTGTGGCTCTTGGTATATCAGCCGGCATGCCGCTCACTATTTACCTATACGCAGCAGACAAATGCCTATAAATTTCAGATTGGGACATGACGGCTGACATACTTGGAAATCTTTGGTAACTAAGCACAAAGTTGTGTTTACAAAGATAGCAATTAAAGCGTTCTAAGGTTTTGTGCGGTATGCGAAGATCAAAATAAAAGCTATGGCATGAACCCACCTTAATTACTATATGGTGAGTTAACCAGTATTACCATTTTCGAATAATTTTCCGTTTTGTTTTAAGTTGTGAATTGTTTCTTTTTATGTCATTATACTTATTATCATTTCCACGACTTAATGCACGTAAGGATATACCCACTAATTAGATATTGGTATAGGGTTTCCAGTGTTATTGCTATCCACCTATTAGATGTCGGCATAGGGCTTCCAGTGTTGTGGTTGGCGAACCTCATTTTAAGTTTTCCAATGGTTATGTTCGTCGTTAGTGTTTTGTGTTTCTCGTTTTGCGAGAAGATTGTGTCATTTGGAATTTTCCGGTAGATGAAACGCTATTTTTAAAATTCTAAGTTGGTGTTTCCTGAGATGAACATTTTTTGTAAAAATGCTGTAGTTAGTCAGTACGTACATAAGGTACCTGTGCAATTCGAGCGATTTTATTTTTGTTGTTCCTCATATTAAAACTTAGCTTGGCTGTTTTTCCAGTGGGGTGCCTTACACTTTGTAACGTACTGTTAGTATATTATCGACCCTATGGTTTTTGTTAGTGATATATGTATAACGCCTTCAACTTCGTTTCCTATAGTTTAACATTAGCTTTTATTTTTTAATTTTTTTTTTCAAATTTGAGCTACACATTTGTGTAAACTGTATATATATCTACACATTCGAACTACCTCGTATCCTATTATTCCCAAGACTATTTTTTCCAAATTCCCCACACTTCACTGCTAGATATAACAGTTGCCCTATTTTTTTGCGCAAATAGCAAAAGGGTGTCTGCAGGCTTTCTTTTCCGCCGCTCGCCAAATCACTGCCTTGACTCCCTACTATATTTTGGAGCACTTTTGGATCGGCGAGGTAATTGGAGCCGCCCTCACTCCCGCTGCCAGATAATGACTGATCAAACAGCATCAAATCGACTTCTCTGTTCCGACACTTGAGCCGCTCCCTGCGATATGGTGAGCGAGTGGGCGAGTGGGCCGCCTGTGCTAGAGTTGCTTCAGCTGCACGGGTCTGCTCTGCTCTACTGCATGGGGAGGTTGAAAGTAAAGTGAAGCGTAATTATGTTGTGTTTCTAGCAGGACTTGCTGGAGACGTTGGAAAAAGTAAGAGTGCTGGGTAGGGTCGGGGCATTTATTGAGACGTTTGCAAGTAAAGTGCAGTGTCATTAGGTGTGTTTATAGATACGTTTAAAAGTAAAGTACAGTGTAATTAGGGTGTGTTTATTGAGACGTTTGCAAGTAAAGTGCAGTGTAATTAAGGTGTGTTTATAAAGACGTTTGCAAGTAAAGTGCAGTATAATTAGGGCGTGTTTATTGAGACGTTTGCAAGTAAAGTGCAGTGTAATTAAGGTGTGTTTATTAAGACGTTTACAAGTAAAGTACAGTGTAATTAGGGTGTTTATAGAGACGTTTGCTGGTAAATGCAGCGTAAATGATGCTAGTTGGCAGTAGACTGACCAACAGGCCCCTGCCCAGAGAGTTGCCGGAACTTACGCTCCGGCCCTCTATGAGCTAGCGCCAGTAGTCCCGAATCATGGAGAATTTTTGGGGAGAAAAGAAGAAAGCATAACAGGGTCAGGCAAGGAGAAGATCGCGAAAGCACAATTAAGTGCTGCAGATCCGGGGAGCTTGGAGACGTTAAGTAAGTCGTTACATGAACTATGAATTACTGAGGCTTAGAAGCTTTTGGCCGTTATGAGGTTCTTACTTCTGGAGGTGGAGTTCGTAACTGTGGAGGATGTTACTCCCAGTATTTGTCGAGACGATTTTTAAAAGCATTGATTGACTCTGCACCAACAACTTCGGAGGGTAGTCTATTCCAAAGGTTCACTATGAAGTACGGGAAATACTGCTGACTGAGAGTGGTTCTTCGATTTTTGTGATTGAGTTTCTGGTCGTTGTTTCGTAAACGTTCATTTTTGTCTCTCTCAATGAGTTCCGCTGTAGGTACGTCCTTGAAGCCGTTCAAATACTTGAATGTTTCTGTTAGTTGGCCCCTCGATCGCCTTTGTTCCAGGAAGATAAGTCCCAAGTAAAGTCTGATATTGGTGTGTTTACATTCGCAAGTAATGTAAAGTGTGAGTATGGTGTGTTTATAGAGACAATTAAAAGTACTGTAAATTGTAATTATGGTGTGTTTATAGAGGTGTTTGCGAATGAAAGGCATTGTAATTAGGGTGAGTAATGTAATTATCGTGCTTTTATAGAACAGTTTAAAAATAAAGTGCACTGTAATTGTGTTGTGTTTGTAGGGAGGCGAGCTAGATGCTTTGGAAAGCAAGAATACTGTGCAATGACCCAATCGGCAGTTTATAGGCAATTATCCGATGTTATCGGATACCTTTCACTATATTCCTATAAGCAGCCGATAATTGTCGGTAAACTTCCGATAGGGGTTGGTGTGTTTAATGAGACGTTCCTTCCAAAGACGTTCCAAAGTAAGAGTGCGGTGTTATTTTGGTGTGATTCGAGAGTCGTTCATCAGTGCTTTGGCAGACAGTGCAGTCCAGAGGATAACTGCCATGAACGTCTATGAGTATTCCGCCTCTCAAGATTATTTGAAAACAATTTCATTCAATTTACTCCAAGCATTCCTTGCCTTGAGCACCTGTCTCTAATTTCCTTCCATTCCAAGTAGTCAATACCGTGAGTACCTGATCGTAATTCCCTTCTCTCCATGCCAAGTATTCCAAGCTACGAGCACCTGCCCAAAATTTCCCTTCCTTGATTCCATTCCAAGTATTCCATACCGTGAGCACCTGGCCTTAATTTCCCTCCCTTCACTCCAAGTATTCCATTCTCAGAATAGTTGCTTTAAAAAGAAAACTGAAAAAAAGAAGACTAGAGCGTCACAGCGGCGGACTTTAGTCTCACCTGTCATGACTTATTCATCCATTCATTGAATTTAGAAGGCAAGTTAATCCATTTTGCGGTGCTTGGACTCCTGCCTCAGGGCGCCAATCTGCGGAGTGTTTCCGCGAAGAGTGCTGGAGCTCCACCATATTTTGCCTGGTTTATTAGCTTCCTATTTTTTCCTTCCAGTCGCTAAAGCATTTTTTATATGCTTCTATACACACTGAATTCAAATTTTATTCTTAAAGAAACCCTCAAAAGCCACATTAAGCATACCTGTCCTCTGAAACGTGACCAAATGGTACAAATGGTCTTTGGGGGGGTAATGCAAGTTATAGAGTCCTGACCTAATTATCTTGGTTTTTCAACCCTATTAGTATAACTCTCCAAAGGTCATTTATAGGCGGGCTTACACGGTCATCGTTTGGTCCGGTTACCCTGTCAGTCGTGCAGTACAAACCTTATAAAGATGAACAAGGAGCGGTTCACATGTATCTGTGAGTGTGAATCCGACCTATCCCAGCTAAACTTTTTCCTTCTTGTATTTTGTTTCCTTCCCCTGCTCGGCGTAGCTGAGCGACTGCGTTCAGCCGTGCCCGGAGGTTGGAGGTGTACAACTTGCGCCTTTTTCCTGTCAGTAGCGCACTGACCGCTTAGAATCTGAGGCCTACTGGCAGAAAAGCCGAGGCAAAAATCATTGAAAATTTGAAACAAGACATAGCTACTTCGCGCCCTAGTGTCCCTGATGCGCTAGTAAAAGTTTGTACTACTACTACTACTACTATGAGTGTGAACGGTTTGTTACCTCCATGTGTAACTTTCTTTGTGTTTTGTGTACAATATAACCTTAGATCCGCTACGTGAATTAGTTGCAGAATTACGATTGACTTTGTACCATCTTCTCTCGTGTTTAACTGCAGTGTTGGTGATGTTGAGCTTTGTAAAAAAAAAAAAAACATTTTATGCAGCTTTGGTTCGAGAGGCACGGCGAGGAGTCTGACATGGAAAATGTGCTTGTATCCTATCTTCCAATAATTTGATTTAGTATTCGTTGAGCAACGGTCACGCACTCTGCTGACAGTCTACTTAGAATCTCCCTACCGGACTACAACAATGAACTATAGTCAAAAACATCTTGTGGTCTACTTTCTAAAAATAATTGAATTTCCCTCGATTTCGTACTGTGCTGTTTCGTGACAGGGTGTTTTTCTCTCCCAGTGTATTCCTAAAGGGAAAAAAAGCCCTCGTAGCGAGGTAGCAGCTCTTCAGTAAAATAGAGTTACAATAAGACATTCAGTATCTAAAAGCAACAATATAGAGGTGGAGACCTATAACGTGTTTTGTGCACTGATGACAGAAATCCGCTCTGATTTTGATTATCTCGATCGTAATGCGGTTATCGAAGTCTCCCAATATACTATTTTTTTTCATTTGTATTATTGAGTTTACTTCGATTTACCACCAAGATGGGAATATTTGCTTCAGAAGTCAATAGCTTCATTTTGCATTGTTCGATTTAGAAGGTTTGTCGCACCGGTCACGATTTTTGCCCCATAAAGGAATTTCATTGCTCTGTCTGATTGATGCAGTTTGTTTTAGAAGTCACGATGTGCATTTTATGTGCGAAATTCATTGCCTCATTCAACGCCGTTTGATTTATTAGCGTTGCTTCTTCTTCCTGTCACGACTTGACCACTTGGGCCAAACGAGGCGAAGATGGGCACGCGTGTAGGGCGGAGCCCTTGGACCTGAAGCTGTTGTGATTTCTAAATATTTTTTTTTCTGGTCATGCCACTTTTGATGACTCTTGAAATCTTGTGATGGTATGCAATTATTACTGTTAAAAAAGGGAGGTAGAACCGTAGAAATTATTTACCTTGTTTAAGCAAGCCTCTTGAAAACGTAGAGTTTATTTAGCATGAAATAGTAGAGTTTACTGCGTAAGAATTATGCTAACCAGCGTAGTGATGTACATTGGATTATATCTCTATTTTGTCAAAAAAGAAATATGCATGTAACCTATAGAATATGTCAGAGTAGGCCTACCTTTAGAGCCCGTATCTACTGTAGATTCTAGAGGTATCGATTCCAAGCACATATCCATATTCTAAAGGATAGTACACAATTGTGGAGCTTGACTAGAGTTCAATATCTGTTGCTGTAGATCTCCAACCTTTGTACTGGAGGGCCTGTTATGAACAAAAACCTGGCGCCTATTTCGATCTGACGGCGTACCGGTTTACTGAACTGTATCTCGCGTCGCAATTTTTACGACACGCGAAGCTTTAGCAAAGGTGCACGGCTGCCAGAAAATTGCAGCGTCAATTCACCCACCGGAACCTCTCACTTAAATCCTTGACGTTTATGGCGCACGCGTCAAAGTACCAGTAAGGCCCAGGCGTTTATATGAGAGGCGCTTGAGGAGAAAATCATGTCCGAGGCAAGATTTAAGATTTCTTCATGGGCCATTCTGAGATTCCTTCTTTAGGATCGATCCAAATGAGTCCATTGTTACGGACGAACAATTAAAGGCTCTTGGATTCCAGAAACCTTTCTCGCCTTTTCAAAAGTAATGGGGGGATATCTCGCCAGTTTTCCGTCGTTGAGCAGAGATTCCAGTCAACGTAATGGTGCTAAACTCGAGATGGAAGGCAGCGCTTTCATGAGATGACTCAATTTGGTTGTCTTTAACGGCCGCTTTAGTCATTAGACTTCTAGAATATTGCCTGTTATGGCCCTTGTTCTGGAGCGGGCGTGTGTTCTACGAGTGCAAATTTGTCATGGTTTCCCCGTGGATTTTTGTGTAGGGAAACGTGATGTACGCAGAACGCGTTGCAGTTCTGGTCTTGTTTCCTCTCTATTTAAGTTCCTTACTACTCGTTGCGTAATCTCTCTTCCTGTGCTATCTCTTTTAGTCTGAAGAATCATTCATGCAATTCATGCAATTTTTGAGCTGGTTACAAGCATTCTTCCCTACTATAGTAGTAAATCTTACACTATTTGTTTATTTCTTGATTTAAAGAAAGCATTTGATACGGTAGATAGGGAAATATTACTGAAAAAGTTACAACATTATGGAGTA
>LQNS02277717.1:24204329-24224362 GCA_001587735.2 Parhyale hawaiensis | reverse complement strand
ATTTCAGATGGCATGCCATTGAAAAACATTTTAATCGCTCACCCATCGATAATAGCCTATAAAATCCTGGGTGAGCCTATAATTACCGGTGCTTCCACCGAAAATTTCTGACTGGGCTGCGACCGAGACCTTTTGAACGCAAGGTCTGTTCATGGTCTGTTCGTGAGCCCGGTATTGCCAACTGGCATATTTCATCACCAGATTAGCTCAATTGCGCATAGCAATGATAAATTAATTTGGTACTGAAAATGTGGCACCTGGCAATAAGAATACAGGGAGTAGCAAAAAAGTTGTATTTTTTAAAGTAAACTGCAGAAACTCTACGATATGTTCCATGTCGCGGTATACATATTTATTCTTTGTTGAACACCTTTTTTTATTAAATTACGATGTAAATATTCGACCGAATATCCTAAAGTAGATGTGAGAAGTTCATCGAGTGTTCAATGTCCCGAACAGCAGAATTTATTATTCGACGAACACTTCAGTTTATAAAACTATGTCATAAACATTCGAATCACCCAATGCTTTCAGGGTGCACCCATAGAGTAATGATAACTAAATGTTATTATTACTTCCCGGGATGCACCCTACTATCATCTCACCATGCAAGCAAACTGCTTGTTGCTTGAACATCGCCGCCACCCTGCTGTGCTTGCTCATGTATATTGATGCTCACTGTGGTCTACTTGTTGATGAGAGATCTATTTCGCTGGGTGCTTCTCCCTGACGAGGAGGCAATTTACGATCACCAGTCTTGTTTAGTAGACAGCTCTCGATTTGATGAGATGGGGAGCCCTTGCTCTATACGAACACCTAATAAAGAAGGCCCTTCGTGCCTCCGAATTTTCCCCAGTGCCAATGAATCCATGAATAACTTGGCGAATAGGGGCTAGTGCGAACTCGATGAGGGCCATAAAGGTGAGCTCTACTTGGAATATCTTCTGTTTTGCAGAAAAACTGAGATGATTCCCCTAATTCAACGTAAGTATGGCAATGTACTGCATACTACTAATTTCTGTCCTCAAGTGTATGTGACTATTTGATACATAGACTTACACTGCATGCTAAGATTCGAGTCAAGGACTCGATCAGGAGACCTTCTCACATTATTCCGCCGGCACTCTAAATATGAACGAACCCACAACGGCATAAAGGCAATTGTAGATGAAATAGAAGACTATATGTCAGCAGTATACATTATACATAGCATATATAATTAGGGTGTTAATACTGCGTAGAGAAAGACCCAACCTTAATATTTTGAACGGCTCTTGGTGGGATACTGTGCAGTAATGAGGCAGCCTCTCATGTAAAAATTGAAACGAATCAATTTATGTTTAGTGATGGCGCAAGTGAATTGAAGCCTGTAATTTGCATTGAACTTTTGAATAGTCCAACTTTAATAGAATTGCGTCACCACTAAATATAGACGGATTCGCTTCAAACTTGGCATGAGAGTAAAAGCGACAGAAAAGTTTAGTGTTAATAAAACATTATTAACTTTTTACAGTCTCCAACTCTGCACGTAAATCCGTACATGACATTTGTTTGCTGTAATTCTTTGGGCGGTTGAGAACAGTTCTACTTGGGAAACTGAGCGGTTTTCTTGTTCTTGTAAGAAATGATGAGTCTAAGTTTGTTGTCAGAAATTCTGCACATCACGACATTGTGGATGTTGGATCTGATGACGCGTTCATTTATTGATTCTGTAGGTTGCTGAAATTTTATTCCTGTAAAATATTTTGACTTGCTGAAGCCGTGAAAATTCCATGGTTATCTATTGTTTTGTCTTTGCTGAGTGCAATGAACTAAGGAAATGGTATTATACACTATCTTAGTTAAATTTAACGCACGGTGAAGAGCCTCATCGACCTCGAAGTCGGGTGGCCCTGTAAAACTTTCGTCCGCGTTATCAGCACAGAGCTAACTCGATTAATTCAGTTACCACGACGCAGCCGCGGCTGCATTTTGCACATTATTAAACAGGTCCAAAAATTGTAGACAGTTGCAAAATTTTAAAATTTTTACTAAAGGTATTACTGCTAATGTATTATCAACACTCAGTTCTCCGTGTAGCCGTAAAGCCACTTCCGAACATCAATATTTATGAAACTCAAACCCTATTTCGTTAATATGTCAAATAATTATTGTTCAATTTTAAGTGATGCCGCTAGCTCTCAATATTCTATGTCAAATTATATTTTTTTATTATTCTTCGATTCTCGTTGGTCAAAATCCGTTAATATTTTGGTTCTCTGATGGCCAATAATCCTTTATAGTAAGTTTATACTAACTACATACCTATTTGCAAGTGACAAGGTTACGAGATAACCAATTTCCTGTATTTTTTGCTTTCAACGAGTTTTGGATAACGCAGCTTATATCTTGCTCTATATGGATAAGATAATAGTTAATATACGTTTGAGAGTTTGAAGGTATGTCAGTTAAAAAAAAAAAAAACAACCATAGTCACCGAGACGACAACTCTCGGGCAGGAAATTGTCCTATATTCTCTTTCACTAATGTTCGGTGTACTGAACACTGTTTTCAGTGTTTATAAGAGTGTTCTGGCTACATGTCAGATAATAGTTAATTTCTTCGCTTGGGTTTTTCCTTCTCATTTTAGGAGATAAACTACCGATAAAGTGTAAACTCATTCACGGGATCACTTTCATCTCTTCCACCAATTTTCGGTTTTCAGATCTCTGCTTGCAGTGAGTGTAGAAGTGTTTTGGTGAGGTCACAATGGCCCCAACAATGGCGCTGTTAAGACAACATTATCGTGAGCGAAAGTGTAGACTGGAGCTATTTAGATCAGTATCGACGAGGGCTTGATAACCTCGAGGCGGCCGGCCGGAGGCCTCCCTCTTAGCTGAGTGCTTTTCTTCTTTATTATAGAAAGGTCAAGCTAAAGCTCTCTCTCTTTTCATCAAGTTGGCTAATATATACTTGATATATTGCCGAAAGTGAGAATACCGAGGCTAGATTTAAACCGCTTTGTTTATTAATTATTTTTTTTTAACCCAGTGTGAACGATATTTAACTTATCATGCAATGTGATCCTATGAAATGCTAATTTGGTTCGGCATAATCATATTGGTAAATAGCTATATGTTGTGGAGAGTGAGAATACGAAAGGTAGATATAGACAGCGCAGTTAATTATTCCTTTAGACCCTAGTGTTAATGATGCTTAACGTATCAAGCAATGTTATTCCGACGAGAAGCTTCTGGTTTAAAATATTGACATTATTTTTTAGGCTCGACAACATTCTCAGTATTTAATGATCCTGAGACTACAGTCTTTCATCTTTGTACGATAGGAACAAAGTGAAAACCAAAAGGATTTTCTGCGGACAATCAATTAATACAGTATATAAAATCTTATTCTATGTAGCTTTCCTCTTGTGTCCCTGATATAGCAAAATTTTCCTAAAATTTTTAGTAAAATGAATTCAATGTGATGTTTTTCTCGCAGTGTTACTTTACTACAACTATTACTCGCATGAAGCACTTATATATGTATAAGTACTATATATTTTGTCCTATACCTAGTTAGCAACATTGTCGTCCTCAAAATACTCATCACCATGAATATTTGTGAAGAATTTTTCCAAAAAACATGAAAGGATTTCACGGTTTTCATTGCCAATTAGATAGAAAATTCTTGGTTTTCCAGTTTTTTCTAACTTAAGTTATCCCTGAGACACAATTAGATTTAGTGATTACCATCTAGTCTGTACAATTAATAACATTTGTCCTCCATTTTCTGTGGGTAGACATGCTCCCAAAACATGAATGGATTGAAACAAGCTTTGCGTCACTTGATTGCGGGATACTACTGGGCCCTACACTATTTATGCGCCACCTATTCCGAAAGATATGAACATACTTAGTGACTTTTCATTTCAAAACCAGATACTTTGTTGTTTTTCTATATTTTAAATATTCCCGGCGAGATGACGGAATTTCATGATCACTATCGTCAGGCACTTGCCACTTATACATCCATAATATCTGTGTAATTGCTAATTGATGTTTTTGAAGTCTCATCACGGTATATCATAGTCCCAAGTTAACTATGAATTACAGGTTAATATCAATGATATGCGAGGACTATACCTAAAATGATAGCCACTGTAGCTGTCCATGTAGATACTCCATATTTACCATGTTTTCCTAATACTTAAATACATCTTCAGTAAATCTTTACGTCTGTCTAGAGCGACACTCATTATCACCCGCGAACGAAGTGAGAGAGGTGATAATGTTTTCCTTGAAGATGTATATAGGTATGAATTGTATATGTTTGTCTGTCCACCCAAAAAGTGGCAGAAGGAGTTGAGCAATGTTCATAATTTTTTACAGAGAGTCTGGTGGGTTCACCTAGATGTGACCCATGCCAAAAACTAGAATTAGCTGGCTACAAAAAGTGACGGCGATGAATATTGTTTTCTGTCCACCCAAAATGAGGCAGGAAGAGTTGAGTCATAATAATAATAATAATTTGTTTCAGGCAGTCATGTGGGTTATCTGAGATGTGGAAAACGGCAAGAGTTTTGAGTTAACTGGCCATCAAAAATGACGGTGATGAATTTTGTAGTCTGTTGACCCAAAAACAGACAGAAGGAGTTGAGTCATAATAATGATTTTTTCCAGGTAGTCAGATAGGTTGACCGAGATGTGAAAAATACCAAAACTGTAGAGTATGCTGGCCATAAAAACTGACAGCGACAAATTTGCCCCCTACCGTGTGTGATGGTCATAAGCCACGAGGCGTTCTAATTGCATACTGCATACGAAGTTTTCACTAACAAATCTATTGTAGGAAAAAAAACAGACTTAACGTGTGTATGTATGCATATAAAATCTATAGCTTTTTAAATATGCCTGTAAAATTGAATTCACAAGCGCAGTTTACAAGAAAACGATCACTGTTTGTCCGTCCCTGTTGTAATTGTGCGTAAGTTTATTTGTCTATCATTCGTCTGTTATTATAATCAATTAATCTACAATTACTGTCAATAATTGTCTGTGTAAAGATTACTAGTATACGATTAGATATAAACAATCACAGAAATTTTTGTATTAATGAAATTACTATGCAGTAATTTCCTACAATGCATTCGGTATAGTGATAGTAATGTCGTATGTATTTGTACGTAGTCTGTTTAGAGGAAGAGCCTGTTCATTTGTGTGGAATTCCAATATTTAATAATAGCAGAAGTGCTGTATGTATTATAATCGCTAGTCTCTATTCTTGCACACCTTACGCAACATAGTTTGAATATTTTATTTCCTCTATCTGACTGTCGCTTGGGAAATATATTTATGGCACTCAAAGTTTCTGCTAGAAATATTGCATCAGCGCTTTACTTATACAGAAGACGCAGTGAATTATAAAATCAGTGAGTCAGAGTTTTCGTAACGTGCATACACGACGAGCTTTAGCGACTTAGACCTCCAACCTCTGCATTCTGAAGCACTATTCTTATCAAACTTGAATGCCTTACTTTGGAGTGATTGATCGCAGGAAGTGGATGCTGTCAGCTGCTTAAAATTTGTACATTAGCTTCAGAAACCTTGAGCGCACCGCGTTGGAGAGAATCTTAACCCCAGCGCTAACAAACAATTTTTGTTATCTCATAGGAATATCATTGGTTGAAGCGCCAACTGTGTTTGACACCTTTCAGCAAACTTGACAGCTTATAAGCTAGTAGTAGTTTCACTTCCCTATCCTTCGATATGGAGAGTTTATAAGCAAGGATTAATTTCGCTGGCCTGTCCCTCGATATTGAGAGCTTATAAGTAAGAATTGGTTTCACTGTCCCTCCAAATTGAAATTGAGAGATGTAAGAAAAGAGTAGCTTCACTGTCTCTCAAAACTGACAGCTTATATACAAGGATCAATTTCAGTGACCCTCGAAATTGAGAGCTTATTGGAAAGGATTAGTTTCATTGTCCCTTGAAATTTGTTGCTGATTAGCAAAATAAATAACCGTCCCTACCTGAAAGCTTTTAAGAAAAGATTAATTTAACTGTACCTTGCTACTGACAGCTCTCTGCAAATATTAGTTTCATTATCCTTCGTAACTGACACCTTATGAACAAATATTAGTTTCATTATCCTTTATAACTGACAGCTTATGAACAAATATTAGTTTCAAAGAAGAGATACTTTTGAGCATACAGTTTTCTAATTATGCTGTGTCACTAATGTACATTTTGTGCAGTGGGCCAAATGCTACAGCATATTCAAGATTACACTAACATGATAGTTACTAGAGGGCCCAGCCGTCAAAAATGACGGCAGCAATTTTGTGACTAAGTTTTTTCTTGTTCCGATTCCAGTATGTTTTGCTGCAAAATATGTCTCATCCGGCGATCCTGCAGGCCTGTTCTTCCATTAATAAAATGCAAGCTGTGCAGCCCTCAGTTTTGCGTGAGCAAAATATCCCTCCGAATATCAGTTTGGAATTGGCCAAACGTTGAGCAGCACAAAGAAAATATATAGTTCAGTCAAAAGAAAATACCGAAAATAATCAGGTCTTAAGGTAACCTTTATACAAAGCGAGAGGTGAACCTCAAGCGTCGAAATTTGGCTGCAATGTAAATTTATTCACTGTGAAAAGGCGTCTGCCCAGCATAAAGTTTCAACTGCATTGAAGAGATTGAGCTAAAGAAAGCATAAGCAAAAGGGATTAAGCGCAAAAAAAACCAAAACTCCATCCTAGACTGAGCTTCTCGAACTGCTAAGAAGAAATAAAGCAAAAAATATGCATATCAAAAAGTACCAAGCTAGTTTCGAAAGTGAAGCGAGATTCAGAAAATGCAATATTCCCACTTTAAACCATAATATTTCAGAAGCTATATTTGTCACCGTTACTCCAAGCGCTGAAATTGTATGGTATCTCAACTTGTTTTTCAGTACATGAATTTTCTCCTATTAAATTAAACTCTAAACAGCGTGAAGGAGAGACGGACCAACATTGGAGCAAACAAGCGAGCGAGCAAGCAAGCGACCAACACCTGTGTTTTATTATATAGTGGATGGATGGAATTCTTACTTAAGAGGATTGCCGGACACACCAAATGTCAGCAGTTACGTACACTGCGGAGATTGCTAGCTTTTAGTTCTCCCTTAGGGTCACAAGCTACAATCTAACGAGGGAACCCAGCCCCAAGAGAGCTCTATTCAGGAGAGGTGAGGTGTGTAACATCGCCTGGACCTGATTCCAACACTATCAATGTCCGCTGGAACATGTACAAACAGTCAAAAAGTTATTGTGGTAACATCAGATCTTTGAAACAGCGAGTTCAGTGATACTGTAAATATTACTCGACTAAGTGTTAGCTACCAGAAGCACAACGGACGCCCCTTCAGTATTTACTTTTCACAAGTTTCGTAGCATTTACAAGAGCTCAAATTAATGCATCCGTATTGCACGTTGCAGGTTATTTTGCTATTTTAGTGTTAGCAGCTGTTAAGCTTACCTATCAAGTTATTCATCCTATAAGTATTGTTATCAATATCGCTTTTGCAGTTCTTTTTCACTGTTTTTACAACGCGGCAACGTACGTCATCCATATTGCATGCTGGATGACTTACCAAGCTCGTAAAGAAAGCTGGATGTTTTTATCCCAATGATTATGTGCTCAAAGGTGTTTAAATTACCTCATCCATATTGCGCACTGGAGGTTCTTCTTCAGTCAGTGTGAACAGCTGCATAACTCCCCTATAGCCCATAATACACCCCGGGTGTTTTTGCCATAATTTTGATCGCGAACAGGTGCGGAACTTACCGACCGACGCACAATATGCAGTGCCGCCAATCGCCGCGAACTGGGTGCCATCTCAAGTTACTTTATTGGTATTCGATGGTATCTTGTGCCCATTACCAACCAAAACGTTAAGCTCTAAGTTAAGCTGCAGAGGAGGAGCGAAAGCCAAAAGCAGCTCCACGCGAAGTTAATTCCGCGCCCGGGCCGGCCTTATCGAATCCTGGAATCACATATTTACCTCTTTATATGACCGTTATCGTTGGGAGGTGCCAAAATGTACAGTACTTGCGAAAAGTTCGAGTCGTGGATAGAAATTTGTTTGGACGTTATTGTTGGAAGGTGTGGAAAGTTTAGGCGATGGATAGAATTTGCCTGAGCGTTGTAGTTGTTGGAAGGTACAGAAAGTTTAGTGTATGGAGGTGCGGAAAGTTCGGGCTATGGAGAGAATTTGCCTGAGCGTTGTTGTTCAAAGGTGCACTAGTGTAGTGCGTGCAGGCGCGACTAGTTAAGTCCATGAAAAAAAAAATTGTCTAAATGTTGCTGTTAGAAGGTGCAAAAAGTCTAGCGTATGGAGGTGCGAAAATTTTAGTCTGTGGATAGTAAATCGCCATAGGATTGTTATAGGGAAGAGCGGATAGTCACTGAATAGAAATCTGGCTGCTTTTAAGAGAAGGGAAATTTCTGATTTTCTCCGTAAACAATATGGGAGTGTGAAATGTTTGGACCACGTTTACACTATGTATAAAATTTGCTCGAAACTTGGAAACTGCAGATAATTTGCACAAGAAAAAAAAAAAAAAAGATCGAAGTGTGGGAACCACAAGCAGTTTTCAATAAAATAAGAGACCCTAAACAGTAAACAAAAATATTCAGAGATATACGAAGTTGTATATGAACTTCAACCAAGGTATACTGCTAAAAATACTAATGCTTTCACGAAGACAAGAGGATTAATTACTTTATATAAATATTTAGCACAAGGTACTTTCAAGCTTTTGTCGCGACGATCTCTTCTAACCATTATTCTTGCATTGCATCCATTAACATTCCGATGTTTGATTCAAAGTTTTAATGTAGTCTTGCTTTCATATTATCAGCATATATATATTTTAAATACGGGATATTGTTCTTCTATCTAATTATGTCTTTTTCATGGCTTAAACAAATCAGTTTTGCTTCCCACTTAAAATAATTTGTTGTGGTGTCCTCTGAAATGAGTTTTTTCTTTTGGCCTGGTAAAGACACAGTTTTAAAATTTACTTCGCAGTGATTAACTTCCCTTGGTTTTTGCCGCGCATTCATTCCAGCTTTAATCTATCATCAAATGATAAGAGTTTAACGCAAGAGTTCATAAGTCTCTCATCGTATTCTCTATTTTGACCTCCGCTTTTTATAAACTTTCCTTTGGAACCAACAACTGCCGATCGGATTTGGCTCACTGTGCCTGATCATGCGACAGGCATATATCTGCTGCGCTAGTATGCATGGTAGCTTATTTAATTCTTAGCTAAAACGATTTGATGTCGGAATCCTTGCGGCAATAGACTCACGTTGTGGAAATTATTAAATTAGCGCTTTGTTTCATGCAGGGTGAAAGTTAACGTGCATTTAACTTGCTAAGCGTGAAACAGTCACGCTATTACACCTCCGACAAATGAACGGACGCTCATCTCGCAAGTCGGCCCGATATAAGCAGTACAATTTCGACACCAGTGATACTCGTGAAAAGAATTCAAGTTGAACCACATATGAGTTGAGCGTCCCCTCATGAGTTGAGCGTGGGGTAAACTAGTGTGGCCCCTAAAAATGATTCAGTATGGTACTGACCAGCGTATAAAAGAAAAAAAAAACATGCAACAATATGTATCGAGAGGGGCGCTTGAGGAACACATCGTGTGAGGAAATAAACTTATCATTATTAACCAGTGGATGCGAATTGTATAAATATCCCAAATGGGACCAGTTTGGGTGGGCGGTCTAGTTAACTTTACCTGTACTTTTGGACGATCCAGTTATTTCTCTTTCTCTTGATTACTTTCATTGCGTCTCGGTAGGTGAATCCCCAAGAATTGCAATAATTACATCTTGCAGTTCCTTTAGATTCCATTATATTCCGATAGAAGCTAGCTAACGTAATTCACGGCCTTTCTCCATCCAGCGCCAGCGGACGAGCAAAGAACACCAACAGTATACGAGTATGTGCTCATAAAAATGGTCTTCGATGAAGACTATGAACTCCGGTCCGGAGATTTGGATCTTAATGAGTAGCGTTGCGTCCCCAGTTGCCTTATTTATTGAGCTGGTGGGCGCATAGCGCCATTGCGATGCACGCTGGGGTTGGCGTTGGGGAGGGATGGTGGTGCAAATGGATCGCTGCTTATGGTTCGGTTGGCATTCTTTCTCTATCTAAAGGGGAAAAAAAGGGAGTACAACGTGTATGTATGGAGAGACAGAGGTATGGTGCCCGTGCCAACAGCATAATCTTAATTTGAGTTTTGGTCTTTCGAACATTTTGTTGAGTCGTAACGGTGCATCACTGGAAGGGAAGAGACTGGTATTCTTTCTTTATCTAAGAGAAAGAAAATGAATGGTTGCTTTTGGTTCTCTTGCTATTTGCTCTTTATCTAAAAGAAAGAGGATGGAGCGCTGCTTTTGGTTCTGTTGGTATTCGTTTTCTATCGAAAAGAAGGAAATTGGATTGCTGCATTTGGTTCTGCTGGCATTCTTTCTCTAGTTAAAACAAAAAAATAAAACGGGTATAATATACATTAAACTAGAGCACTCTGCGAGCGCATACCTCCGCCAAAAAGCGAAGCAACGGCAGCAAAAATTCAAATTGGCTCTGAAACCATAATTTTCTTTGTATAAACTCCAAAATCTAATCATTTGTGCCTTTTGATAGTAATAACAGCTTGTGCAATTTTCTTGAAGATCCGTTCATAACTTTGTGAGTTATACTGCTAACAAACGTTAAGACAAACATGAGTCAAACATACAAACGAACAAACCGATCTGTACCAAAATTTAGTCATTTATGTCTTATATCATTGCTTATAACCCCTATATATTTTCATAAATATCCATTCATTATTTTTTGAGTTATTGTGCTAACAAGCATAAAATTAAAAACAGTGACAAGCGAACGAAAGAAAAACGGATCATTGCCAAAATTTGGTCATCTACTCTTTGTTATATACCTAACAACTCATGTTAGTTTTCATAAAAATTCATTCATAACGTTTTGAGTTATGACATTGAGAAAAATGAGGCCGACAAACAAACAAACGGATGGACATATCTTCACCAAAAGTTAATCATCTGTTTCTCTTAGCATACCTAACAATCCCTGTAAATTTCGTCCAAATCGGTTCATAACTTTTTGAGTTATCCTGTTGACAAACAGATAATAGACAGACAAACACGACGAAAACATAACCTCCTTGGCGGAGGTAATTAGATTATTAGATTAGATAGGTGGCAGTAGACGAACCAATAGGCCCATTCCCAAAGAGGCATCGGAACTTACGCCTCGGCGCTCTATGAGCTATTACCATTATGTTAGTAGGATACAGAGGACTGGAGAAAGAGAAAAAAGGTGGAAGAATCCCTGCCAAAGAGACGATCATAAATGCACGTAAGCACGATCAAGAGCCGCTGATATGCGGAGCTTGGAGATGTAAAACTGTGCAGTTGGACTTGGAGAGAGAAGAAGACGGATTGAGGTGGCCTCGGAAGCTTGGCCGTTAAGAGTTAGCGACTCCAGGAAGAGGAGTTCTTAGCTGTGGAGGATGTCTCTCCCAATGTATGTCCAAACGATTTTTAAACACGTTTGACTGACTCCGCACTAACAACTTCGGAAGGGAGTCTATTCCATATGCTCACTATGAAATACGGAAAGAACTGCTGACTTAAGGTCATTCTTCGAGCTTTATGCTTGAGTTTTTGACTGTTGTTTCACAAGCGATCCAAGCGATCATGAGGTCTCTTTCAAAGAGTCCCGTTGTAGGAACGTCGTTGAAGCCGTTCAAATACTTGTATGTTTCTATTAGTCGTGTACTGTACGGTGAAGGAGAGCGAGGAATGTATGGTCCCAGTAGATGTCAGCTCGGGATTTGGTTTTAGCGTTGCATTCGTTTGTTACGTGTTCGCATAAACTTGTTGCTACCAATTTTTACTTAATGCAGGCTAAGTACGAAATAGAGTATAAAGCGAAGCTTAGTACATACCGCATTATGCTTTTGGTATTTCAAATAACTTGCTTATAGTTGTAGAGGTGTAACGCTAGAAGGGAAAAAACTGGTATTCTTTTCCTATCTAAAAAGCTCAAAGAATAGAGGCGTTGTGCTAACAGGTGTCTACTCTAATTTAGCATCAGCTTTTTTTAAACATTTGTTTCGTGTTGATAATACAGCGAAAGTGAAAAAATTGGTAGGCTACCGAGTATTATTTATAATTGGCTTTATTATTGCTATTAATTTATCACTTTATAAGTAGTTTCTCAACATTTATTTTCTTCATGAGAAGTAAGACACAGAGAGTGTTATATGGTGCCAATAGTTCTAATTAAGCTCAATGAAGGGTGGCTTATTTTCTTAACAGGGGTGCTTGTGCAATTTAATTTTTGCATAGCAATTCTGTACTGACTGTACAGACTGTCAGTAATAATAAGCCTACGAAAAAAATCCCAATCTCCTCCGAAATTGCAATTCTGCATTTTTTTTTGTAAACTTGGACTTTCGAAGAGAGGTTGCTTTTTTGACGACTGTATAAACTGTCTTTCGTGATCTTAATCATCAAGTCAATTCATTGAAAAAACATACTAAATCAGGCAGAAATACTTTCCATTCTCTGACCTTTTAAGAAGTTAAATCTGGGAATGAAAGGCTACTCCTCTTGATGGCAACACCGATTGACTGTTTTCAATATTCACAAGGTTACAAATAGATAAATATTCTAAAAGAACCATAACCTATGCTCTCTATATGGTAATTTCACTGACTTTTCCCAAACTTTGACGTTGTGAAGAGAGTCTGCTTCTCTTGACGGCCACGCCAATTGACTCTTTTCATTCAGGCAAATGAGGCATTATCAATGAACGGAAAATATGTGCACTTCCCGGACCATACAATCTTCATAAAGTTTTATTGAGCGATTCATTGGAGTGCCGGGAATGACCAATGAAATTCGTACGAGAGCCATAATGTTACTGTTATTTCATAAACGGAAATGGGGTTGGGCCAAACTGAACCCGAGTGGTAACTGAACAGCAAAAATACGACGTCGGTAGAAAGAAAATTTAAATTTTCTTTGGTGAAACTCTAAGCCGCGATTTTTTCAAAATGCAGTTGTGCTGTTGATATTGTTGTTGTGGGGTTGTAAACATAAGTGGGAAATCAGTCTTAACAGCACTTTGGTAATGATAGCAGAAGTGCATAATCTGTGCATGTTATTAATTTTTTCAGTGAAAGTTACAAGATTTTCGTTTTAGTCAAATTAACCATCTAGTTATTCGTGAATATTTAATCATGATTTTCCCCGCAAACTTTCAAGTCGTTCGGCGAGCTCTTTTAATTATTACATGGTGTAATGCTTCCTGCTGACCATGATGGTTCATGTATTGAAATCTTGAAGACATAAACACAATTTGGCAAACATTTCTATTGGCTACGGGAGGAAGCGGTGTCTCAATTTCAGAAAAAAGCCATAGCGTTTCTACTAATGGCTGAGTATTGATAAAAATATATGGCGGCACCGTCACTGTAGTAAATATTTGCGTACTGATCAGATGACCCTCGATTTTTCTAGTAAATGGAATTTTATTTTAACCATAGCTAGTTTGTGTTTCAAAATTCGGCAAGATTTTCTCACAACTGTACATCAGCTCCAACAAGACAGTAACATCTTCTGTATGAAGTAAATGTTGACACTCTTCATCTACTCTGATATGTTTTATTTCATAACTACAATATTGCAATTGAAATTCCTAAAAGCTTTTCTTCAATCATAACTACGAAAATATGTTAGTAAAACAGTTTTTTTTTGCTACGGAAAAATTGCAAAATTAACTTTTCGACGGTGACATTTATTAGTCAAGGTAACTTTCAACTGCTGTAAAGGGCAATGTTAAGAAACTTACACCTTGTTTCAGTTAGACAATAACCTCGGAACACCAGTTTTGACTTAAATCCGCCATGGCATTAACATTACATCAGTAGTTAGATTTTCACTGGCGCGAAAAATGCCTAAAATTAGTTTCAACTACTTAGGGAAATTACCCTTCAGCTGCTCCGAAAAATTTAGCAAAATTATTTGGTACATGCCACCAGAAAAAGAAAACAAAAAAATAAGTGTAAGCTTGAAACTGCCCCAGAAAATGACTAAAATGTGGGTTCAGCTACTCCAAGACGAAGTTGAACTTGGTTTTAGCTGTGACGAAGGTTAATTTCATAAAATTTAAATGTTGGGTTAGTGTAGCGGTTGCCAGCTTTTTCTATGCCTGGCACCCGTAGCGAACTTTTATTGAGTACCCGCGCCCCTACAAAATTAATAAACCATTTGATTATGACCAATGAAATTTATACTTATTCTTCTGCTACAAAATTGCGTTAATTTTTGAATGACAGGAATGAATTAAGATTTCGTGCCCTCTAAAAGGTCATCTTGCACCTTTTGTTGAGAACCCTTGCGTTGGTGGGAGTGTAGCCTCCGAATCCTGTATTTTAAATCACATCCGTGATCAGCATTCCTTATTAAGCCCCCTTGTGGAGCCCTAGAGCTGTGCTTGCTTGAGATGATGTAGCGGTCGGAGAGTCACTCCGTGGCCTTCGTTGACCAGTCTATTCATGCTTGCGTCCCTTTAGGATAATAAATTCTCTATGTAAAGATGCTGGCTGTGATCCTTAGCTATAAAAGCTGGTGATGGTAGAGATGCACTCTCTGATTGCGTGTTGACGAGCGGGCTTTTCACAGCCCAAAACTACCGAGTATTCAAGCGACCGAACACCTCATTTGAAACGTGGCAGCATCAATGGAACTCCACACTTCCGTGAAGTTCGTGGAGATTGCAAAATGTCTTACGTATTGCCACTTTATTTGATAATGTAAGAAAGGACTGTACCTTGTTGGGTGTTTGGTCTGTTCTTTAATTATGATGGATCCACGCAGCTGATGGTACGAAGACCAAGGCATCTTCATTTTGAATATAAAGAGGTCGATACAAAGTTTGACCAGATATGATCGTGACAACAGCCCCGGGCGTGAAACACCAATCTTTTTGGACGGTAACAAGAACGAAAATTTGAGTTTATTCGATTGTATAAAGTTGGCTGAATATGTACTATAGATTGAATATTATCTTTTTTTGTGTATTGTATGAGTAGTTACGTGAACATTGCTGATCTGCACTTTCATACTCCTTAATAAGATATACAGATATGAAATGAAGCAGAGCAGCCCATGGCAAAAAGATGGAATTGGACCACCGTTAATGTTAAGGCAGATGGGTTTGATAAATATGAGATACTCTGACCAAGGTCTGCACCTGTGACTAAGAAGTCGGGTATATTTTATTTGAATATTTGCTGAATCATAATTATGCTGTTGGATGGCTGTAGTCTTGTTAATTTATGAAAAGTATCGCAAGTTTGAAGCTACGGAGGTTCCATTGGGTTAGTGTTAGGATTCAAGTTTAGTTAAACAGTGATTCTTATTAACCTTAGTGGGAAAAGGAAATTTCGATAATGATGCTTTAAACAGGGTCGTACACTTGAGAGGCTAATGTTTCACTTCGTTGTAACAAATAAAGCTTTGTTAATAAATTTGTTACAATATTGCTTGCGATTTTAAATATGCTGTTGCATTAATTATCCGCACGCATAAGAGTGGAAAGGAAATATGAAAAGGAGAAAATAAACAAAATGAGCTTGTTTTTGTTATGTTAAGAACGTAATTACAGAGATTAGCAGCAGCGTTGGGTGCTCGGCTCATGGCACTGAAGGCCAAGGGATCGGTACCAAGTTAGGTAAGCGTTCATTGTGCCGCTTGGTGGGCCTAGTCGGCAGTTGCTGAGTATGCACAGCTACAGTGAAAGCTCTTACATTGCTCAACTAAGAGGGTGGGTGGAAGGAAGGGTCGTTGCACCTTCCATTAATGGCATTATTGTTCTTAACGACCCGTGATCGACTGCAGCCGTCCTTATTCCTCTGGGGCAAGTTGGCCTACATCCGTAGCATGGACCAGGGCGTGTGGATTTCCCAGTGGAGGGCACCGTCAAATTGGCTTTACTTTAGTAATACTTATAAGCAATATCAAATATATATATATATATAAAGAAGAAATATATATATATATATATATATATTTTTTATGTCCCTTTAATGCCTAACATTATCCAGACAAGGGCTTATCTGTACTGGTTAAGCGGTGTTGAGGTGATCTGGAGGTCCCCAGATATACATATATAGGGGTACGTATTCTATATATACTAGAGTACCCGCGCTGTCAAGAATGACAGCGAAGAATTTCTTATGACCCTTTTCCATTGATCATGGCTTCATTTAAACAATTGCTAACTTAACCCTTTAAGGACCAAGTTTCCGTTTCTGTCAGATTTTTGGAGATGGTCTTAAATTGTAATCCTCCGAGCACCGCCTCAGTCGCGGTGGTCATAGGTCCAAAAATCACTTATTTCTTCTTTATTTAGAAACCTATTTTTGCGAAACGGGACTCGTGAGGCCCAGTGGTCCTTAAAGGGTAAAAGCGCATAGAGATGAGCGTAAACGGCTTCCCAACTACTGAGCTGTAAATTTTTTTTCTCTCTTTCTCTGCAACAGAGAAAAATAATATTTTCTGCAGGCCGTTCAGCAACTCTCAAAATAATAGTTCACTTTGGTAGCATGGATACGATAGGAAATATTTTACACGCTCAATGGTTTTTGCATGCCGAAAGCAGTTTCGTTGACGATTACATTAAATTTGGAAGAATAACTGATGCAACGAAAGTATCTGTGGGAAAAAAACTTAGAATCAAGATGCATAACAGTGCTAATGGAAGCATCAGATACCTTCAGTGGTTTAATTTCGACTTCGGCAATGCAAGAAGTGCATTCAAATATAAGGTTGCCCTATACCAAGGAGCTTGTATAGAGAAGGAGGGAGCCAGTAGCCTAGCTCGTTGAAGCTCAAGAGTCTCTTATGGCTGTCAGCCAGTCATCGTATGCACCAATCGCATATCAGTAAAGAGTCTCTTATGGCTGCAGCCAGTCGCGTATGCACCAATCGCATATCAGTTTCTCGGTTTGTCTGCTGCTCCTTCGTGAAACTCACTGCTCTCCGTGACATCCACCAATGAGATCTCACAGCCATAAGATATCTGGTTGACTCACTGGCGAATCTGTATTTGGGCCGCAGGGCTCCCTCCATCTCTATAGAAGCTCCTTGCCCTATACCTACATTGCTATAACTCGATGTATGGAGAAGGTATAATACACAGTTCACTTACCGAGGGGTCTTCTGTAAATGAACTGTGGTAATACTCCTACAAATCAGACACTATGGCAGCGCTAAGAGACGTTTTCGGTTTCCTCATTGTTTGAATTTCAACTGTTGCTGAGTAAGATACGTTTGCCATCAACTGCAACCTGGTCTATTTTTTACTAACAGGATTTCAATGGAGCTTGATTGGATGCCCCGTTTCTACCTGGCCTATTTTTCACCGACCTGTTTTCTAAGAGCGTGATAAAAATGGATAATAAAAACTGTTTAATACTCTGAAACCAAGAACGCCAGAGGTAATTTCTTTCTATCTATTTCATTAAGAGCGTAACACGAAACATATAAATATATATAACTCCTAATACAATAAAACGCTTTGTGTATTTATTTATTTCATGTCCGCTTCTTAAGGAAATAGGCGAAAAATACTGATTTTGTAATTCACTCGCGTTTTTATGAAGATCGATGACCAGACTGCAGAAGATGACGAAAGTGGGATCCTCATCCCTTTACCTGAATGCACTTCTTGCTTGAAACACTTCTTGAAATCGAAGCAAAGATATTTGCAGCTTTTCTCTCAGGGCACGTCGTATAAATTCTGTAGATTATCGACGGAGCACTCACGAAGGGATGATTTTTCACGGGTGGTAGACAGTTATTTCTTCTAGTTTGCTGTTTTTCTTTGACGAAGCAGTTATCTCTTCATCGGCCAAATTTCATGTATTATTAGCTATTATAAGAAGATTTAAACCTCCCTAAATAAGTACTAAGCTTTTCTAAGAGAGGAAAACGAAGAGTCAAAAAGTATGTCGATAGAAAAACGGGGAACCCATGCAAGAAGGTGATCCCACTCAGGATCAAAGCGCATGGGAACAGCAAGTCGGGAAAGAAGACGAAGAACAGACAGCAGTAATATCAATAGGAGTATGAAAGTGAAAGAAAGCAAAGTGGTCACGAAAGACAGACGTCCCGAAGGCATAACTAATGGCTAAGGTAACCTACACAAACCCTCTGGGGGCGCTACTCCCCATAACATACAATGGGCGAACCCAACCAAAATTTCAGCACTTCAATGGAGCAGATATTTGAGTTTGGCGGTATCATGGCTACGGTGCGCTCATATTGCATATTAGCTGACTGGAGTCGCATTCAGGTATTTTGCAGTGTTTTACTCAAGTTTTTACTTCCGCCTGTCACTATGGAAGAAGCACATAAAAGAAGGAGAATGGAGAATAAAGAACCTAAGGATGAGAATACGTCAAATTATCAATAAAGAAAATGAAGAAGAAATTCAGAGAAGCGAAGATTCCGCACTGGCCTTTATTAACACATAAAAGAAGGAGAATGGAGAATAAAGAACCTAAGGATGAGAATACGTCAAATTATCAATAAAGAAAATGAAGAAGAAATTCAGAGAAGCGAAGATTCCGCACTGGCCTTTATTAAGCAAACATATCAATTATTGCGTGAATCTTTCACGCACAGGTCCACTAGTATATAAATAAATAAACACACGATGGTCATTCTTAGAGTTACATTCTACTTACGTCACATATATAAGTGACCGGCTGCTTTGTTAACATTACTATTGACTACACTTCACATATGCAGCAGACTTAGCTACACATTTATACACCCTAGATAAGAATTTCGATTAAAGCAAATGATTATTACACTATAGTGCTACTGATTACACTACACGTCGTGTTGCGTACCATCTGCAAGACCTGACTTAGTTCTACATTTATAATTCAATCCAGGCTAGGAATCTCACTCAAAGCAAATAATTATTGTTTACTCAGTATCATATATACGTGACCATCGTCCACAGCAGCCCTATCACTAGCACTATTGACTTCGCTGCTAATGCCGGCGTCTCTCGTTGCTCTGTAATGCCGACAATAATGCCCTTGTGTATTAGGTTTCTTTGGGCTCAGTTTCATCACCACAAATTAAGGCGCGCGGAAACGTGATAGTCTCGGCAATATTTGAAGGCAAGACGCGCCTTGCGCCGGCGCCTTTGTGTCTCTGACTTGCATTGATGTTCGAGAGCAATAATTAATTGAGATACGCTGCCTTAATGTGAGTGCAACGTACCAGCTGCTCGCGCTTAATTAGTGACATACTGCTCAGTGTTATGATATGTAACCAGCTGCTCTCGGTTGAGTAGCGACATACTGCTCAGTATTATGATATGTAGGCAGCTGCACTCGCTTAATTAGGGACATACTGCTCAGTATTATGATATGTAGGCAGCTGCCTTTACTTAATTACGAGTATTTGCAGTTAATGCTTAATTCGTGATATGTAATTAATGACATGTGCAAAATATATGCAGTCTTTCGCTAGCGGAAAGTAGCATTTGGCGATTACTGGCTACAATAATTGACAATGGCTCGATAATCGACGCTATGATTGCAGATGAATTACGTGTGTCACACTCTCGACTACTGGCCCGTTGTCCGCTGTTTGTAAGCTCACCATTGATATCTTTCGGATGATTAAAAACACTGGACCTTTACACCTTTATTGCATTCAATCCCTACATTCACAATTTATTACGCATCACAACACAGAACAGAAATTAAAAACGATCCCACAAACGCGTTGTCGCTTATTGGGCTAATGGCTTCATTCGTCTCTATATTGACTTAAACATAAATGCTTAAATTTCCGTTTAAAACATAAATTTGTCATAGGTTGAACAAGATGGTTAGGTAACTGGTTGAAAATTTTCACACTTTGAAAAACAGTAAA
>LQNS02277717.1:24185890-24203450 GCA_001587735.2 Parhyale hawaiensis | reverse complement strand
TCCGTCCAACGTTACATACTGCTTGCGATTCGTGAGGTAACTCGCAATTAAATCATTTACATTGCCTCTTACGCCATAGTGACTCAATTTTGAGATTAAAATATTTTTATTTACAGTATCAAAAGCTTTTTTCAAATCGAGAAAGAAACATAAGGTCAAAGATTTCTTACTAAAAGCAGGGAGAACATCAGATACAAAATTGAAAATTGCATTAGTTGGGTTTGCATTCCTTCTGAAACCGTATTGCTCTCTGCATAAAATGTTGTGTATGCCAAAAAACTGAGTTAAACGAAAGTGAAAGAGTTTCTCAAATATCTTGTTAAAAACAGAGAGGGTTGAAATGGGACGATAATTTGAGAATACATTGGAATCTCCAGATTTCACTGCATGCATTGACTTACAGCTGCTTTCTCTACAACTGTCCCCCTGAAAATATTCACTGTTACCTTTTGCTCGTAAGTGCTTGCAGGACGTTGCTCCCACAAAATGATGACATGTTAAAATCTCGAGAGCAGCATATGACAGGATTTCTCTGATATATTATATTATACAAATAACTAATTGCATTGAATATCAATAGAATGATTTTCTTCACAGGTGATTGCTATCTATGTATACCTACATATCACGAAAGACGCAAGAACGGTTCAGTATACCAGGAGCAATAATTCTACGTGATGTGAGTTTGGTGTTAGTTGTATGTGAGTATTCTAGTATTCTAGAACATATATGACGTGTCGAGAAGTAAGGTTCATTACACGCAGAGTAGTAATTCCACGTTATGAAAGACTGGCGTTAGCTGCATGTGCCGAAGTGAGTATTTCAAGATAACATGCATTTCGCACCCAACAGCAGTTTTACAACATTCTCAACCACGTTCCCCGCGTACCTCGGTCATTTACGCCTCCCAGAACACGGGAGTCTAATGCTCGTGGTCACACCATGACTACATTAAAATAAGAACGTAAAATCGTCGTAAAATTCTGGATGGCGCATTTTACGGTGCAATCTTTACGACCATTGAACGCGTCATTCCAGAGCTCCTCTGTTCTGCAGAAGAAGCAGAGAATTGCACAGAGTTGGCCAAGCGTGAGGACAACACAGCTTCAGCTGGGAAACCTTGCGGGTAATTGTATTAAGGGACAGGAACTCGAGTGAAATCCTCGATGCATGCTTTCAAGTCAGGTCGTGTTCAGTGTTATGTTGGTAAGAGTTTTGGCAGTAAACAAGATAATTAGTTTTTCTTTAGGTCGGGGGGGGGGNGGGGGAGGTTCCTAGACGCAGTGCGAAAGGTTTTTAAACGGCACGGTTTAAAGGATGATGGTATAAAGCGTAAAATATTATTGTTATAATAGCTGATATTAGTTGTATGTGTAGTATACATTTAACGTAATGAATGGGAGAGTGCCATATACTTTTTGGCCAGAAAATATACTTGTTTATTTCTTTTTATTAATTACGGTGTCCAAATTTGTGGCTTTGTTAACAAGTACGGTAACATCGCTAATTTTACTTTAGAAATTAAAGTAACGATTGTGATGGTGCTGTCTGTGAAACTGTAATTTTCCAATTACACTCCTAATTGTTGTTGCGTATCTACTTGATGGTTATTGACCAGCCAATGGTCATAGCAATGCTTGTGCCACAAATGTCTTGCTTCTTCACACAATACATACGCTTCGAAATCCAATCAACTACAAACTTATGACTTTAATTCCTAATGATAAACAAGGGTTCTCCGAATTTACTTGCTTAGGCCTATTTCGGCTCCTCTACTCTTCCTCCATCTAACATAATAAAGCACTGGGGCAATATGCAGTCACTGTAATTTCGATTAATTACAGCGCAAAGCTGACTATGGTTCAACTACGAGTTTGACTATGACCATGAAGACGATCATTATCTGTAGCAGTCAATACTCAAACTAGGAGAACAGTAGTGGCTAACGATTAAGCTACATATATAGGAATTGCAATTGCTATCCCTTGTAACTGAGCTGCCAAACTGGCATGTTTTATTTTTCTTTTTTTATTTTGTAAATCTGCGACACCAAATAAAATAACCTGATATTTACGTATTCCAAGCTGGCCGCTTTGGAAGAACCTGCAGGTGACCTCGACTTAGGAAGGCAGGTTACATTAAAATTGTGCTGGATATGCGCACGTTTCCTGAACTTAAGTGCGACAGTAAAGCCAGCCCAGACACAGACAGTGTATGAATGTAAGCGTAGTACCATGCAAGAACCAAGCGTGGCGTATGATAATATTGATCGTAGCTATAGGAATGCTATTGTTCCGGCCGCTGTCAGCCTCTGTAATGCCGGGGCCACATATGCATTTCTACACCCAACTGGTTGCTGGGATTAGCAGCTGGCGGGCCATTTCAACATATATTTAAAATCGGTAGCATGGATACCGTGCCATAAATGACTTCCGAGTCTCGCATCCTGGCATCAAGTTGTCTGTGTATATGCCTAGTGCGGCCCCAGCATTACACCGTGCTCGGTAGTAGACTTTTTTCTTCATACCTACTGCACCAGCTGCTATCCATGAGTGTTGCCTTGGGCGTGATAGTGGATCTCCCCTTCAGACGATGGTGGTCATAAAGTGCGTTTAGGGTCAATCACCTGCGGATGGGCGGTTAACTGCGGTTCCGTTTTCCGCAGTACAGGAGCGCCGGGTGCGTACGCACTGATGTCGTTCCGGTGTTTAGCGTCGGTCGGAAGCGAGCAAAACCTTCCTTGTGAAAACAAAGAGAGAAATGACGAAGCTGTGTTGGGTGAGGACTGTTGTTGTTGGTTTGTTTATTTGTGTGTATTTAGGTTAAAACTGGCTATATCATTAATTTCTAGTAAGCACGCACATGCTAGTTTTTTAATGTAAGAGGAAACTGAACATTCCGTACGTAAATATTTTCCATAAACGAGGTGCAACATTTTATGTACAAACTACAATCATCATACAGTTGTGTAAATGCTTGTGTCTTCACTGTATATTGTCCGGCTGTAAAGCAGGGTGAAACCCAATTATTTTGTACAGTCTTATCGTGCTGATCTTTCCCTGATCGTACAATAGATACACAACTATAGATTTTGTGTATTGTCATTTTCTCGTATTGCCTGCGATATTAAATATCTGTAATCTACGAATGAAATCATAGCTTCTCGCAAATTGACATCATTCCCATGTACACTGTCTTTATTGTACTGATAAAAAAATATAATTCTTAGCGTTTTTACTGAATTAATTCCTATCACAACTGCATGCATTGAACCCATGCATGCTAACTTGTGCTTCAGAGATGAACAAAGTCCGCAGAGCTGTCGGGATAATCATCAATAATGGCCTCGCCGTAGCAGATATGAAACTTATTCTTACTCGTTCAACAACCACCAATTTACTGACAAAACCTGTGCCAATTTTCTAACCACAGCAAAAAAAGAGATCATGATGAGCATAATAACTGCTGCTCCACCACCGCCGCGATCTGCTCAGCGACGGAAAAAAGGAATAAGGCGAAGCAGATCTAGGAAGAAACGGACTCCAGACCTCGCAGTGAATGGGCGATCCTTACGATCGAGGAGTCGTGGGAGATCTTGAGTAATTTACCTACGGGAGTTCGTTAAACCGAAATAAAAGGCCGTCCACTGTGATAGAACAGTTAGAGTGTGGCTTCCTGTGCTAATGTGGTGGTCAGTATAGAGGCAGTGGCAGGCTAATTTTAGTCGTTGTATTACGAAAATTATTATTATAATTATAAGAGAATGTTTATGTAAAAAAAAACCGGTTGCGGCAACGGGACGGGTGTCGATAATGTGATGTGTAGGGGCTGCAGCACGTTAGTTTTAGTTGTGTTATACATACGTAGAACGGGTGGATCGAAACGAACAAAAACTGCATTTTTTTTTGTGAAACAATAAGTCACTGGGAAACCCCCAGCATCAGCATAGCACACCCCTAAGCCCGCTGCACGAGAAAGTCGGAACACGCGAACGTTTCTCCGCGATTTTCAATTAGCGTATCGCGGGTATGGTTTCGACTAAACCAATATTGCACTGTCAAAAAATTTTACAAAATATAAAATGCCACTGCAGTTACTCCAATGTTGCGGGTGCCAATCGCTCAGTTTCGTAAGTTCCGCTTAATTTCGAGTGAGTTTAGTTTCAGTTGACACACAGAAACGTTTGTTCCAAGAACATGGAACGCTTACATGTTCCGACTCCCTCGCGCAACAGACTTTACAAGACTAAGGTCTAACTGTCACTGAGCCATCGAACAGACAATGGACATATTGTACGGACACACAAGTATAACCTTACACTGCCACCAGTACAGTATTCACTTTCGATTCGAAACCGCAGCCTTTTATAATGCAATTATTTGTTATTTAAAACATTTTGTGTTTATATCCCCGCAACAATTAACTTTTGACTATTGAGTGAGAAGTTAATTTAGATTTATTTTCATCAGCATCTAACGGTAAAAAGGTGCCCCACGTTGACTATGTACATAGCCCTTTTGTCTGCTGATGATTTTAATAACATTAATTAGCCAATTCCCATACCATTTATTTTAATGTTGTGTGTGTGCGATTGGATTTACTGTAGTATGAAAATAATTAAACATGTTATTTTCCTTGTATTTTGACAAATTATGTAAAACAATAATCACTTGACAAAAAAGACGAATTACCATGTTCATATGTCTGTATGTGAAAATCCCTTGAAATAGAGGTATGCAATAGCTCAATTTACCTCGTAGCAAAGAATGACTTTTTTAGGTTACTACGTTAAGGATACTATAAAATATTTGCAGCTTACTCGATGTTTCAGGTTGGTAAATTTCAATAAGAGTTAAGTCACCATTGCACTTTTTAGGTAGGGTAGGTAGGGACCTCTTAACCTATTAACACATAAATTGAACTTTTTTCTCGATATTATAACACTGTTAATACCGTTCAGGAAAATGTCCAGTATGCGTTGATATGTTAAGATTAAGCTTACGGCTATGGGAGATTTGTGAAAAAAATTTCAGTTGGTCTTCTTAAATATTAAATTACGGCTACAAATGCGTAGTTATCGTCAATATTTTTCAATTTTTTATTCTCAATCATCAAACACTTACCACGTCAGTACGAGAACGAATCGTGTTCATTGCGAACTCGCTTCGATATATTTTAGGTGTTTCATTTTCATTTTTAGCCAAAAGAATATTTTGCCAATTTTATGCTTTGTGACCACGTTACAAGTTTTCTCTTGTTTGTCCCTAACGCAATTCAATTCTGGGCCGCCAAAAATTCTGCCAGGGGACCACGTCCTTTGGTCGCATCGGTGCTTTCAGACATGAGAGATCTATTAATATTTCTATGTAGTTGGCAACGCATTTCCCTATTTACTTTTCATCTATTTTAGCTTCCATTTCCCCCTCCCGCACACACGCATGAGCATATCGCTTTCGCTTTCCAGCGGCGATCAATACTTTATATTTTCCCAGGAACGTTGCATGTGAATGTTCAGGGAGCATTTCTAAACAAAGGCCTAAGGCGATTCAGAAGCGACGCTTCCCATTTTTCGTCCGTCCATCGGCTTCAAATATTCACAAGTTTTGGGTAATCCCCTCACTGGCTTCAAAAATTTCCTAAGGCAAAGCTGGCCGCATGCAAGGCTCGGATTTGCGCGAAAAATTGAACCAACCCTTAGCTCGAGGTATACTTACGTATATACCAGCGAGGTCTATCGAAACGGGTGTTGTTGCTGCGATTTTGTTACCTAGGCTCTAGCTAATAAGTATATATCGTGTTGCAAGGCAACTGGGCCTTAATTATAGCTCTTTGTATCATAGTTATGCATCTACATCTGCGTTGTCAAGTTCAGGTTTTGTTGCCGTTAATTAATATACAGGGTGTCTCTGTGAAAAGTGGACCAAACTTCGAGAGTGTATTCGTATGGATATAATTGACGAATCTTATACTAATAAATAATGGGAATCATGATTCCGTTTGATTTTGACGATATCTACTTGCATGGACATTGGACATAACAAGAAAACCATACTTGTTCTATCCATGCAAGTTGTTATGTAGGTACCGTCCAAACGCAAACAAAGTAATGATTTCCATTATTTATTAGTTTTAGATATCTTTAGATTTATCAATTATATCCATACGAATGCGTACTACTCTAAGTTCGTTCTATTTTTTTCTGGGACACCCAATATATCGTGAAACTAAACAACTGCAGCTTTTACAGCTCTGTGCAGTAGTTATGCAACTTGAATATATCTGCTCAAATACTGGTATTGTAGCCGATTTTTTTCGAGAAAATTATTAAGAACAAACACACTTATGGCAATCCTGTGAAAGCCGGATAGAAGGAATAATGGAGAAAATGGGCTCTTTTGCCTATTTTGTAAATACATACCATGAGGGAGAAACAAATGAAATGTAACTAAAGCTCCCATGGAACATGATAATAATGTGAGGTTCTTACATAAGTATGAACTAGTTTACCGGTTTGCTCAAGGAAATTTGGCTTTTTTCTAAACCAAACGTATATTCTACAATACAATAAAGACCGATGTGTATAATCTGTTTAATACCTCCGCCGAGGAGGTTATGTTTTTCTCGTGTTTGTCTGTCTGTTATTCTGTTTGTTTGTCTGTTACTTTGTTTGTTTGTCTGTCACTAAGATTTCTCAAAAAAGTTGTGGACGGATCTTTAAGAAATTTGAAGAGATTGTTAGGCATGTTAACAGTAACAGATGATTAACTTTTGGTGAAAATCCGTTTATCTGTCTATTTGTCTGTCTGCCTATTTTTTCTAAGGCTATAACTCAAAAGTTATGGACGGATTTTCATGAAACATATATGAGTTGTTAAGTACATTAGGAAGAGTAACTGACCAAACGTGGAGTTGATCTGTTTGTTCGTTCATTTGTTTGTCGCTATCTTTGATTTTATACTTTTTAGCAACATAACTCAAAAAGTTATGAACAGATCTTCATGAAAATTACAGGAATTGTTAATACAATCAGAAGTGTCAAGCTTTATTGTAAAACCGATAGGTAGAAACGGGGCCAGGTTGCAGGTGATGGCAAACGTATCTTAATCAGCAACAGTTGAAATTCAAACACTGAAGATATCGAATGCTTAGTCTGATTTGTACGAGTATTACCTTTTTAATATCTCGGATCTATGCCAAAGTATAGGGCAATCATATATCTGAATGCAGTTCTTGCATTGCCGAAGTTGAAATCTCAGCACTAAAGATGTCTAAAGCTTCCATTAGCACTCTCATGCATCTTGATTCTTAATTTCTTCCCACAAATAATTTCGTTGCATCAATTATTCTTCTAACTTTAATTCAATGGTCGACGAAAGAGCTTTCGCTAAGCAAAAACCATTGAACCTATGTATAGGATATCCTACCGTATCCATGATACCGAATCGAAGCTATTACTTTGAGCGTTGCTGATCGGCCTGCGAAAAGAAAAGAATTTCCCCATGTCAAAGAGAGAGAAAAAAAAGTTTCGATGCTCAGCAGCTGTGAAGCCGTAAACGCTCATCTCCAGGTGCGTTTCGGTAAACAGCTGTAATAACCAAGGAGCTTCAATGGGAGGAGTACGCGCAAGCCTTCCCTGGGCGAGTAAACACATGGCTTTGTCACGTGACTGAAGCTGGCGTTTGGAGATCTTAAACTGGCTGAAGTGGCAGTGGTCAGCGCATATAGTTAAGGGAGATGCAGACAGGCAGTTCTATATTTTTACTAGACAATCGTGTCTGAAGATTTATATCCCACTGCTCACCCTGTTACTTTCATCATAAGCTGGTATACAGGATACAAGTTTCCTTCACATAAGTGCTTCCAGCCGCTCGGAATTTTGTCGACGGAGCTGCAAAAATTTGAGCTCAGGACTCATTCCTACGTGAGGCAACGCCTCACTTAGGCAATGCCGCTCTCCGATTGGATAAGCCACTCAGCCAGTTTAAGGGAAAAGTTTACTCGCAACGCTCCCGTAGGATATATAGCTAAGGTGCACTCCTCTCTATTAGAACCTCTTTGGTAATAACGAAAGTATGATCAATGAAGAAGTTCATCACACGAATTCTTCGCTGTTATTTTTGACAGTGCGGGCCCTCTATTATATACATATATATAACGTAATTTGTGGGCCACTATGCCTCTACTATGAAACTTGAATTTGGTCGGTGGGACATGAGACGAACTAATGAATTAGAAGGATTTTCTTTATTGCCAATACTTTACTATCGGTGACTGTATAAAACTGACCCTACAATCATTATATTATATTATTATATATATATATATATGCAGTAACGCATGATAATGTAAAATTTGTACTGAAATTATTATTATAACAACTATGATCGAAGAAACTTTTTCAACCTTATGATATTATACAGTTGCTACTATAAAATCAGAACATTACCCAGAAAAAATTGTGTTACCAAAGGAAAATATGAAATTGGTACTAAAATCATAGTAATAAGATTGGCCATCGGAATTTCATTTTACCACATATGTACCGTATATAAATGCATGCAATTCGTTCATCCATTGAGCGTCAAGTCTTCACAATGTTACCTTTTAACTTTCTGCACTAATCCTTTTATCAGTAAGTGCTCAGCCCCATTTTTTTATTTTGTGTACAATAATTTGACGGAAGGGGTCCCCTCTCCCTAAGCCAAATCGTGCTTGGAATTTGGAAGCTTCTGTCCGCCATTTTGGACCAGTAGCTGATGGGCTGGAATGTATAGGGAAACTTTATGAGATATTTTTATTACCGCAGATAAAAGAAGGGTCAAAGTCACTGCACTAAATTGAATAAAAATGAACTTTGGTGAACTATAAGTAAATGGAGGAAATATTACTTGGTGTTTCATTTTAACTATTATTGAAATTGTTTTGACTAGAATTGGAACTTTATTGAACTGATAGCATTTGTTAAATTAACATGTTGTATTTAGCTTCTATTGTATTCTAGGTTCGGTTAAGTTTCAACTTTTGTTGCATTTTAACTTTTATTAAGATTTTACTTTCATTGTAATTTAGCTTTTATTAAATCATAATTGCCGGCGGTGTATACTTTTCTTGAAACTTTGATGACACAACACATGGCTTAGTGGATTCCCGATTTTAATTTCCAGTTGTTAGATGTTTTCTTGGCTCAAATTTATGCAACGTAATTTTTCCTATCATGCTTTCTTGCCGAAGTATATATTTTTTTGCCACAATTTGTGCATTATACTTTTATCTTGTTTATTTACCATTCGGTTTCTTCGTAGGAAATTATGCATCCTAACACTCCTCGTTGCATAATACTCAGCTTTTTACTTTCCAATTGAACTCTGCCCATCATTTGACCAAGTTCCCGATAATCCCTATCCATAGCTGAGCTGCGGCGCAGAGCCAAATTTCGACAAGTTTGGCAAGTTTTAGGCGACAGGGCAAGTTCTGAACGCGTCCATGGGTCGACCAACCGACCAACCGACCAACCGACCGACCGACCGGTGTGGCATTTGCAAGAATTGAGTGCAAATTTGACAGCGATTGTGCAGGATACTCCGCTTGATCGCTGACCGAGTTTGATGATTGACGCCGTGGCTTTGCTTCGCTTGCTTTGATCAGCCTGGACTTTGGGGAATGAGTCAACGACCGAGAGAATGCTTTGATGAACGACTCTGCAAATGCCTGCTTCCGAGTGGCGACGTTGACATAAATGGATTTTTGGGCCTATGACGCATACCTTAAATTGCTGGCTTGGAATAAGTGATGTTCATCGATCGTAGGCATGTAACGTCATGATCAGATATGACTAGATCAGTGTAGTTAAATATACATATATATATATATATATTTAGGGTAGTTTTTAGCTTGACCAAGTAACATGTGGTGAAAATTCACCAGACTACCTGCACCAAGTTTGAAAAGAATTGCAGATGAGCCTGATACCCTATTTTTGTTATAATATATATACTAAGTATGTATTTGTTTACTGTGTATATACATTGATTCAAGAATCAAAATGCCACCAGCACTAAAACGTTAGCTTATACCTACATATATTGATTGATATAATTTACAATGTAAACATTTGTCCGGCATTTCAAGGTTAAGAATATTGAATGTTAATGAACAAGATGATGTTCAGTCGGTTATTCAATGGTCTTTATGTGAACATAAAATGCTTATGAATTACTTCTTGTTGGCCCTTGAATAAATTCATTTCTCCCTGCTTATCACAAATGCATAGATGTCGTTCGAAGTACTATTACGAACATTATACAACCCGTAACTTTTATAAATGAAAATCGTGCACCATATATTTGATCAAGCCATGTTTGTTTTATGACGACGTTGATCAAAATTTTCGACTCCCTCGTCCATTGCCGAAATACGTAATAGCTTAACCCACTGGCAGGTACATACCATCGTAAGTAAGCTCCGCCCACTTCCTCTAGTTGTGACTTCAAGTGGAGTGACAGCACAGTGAACGTTTCTGGTCATTCCTTGAACTCTCATAATAAAAGCACTGGGAATTAGCTTTGTCAGAAATAAATGCAGGGAATTTATTACCGCACTTCGAATATTGCCAGCTTTTTTGGTTAAAAATATGAAACACACGAAACATTGTGGTGCAAAATAGCATTAATAAGCAAGTTAAGCAAAGCTACCAGAACAGCATTAAAGATATTGTACAAGAAGGTGTCTCCTAGAACACCTGAACGTCTAAAACTGCCCCACTTTAATAAAAATATTCCATAATGGACTGGATTCATTATCAGCCGAAACTGTCGCTACCTCGCCGGCTCCCAGTTAGTTATAAAATTTCGCCCCACGTGACGTCATACGAGACTCCACGTGACGGCATACAAGACTCCACGTGACGTCATACAAGACTCCACGTGACGTCATGCAAGCAGATGCACAAAACCATCTCAAACTCTTTGTACGTTGACTTAACTTGTTACTTATTTTAGCCATGGCTTCATAAGAGTCTCTAGTATAGAATTTAAAGTCAGTAGCCCGTAGTTCCCTATAATTATCTCATTCGCAGCATGTGCGTGTTCTCAAAATTAGAAAATTTTGAAGTCGTCTGCGAATGAGAGAAGGAAAGCACCCAGGCCATCATTTTGCTGCTGGCTATTATCGATAGGACTCTTTCTGTCATGTTGTAGAGCTTTTTATATATCATTTTTCATCGCAACTGCGCCGAACAATGCTAATTTTTTCCCTTTGCCTCTCTTTTTCTCTCCAAAACGAAGCCATTTGGCTCCATCTTAAAAAAACACAGGTCAGCCCCACTGGGCTTGCCTTAAACATCTGTTTAAACAAGTCCCCCGAAGCTATCATAATGATTTTGTTAGCCTCTTGAAAGGAATTTAGCGCAATTCGCCAGAAAGCTCCAGGAGCGCAACCATTAATTTAGCAGCAGTTATCTCCAGTAAGACACCAGCCCCTTATAAGCGCGAGACTCTCTAGCCTTTCACTCTTGTTCTTTTATCGAGGCGATCTGCTAGAGGCATCAATTTCTTCTCCTCCAAAGACCGCCCTTATCCTCGGGATCTTCATTTCAGCATGCTAATCAGCTCCTGTTTTGCGTAATGCTCAACCAGATACCTGGAAGCGAACGCAGCTCTGGCCAGACGCACTCTAGACGATACCAATTTTAAGCCATTGGCTTGCTAAGGGATACACAAGCCAAACGTAATCGGCGCCATGGCAAAAAAATTAAATTACCTTACATCCGTAATCCATTGGGCTCGACTGGCAGTAATGCCAATAGAGTGATAAGATATGAAACTTGATTAAGTGTTACGTAACGATCGCTCCTGCTGCCTCGAATTGCAGCGCAACGATTTCTCGAGTTTTCTCCTATTTATAGGACATGTAAATAATCCCATCGCTGCTAATTGCGGAGTTTCACAGAGAAGGTCATTCGCTGACTTTACACTTTTGATGCTTTCATTGGCTTCCAATGATTTTTGATATGTTTGTGTTACCAATGATAGTATTTTTTGCGCTTATTGAAAAGTGTGATATTGATTTCTAATGTTGCAGCACGAAAATGTCAAAGTAATGAGGTGTATCTTCCATAGCCCTTCCTTAAAGAATCAAAAGGGTTAGCTGTGCAGAACTGCAAACTTTGTATCGATAAAGTATCTTTTCTAACCGAATACCAAATAAGGAAAGAACACGTCTGAAAAGCTGGTTACAACAAGCGAAATTGCTTGGAGCTTCTCCTGCAAATCAAAATTATCATCCAAACATTAGATAATATAAAAGCTAGATAAAAGACCATCCTAACAACAGGTTCAGCATTTGCATATTCCCCTGAGAGCGACTTAGCTGTTGCCCAGGAAATTATTAGACAAAGAGATGTTGTTGTTGCTGCTGCAGTGCTGAAGCGAGAGTGAAAACAATCTGCTGAGGCAGTGCGATTTGTGCTGATCTTTGGACAAAGAACAAAGCAAAGATATCCCCGCCGCTGTTACTGAACTTCAGACGAAGAACAAAGTACCGAGATTTCGCTGCCAATGTTATGCTGATCTTTGAACGAAACAAAAAGCTTGACCGTGATCACTGATGCACTTCAGATGAACAAATTAAATATTTTCACGTTGTTCTTGCTATACTTCAGACGAAAACTTGAGCACAAAGATGATCACCAGTGGCACACTTCAGATGAAGAACGAAGCCTAAGGGCCTGAAAATGAAGAACATAGCGTTTATGTGTGAGAATAGTGAAGCTGGATCTGCGTGATTTCGACTGATATACACAAAAAACAAAACTCGGATATGAATTATGTTCTGACGTAAACTTCATATCTACAAAACAAAACAGTCATAGCAAATTAAATCTGTTACATATGGAACGTAAAGTAAGCTTGTATGAGTTTGTGCTGTAGCGCGGATGAGCCAAACATTTAGCTTCGAAATATTGTATCTGAAATGCTAAAAATGTGTAAAACTATCCCTACAAATATTACTGATGAAATGCACCTTCAGTGAAAGTGTAAAGAATAGACAGTGATTTTCGAGCTTCACGTATCGAAAGCTATCAATAAATAAAAGTGAAGCCGCGAAAAAGTTCAGTTTCTTTCATTTAACTAATGAAAAAAAAAAAACACAACATTGGCGAGGTTGCAATACTTGAGAAAACAAAGAATCCACCAAAATCGCCAGTTTGTTTCGCGGAACGCTTACGACACACAAAACATTCAGAGTGCGGCTGTTGTTGCTGCTCCTGCGAAGGGAAGAAAAGACCCCCAGCATTTGTGCCATTGCTCCACTTAAGAGAAAGAACAATGCACTGAAATTCACAGCTTGAGAAGAAACGGAGTTGGTCTGACAGAGGTGGCTAAATGATCGCCAAAAAAATGGACGCGACTGTGTTTGGTATGCAGAAGAAGTGCGGGCGGTTTGAGGTGTCCGAGTAAAAAAGAGGGAAGAAACTCAGCGAAAATTACAGGATGCGAGTTGAGTCTATGAAAACAAAAGGGTGAAACGCCATGAATGGAATGCCAATGAGCTGGAGGCGTTCGGATTGCCACTGATGGTATGCTTGAGCTGCATCCCAAGTGGTAAAGGTGTACTATACAGTTGTTGAACAGACGTAAATGGAAGTTCGACTTCAAAGTCTATCGAATATAGCTAAACTTGCAGCTAAAGCTGCGACAAAAAGCGATTGGGTTACGCACCGAGGCTCCTTTGTGTTTTGTGATCGTGGACTAAACTTACCGTTAAATGCAACAAAAAGTTATTGGATTTGAGCATCGAAGAAGTTTGAGTGAGATCATGAACTAAATAAGTAGATAATGTTTTTTCTTATTTTGCGAGGAAGACAGACAACTCTACAGACAGACTTCAATTGGCCTAAGTCTACGATATTTTTTTAGTAGCAAACAAATACGCACACAACTTGAGATACGAGTATAAGTAAAAAAAATTATACTCTTGGTATGTGTGGTTCTAAGATTGAAAGGATAGGTATTATGAACAAGAGTGGTTCATGCCAGCAGGTATACAAGGTTAAAAAAGAACTTCTTCGAAGAGTTTATATTAGTAGTAAACTAATCGTTGTACGGGCATGAATGCAAGCAGTATAACATTCATTTTTCACTCACTGCGTATAACAGACAGTGCCACATCCCTTGATGAACGTAAATGAATTTTTTGTACCCACATTATAGGTCAATTCTTACTTGGAGACGATATAAGTACAGAACTACTACTAAGTTACAGGAAGCATTAATGGTTACGAATATATGTTTGCACAAACGTATACATGAACCGGTTGTATTAAGAGTCTATTCTCGATTCCAATTCGGTCACCATCGGGAAATATAACCATGGAGGGCTTAGAGCCAGAAGTGGTTACGTCCATTTTTAGCGAAATTGGGTCTTACTCACCAAGTGGGTGCTTGTGAGTTATATTTTTAGTGTAACAAGTGTCTATTCCATACGTTTTCATGCTATATCTCTTCTTAACGAAGAGATATGGCGTAGACACTTGTGACACTAAAAATATACCTCACAAGCACCCACTTGGTGAGTAAAACCTAATTTCGCTAAAAATAGACATAAGAACTTCTGGCTCTAATCCCTCAATTATAACGATATTGCTTTACATGCAGCCTTATATGAGCAGAGGTATAGGTAATTCGTGTCAACAATTGAGGAAGCTAAGTTGCCATGTCCAGAGTTTCAACTTGATTCCAAATCGACTACCACTCGAGTATGTCAAATATGTTGAGCTGCAATCTGCCTAGCATGTGTATGGGTATTTAATGCCAAATTAAGAGTTTTACGACATAAGTATATGTCAAAATGTTGAAGTGTATGAGGCTCTATATGCGCAGTAGAACTGCATTCTGACTAGTCATATAATAATTCTACTCCTCACTGTGTTGATGCCTCCGGGCGTTACGATTTCAGAATTAGAAGGGAGAAAAAAGTGTACCACTGAAACTACATCAGAAATAATATGGGTCAAAATTAAGCTGCTTCTCACAGGTCTTAGATGCGGACTCCGACTTGGATCATACTTTCACACTTCGTCTGCAGGATCCGGGTCGCGATATCGTCGTTCACGACCGCTTTGTGTGCGTGTTTGTGTACGCAGATCGTTATGTTAGAAAATTAGGTAAAGAGGTTAGATTAGGTAAAAGTAGGTTAGGTTAGGTAAGGGTAGGTTAGGTTAGGTTAGGCTAGGCTAGGTTAGGTTAGCTTAGCTTAGGCAATGTTTATTTTAGTGGTGGTGCGCGCAGGAAAGCTTACGTGAACGCAAAGTGGTCGTGAACGACGATAGTGCATCCTGGTCCCGGTGCATCAATGAAGAACGATACTTATCTTCTGTGAAATGAATTTCCGTAGGTTCCAGCTAGTATACTACCCTAAATAAAGCGCTTCTGTGCTCCGTTTTTGCTTCAGTCCCAAGTTTCTCTACTACTCAGGATGCATGTCTCGGTCACAGCTTGGAATCCATTGTGCTGACGACCATCGCCATTGTCCCCGTAATCGACAGAGTTGCCGTTGCTTCCGTACTTTTCGTCGGCTAAACGACAGTTTTGCTCGAAGCTCTCTTAACTACAGCTCTAAACACCGTCGCTAAGCTCTACGATGCGTTTTCTTGCAACTTTGGACTTTGGAAGAAGTGACAACGAAGAGACTGACTTTTATACCCAGAAAAAAAAGAGAGAGAAGAGGAAACACGGGGAGGTCTATTGATGCACTTTCTTAGACCAGGAAACGGTGTGGTGATTTCAATCGTACGTGGACGCTACATTGTTTTGGTATCCTGGAAGTGGTTGCGGCGAAAGCCGGGAACCGTAATTGAAACGTTACTACTATACACGGACAGTGTTCGAGCTTTAGGGTTTAAAACCAGACAGGTAAAATGAGTTTGCTTGTTGCGGTCATCTGACTATACGTGACAACACAAGGAAGGCGTTCAAGCTTTCGGAACCGAACGAGTCGTTCTAAAACAATGAGCATGCTGCGGTCAGTTGATCGAACTTTACTACACAAGGAAAGTGTTCTAGCTTTAAGAACTAAAGATAGTCCGTCAAAACTGTTTTGTGAGCTGCGGTTATTCTCTAACTAATAATAAACACAGACTTCGATTATTTCCAATAACCTGCAGCAACGTTTTGATACCTCCCAGCCACCCACAACAGAAGTTACGCGTGCAATTCGAACTTTAACTTGAAATTACGTGGCGGAATATTAAAAATTTTCCATGCCTTCACTCATATAATCAGGATGGTTATTTTCATTTACTAATGACCAACCTATGGACATAGAAGTGAGTCGTTTCTGTGTAATTACAGTCGAACGAATCCGTAAGGTACGGTCTACGCACTGCGAGGCGAACAGTGAATGTCTTTTCCGTTCTCCGATTAACGAAGCTTAGCCGGCAGTATCATTAATTATTGATCATGAAAATGATCGAGAGCATTACCAGTTTGCGAATCGAATTGGTGATTGGCAGTAAGCCAGCTACGGTCCATCGGCAGTAATTCTGACTCTGTAGCACTAATGTTCTTTTTTTTCGCTGTTTTTTATAATGATTTGATTATGCTTAGTAATAACTGAAGCTCTGACTCTGATGCTTTTCTTTCTAGCTACCTTTGAAATAATTTGAATACCGTATCTATATAGTAATGGCTGAAATCCTGGCTCTGTTACACTGCTGCTACTTTCTATACTTACCTTTATTATAATTTGAATACCTATCGAAATGGTGAAATTATAAGAACTGTTGCACTGCTCTTTTGTTTTTATGGCTATCTTTATAAGAGCTTGCCTATATATAGTAAAATAGTAATGGCTGTCGTTCTGACTCTTTTGTGCTGCCGTTGATTTCTTTTTCTATAGCTCTCTTTACATTCATTTGAATATGTGCAGTAAAGGCATATTAAAGTGATCACTAACCAGACTGTATGTACACTTGTACAGTGTCAGTATACTGTAGAACACGGATTCCTAATCGGGAGCGCTAGATGACCTTTAAGGTGGGGTAAAGTCTTAGATTATTTTCTTGAACTTGAATCAACAAAAGAAGTATGTATTTCTTTTTTGTATTTATAATAACTAATGTTGTTAGGGTTGTGAAATGAGAGCATTTTGAAAGTTTTACAGTGGTGCCAGGCATAGAAAATTTTTGGAACCATTGTCTCAGGAGAAGAGAACATTTTGATCACTATATATGTAGTTCTCGAAACGGGGCCATTTCTCTTTGATGATGATCACCGCTGCCATTTCTACAATAATGGTTCGGTTCCATTCCCTAAACACCAGTTTCTTTCATTTTGCATAATCTTGGTACATGCAAAGTTCCGCTAATCTAACCAAGTTTTTTTTTTGGAGAATAGAGCATTTTGACAAGCAGTTTAAAAAAAAAAAACATTTCTACGTGATGGTGTCCAGGGTGCCATTGACATAATTAAGTCTCCATTTTGCATCATCGTGATGCATGCAAAGATCCGTTGGTTTCCCTCTTACAGAAGTTTTTAGGGCAGGAGTGTCCCACGGGGGGGGG
>LQNS02277717.1:24163028-24177549 GCA_001587735.2 Parhyale hawaiensis | reverse complement strand
CTTTATGCTTGAGTTTTTGACCGTTGTTTCGCAAGCGATCATTGGGGTCTCTTTCAAAGAGTCCCGTTATAGGTACGTCGTTGAAGCCATTCAAGTACTTGAATGTTTCTAGTAGTTGCCCTCTGAGTCGTCTTTGCTCGAGAGAAATCAGACCCAGTTCTTTCAGGCGACGTTCATACGACTTGTTTCTATTTCTATTGTATTTCGCAGAGTAATCGTGTACAATGTACACAATCCTATTATTTCAGAAACTGTTTGCTTGATACCATTTAGAAACTTACTTTTATCTAATCCACCCTCTATTTTCTGAACCACGATACTAGTCTCAGGTATCAAAATTAGCTAAATATGATGAATAAAACACAAATTAACTATCAGTTGATTTATTTATTACTAAATAACATTTTCAAAATACTTGGAACATATTGCAACAGCGAACAAGGCAAACTAAACAAGAAACAATAAGCTCATTTATTAATGTAATGTCCATTATGTCTTATGACCTCAAAAATGCGGTCATTAATGGAATGAGTCAATTTCTTAATAGTAGTACCATCGATGGATCTTGCAGCAACTTGTATGTATGGCCTCCCACAATTCTGCTTTTGAAGAAAACTACTTACCTTCTGTATAAATTTTGCGCTTGATGATAGACCACAGCTTATCAATTGGGTTAAGACCTTAAGAATTGGGTGGCCACACCATGAAATTCTGGTTTTTGAACCCCAAAGAAGCCGGGTAATCTTTTTTGTAGCTCTGGCTGAATGCGACGGTGCATTGTCATGCATGAAAACCAGCTTTTTCCAAAGATCCAAAGTCTGGTCGTCAAGCCAAGGAACAAGACGTTCAACGAGTAGGGCTCAATAATTAGCAGAATTGATTTTTAACTCCTTCACGGACCATTGTTGGACCTAGACGTTTATCATTCATAATCCCAGCCCACAACATAATACCACCACCATCTTGATGGCGGCGAAAACGATGGTGGAGCTTGCCCTCAAATCCGACCCATCCTTTAGACCATCCGTCTGGGCCATCGAGAGTCGCTCTGGTCTCATCTGTGAATAAAACACACCTCATATCCTGTTTCATATAAGACCTAGCCCACTCAACTCTCAGAAGCATGTGCCTTTGTGTCAATGGAGGCTTTTTTATTCGGGAGATTCCACACATGCAAGAGTTCCCAAGATTCGGTTTCGCGTAGTTTTTGGCACTTCATTCAGACCAGAGCTTTCAAAAATTGTTTTGCTTGTGCTTCCCGGCTTTTTGAAGACTTGACGTTTAATTTTTTTGATCTTCCGCGTGTTCACAGCTTTTATTTTACCTTTATCAGACCGTGCTTCCGATTGGAAGGATCCCTCAAAAAACATTGAATTGTTCTAACATGGTGGCCAAAAATCCTTACAACAGACGCACATGAGGTCTTCTTGGCCGTTTCTTTGATAATGGTTTGCTTCTCTTCGTCTGTTAGATCCTAGCACGTCCCATTTTGAATATTATTTAAATGGACTAATAGCGTGGCTCACAGCATATCTGTTAAACAAAGGAATGTTCTGCAACCAACCACTTCAGAAAGTAAACAAATATTGCCAGATGAACTAAGCACAGAGTGTTGCCATATGAAAACATACTTCTCGTCAGACAGAAGATTTTCAATGAAAAATCAATAAAAAAAATTGTTGGACTAATACCGTGGTTCGTAGTGTATGTATGTTTCAAATTTGTTTCACTTCTTCAGCGTAGAGCAAATCTTCACGCCACAGATCATGCAATGTAAGGGGGAAAGTGATCCTTCAAAAAACCTTTAAGATTGATTTCGAGTTCTGATGCAGACGCCTCACTCTGCCAATAAACCGAAGTTCATCTTGATGATATGTGAGTGTCGAACTTACTGCACTGTATTAATCTGGAACAACTACATTCCCGTTATAGATCATGAAATCTAATGGTGCAAAGGAGCTTCCAAAGAAATCTGCAAGACGGATGCGGGTTTTGCTGCAGACAGCTCACTCTGCTCAACCTGGAGATCATCTTTATGATAGTGGTATCGTAATCCGGTTGGGTCCGGTACGTCATTATGTGGAATTTTTTCACGCTGCAGATCAATTTAATGGAGTATAGGCGTCCAGCAACCTTGCAATACTGATCGATTTAGGTTTCTTTTCAGGCACATCACTCTGTCTGATCTGAGCTTTATCTTTCTGATATGGTTATCCAGATCTGTTGGATTTTCTTGCCAGTGCATGCAAGCATATTTCGAGGAGTTTCTTCTTAGTGAAGGCATTTGGCTGCCTTCATCTTTCTCGTAAAATAGACTTAAATGGTATCACAGACACCTGTTACTTGCCTACGTCGGTGATCATTTTTGTATATAGGGTCAGAACTTGGATCATGTCAGTTCTAAGGACTTGAATTAGGAATTTTGCAATTGCAAAAATTGAGTTAAAGATATTGGGTGTGTCCTGTAGAATTAAGTGAGTAAAATTCTTCTAATTTGGCATTTTCTACAGTGTAACTGGAGGATTGATAATAAAACATAGCACTTGGAAACTCCTAAAACAACATGCGTTGTTTGTTTGCTTTCTTTCTGTACGGGATGCTTATTTCAAACTTGTTTGAGTGAAATGACAATAAAATGTCACCTCTATGGAAGACACAATATCGTTTAATAGATCATAGATTAACGAAAAAGAGTATCCGCTCCGTCATGGAATGACGGCAGAAACTTAAATGTATTAGCGAACTCCCCCCCCCCCCCCCTTCCCNCCCCCCCCCCCATTTTCCCATGTCGTCTACTCTGCGGAGGACTTCTCTGCCTAATAAGCAATATTCTGCCTGTAAGCTGGGAATTGTATAGTTAAGTTCCCTTATCCCCTCTACATTTACACAGTTTCATGCACAGCAGCTCATGTTCTTATACAACATAACTAATGAGATGTTTCCGGGTTTGCCCGATTGCTACCTCATATCCCAGTTACATATATTAAGATGCCGTTTTCAAATAAAGACTCAATGCAATGAAATTATCATAAGAGAATGTCAGCTCAGAACTGAGAAATTTTGGAGGGCTTCGGGCAGGCGGAAATCTCTCTTGTGATAGTGAAGATTATTCTCTTTTGCCCTGATAGCACTGAAAATCAACCCTTTTCTGCCCAGGTGGATGTCAGCTAGTGTTTTCTTGCTGATGAAACCGATCCAAATTTAAAATCCTACGTTTAATATGGACAGTAGACGTCCTAGAGGAATAAGTGTACACAAGAGCGCATAAAAAACTCTTATTTCTCATAAGAACAGTACTGTTAATTCCTTCTATGAAAATGAACAGTATGCGTTGGTGAATTAAATGAGAAAAACTCTTGACCACTTAATAACCAGCTCCAATTCAGTGCAGTTAAAATTTCATTTTGATTTTAGGAGACGTTTCTGTTTCCTCTTGCAAGTGTGTTTGGTATGCTGATCTTCTGCAGAAGCAAAAAATTAACAATTTCGAATGCTGCCTGCATCAAAGCAAGAATTCTCGGTAGAATTTTGTGTAACGTCGTGCTAAAAGCAGAAATGGCGCACGTCGAGTCATTTCAGTCCATGGACGTGAAAAAGTTGAGCTTTGTGAACACAAAGTGCAAAGGTGATGATCACCTAACAGTCTTTTGCTGCACAGGACTCCACCAAACATCGGCATTGTTCGGTAGAGCAGATAATAGAACTGCACTCGTTGACTCATGCTTTCCCAATTGAAACTTTTTGGCAAGTATCTGATGTTATCCGCGGCAGCCCTCATAGATATCGGATACATGCTTATGATTTTCCGATAGCGTTGGGGTGTCACTGGTTCGCTTTCTATGATGAAGATAGTTATCCCTATTAACTGTTCCTTGTCCGCAATTTTAGTCCTGAGTACTTTTTTTGCTACTTTGGAGCGAGTTTTAGGGTTTAATCACAAACCGATAACCTTTGAGTGTGGTAAAATCTAAATTCTGTGGAGCAGGAACTTTCAGTCGTTTCGATTGGTTTGGCATACGGTTAACGGCTGAAATTAACTTACTCCAAGGTAGCGAATCCAAAGACTCAAAGAAGTGCATTTTCGTTGGAAAAGCGTAATCCAGCCACGTGGCATGTATATCACCACAACCCGGTGGTGACGGATAGTGCATCAGTTTTGGTAGAGAATTAAATAACTGGATTTGTAGCATCCGCAAATAATCGGAGAATAGGCACGAAGTGGTTGAAAGGTACAAGGAAATTTTCCCGACGAAGACTGCAGTTGCGCAGATTTATGAAAAGTACCAATTTAACCTTATCAGTACCATATTTTTCTACTTCGCCTCAAAGACTTTTCCCCCATACGAATACCATAGGACCAAGAACCTCTGTAGCAAAATAACACAGCCTGATATAAATAGGGTTAACCCATTACTGCACGATTTTTTTCCTTTTCCGAAAGAGTAACGTAATTGCGTATATCGTCAAATGGGGTAAGAAACGACCGCGCCCTTACAGGCAATCAAAAAGCCACAGATAAAATTTGTTGAAAACATTTATTTCCAGTAATTTCAGTGTTTGTTTCGACCCTGTACTGCAAAGGATGAACTTTTTCGGGGTGCAATGGTATCTTAGCTCACGATGGCCGCGGCCATGTCTTACCCCACCTGACTATACCTATCAATTTACCGTATAACTAGAGCACTCTGAGAGCGCGTATCTCCGCCAAGCGAAACAATGTTCCTCAAAATTTCAAATTTGTTCTGAAACTATAATTTCCTCCTTCTCGGTGTCGAAATCTGGTCATATGTGTTCTTTGACGATAGAAGAAGGTTCTGTAATTTATTGAAGATCCGTCCTTAAGTTCATAAGTCAGCTGCTGACAATCATTTTGACAAACATAAGACAAACTCACAAACGGACAGAATTGGTCATTTGTGTCTTTCAACATTGCTAACAATTCTTACAAATTTTTAAAATTCTGGTCATAGCTTTTTGGCTGTACTTCTGACAAACGTTAGTCAAACACACAAACGAACGAGCCCATCATCACCAAACATTGATCATTTATGTCTGTTAACATTGCTAACAATTCCTGCAAATTTCACGAAGATCCGTTTAAAACTTTATGGGTTATTTTGCAAACAATCATACAATCTAACACAAAGACAAATAAACGAACATACAAATCATCACAAAAATTTTGGTATTTACTCTTAATGACATACATAACAACTCCTGTGAATTCCATAAAAATCCGTTCATAACTTTTTGAGTTATGGCAGTAAGAAAAAAGAGGCAGACAAACCAATGAACAAATGATGACCGGATCTTCACCAGAAGATGATCATCTGTTCCTCCTAACATACCTAAGAGCGTGGGCACACTATTGCAAAAACTGCTCAGTCACTCAACTTTTCGCTTCGATCGGCCGTCACGTTTCCGTGACTACTACTTATGGTGCTCGAATGTCACGCTAAAACTGTGCTTCAATGCAACTTTAAACAAACTCAGAAGTAGGAAGTATTCTCAAAACTTGATCACTGCTGCTTGTTATAGCGTACAAACTGCAAGAAATGACTCAAAACTTAGATATTCTTTTCTGGGGCATAATAATATCCGAGCCAAAGCCTTGTGCGCTGCAACGCAATCGGATATAGAATTGCGTGGCAATGCAACTTTTTCGTACGTATGCACGCGCGCCCTTGAAATCCCAGTAAATTTTTGTCGTAAAGATCCCTCCTTAAATTTTTTAGTTATCTTAGTGACAAACAGACAAACACTCAGAAATGCGAAAAAGCCAGACAAAGAGACAAACTTGATGAAAACATAACCTCCTTGGCGGAGGTAATTAGATGAGCTAGGTAATGAAGCGTTATAAGGTTGTCGTGTAAGGCTAGTGTTGTGGCTGTTACAGAGGGGCCAGGTTAACTCTAATGTATTTTGACAAACGTGTATAACAATCTTGTATGTAAAGAATAAGCATAAAGGAGCCAAACACGGGCCGTAAGAAATTACCCAGGGTAGGATTGATCGGAACATTTTTGTCAGTATATGAAGAAATTCATAACATGGAAAGAGTTGACTACATGATTGTCAAACTAAGCATCATAATTTTTTATCATATTCGTATTTCTTATAAAAACTTTGTAACTACTAGCAAATTTCACGTAGGGTAGACACTGCCTATTCTGTGCGGTATGTGTCTTGTACCACAAAACTATAGGGAACGCTGAGCTATATGATTCCTCAGGACATAACGTTAGCTAATTAGTCAGCCAATCAAAAGACTTAATCTCTCACAGAACATATTCTACGTAAGCAATGCACTTTTATCTACAAAGTTGTCTCTAATAACTGCATAAGCGCCACCTTGTCTCCACACAAGCAGAGAGGCGGCCTGTTTGGTCTCCCTTAATATGACGGAAGTCGGCAGTAAGTCTCTTCTTCTGTCTCATCTAATCTGAAAGGTTTCCTCCATCTTGCCTCAAGATGGCTATCCTGAGCCAAGCCAAAGAGAGTAGCTGATGCTCATGCTGCTGACATCGTCCAAATGGGCCAAAGCCCGCACCTGTCCAACCCCTCTGGTCTGTTAGATTCACTCTACAGATATCGGCGGAATCTGCAATCTTGCGAGATGTGTTCCAGAAGCTCGTAATGGAGATGCTTTCAATTATCAGACGGTCGCTTCTCCTGTTCATTCGTAGATCACTGTGGGTGGGAGATCTGTGGGACGATGAGCTCAGAGCGTCAACTTCAGAAATCAAGGTGGTATGTGATTAATAATGCAGTATTTTCGATGGATATTGTAGTTGATGTAGAAAGCTATGGTGCCGGGAACCTCAGCGATGCCGAGATCTTCCGATAGAGAGCAAAGAAATTTTTCACAACAGGAGAGCGAAACGAAGCCAGGATCATGGAGGTTTCATTGAAGTCATAATTTCTTGTTTCAACATTTCTTGATGGGTAAGGCTTAGTACGTCTAACTGGTCATAGACATCCCTGCATATACCTGCGATCATTTGATTAAATACTGAAGATTTTATTTATTTGGCGCAACGTTTGTCAAACAAAATATGTATTACCCCTTAGGGGTGACTGTGGATTGTTCTTCCTGAACACTGGCACGTACTATACGGAATGAAGCAGTGTGGGTGTCATCCTTAATATATTATTGTAGAAATTAGTAATACCAAATGAGCTTACACGCCCTAGGGTTCACTGTAGATAACTCTTTACTTTTAGCTTAATTAATATTATTTTAGAACTGATTCTTGGTTAGGACTTCGGCTTATTTACAGTAGATACTCGTCACTGACAGTCTCATAGGAACCTGCATTATATAAAACGTCACTAAATATTACCGGTGGGAGTTCTGCAGGATTAACATCGATTCAGTACAAAATAATTAGCACGTGATTACTATGCCTTTACCGAGCAAGTGATACGCCCTGGTTACTTCTATAATACTCTTCCTGTATTGCAGCCGCCCGGCAAGGAGCTGAACCCGTCGCTCCGGGGTGAGGGCAATAGCTACAATCAGTGACAGTGATCCGATGAAAACATGTAGCAAAAGCGTTGAAAAATGTGAAGTAGCAGACGAAAAAGGGCTTCGGATGCGGAACGGTACGTAATAAATGTGGTAACTACAGATCAAAGAATGCCTGATGCAAATTACTTGTTAGTCAGCACGGCGAATGATTTTTTATTCCGTACTGGCTTCAGTGTCCAAGTAGCATAAATAGCATAAAGAAGGACATGCGGATGTCTCCGTTGTTACTTTTTTAAATATAATATGTAAGGGACGTTTCAATGCAAAAGTATTTATAATTATGAATAATATTACGTTGCAGTATCTCTGACTTACTTCTTTAGTTGCGTTCTGGGCTAAATGCTGCCATTCCTACTCAGAAGACAGTTTCACGAAACCACACTCAAACCGGATTTTGCTTACTTACATTCAAATAGTCTAGTGGTTTTGGAATACAGTTTCAAAGAGCAGTTATTTGGTGCTGTTATTGTATGATGGAAAAAGCCATTAGCGCGTATAATATTACAGCGTATTCCATGTTTTTACGAGTATTAATTACATTCACAAAATCAGACAGGTCTTCTGTTAGTAGGAGATTTATTTACTATTACCTGTTGTCGTCTTAATTATTTTCTTGACGATACTACAGGATGCTGTGTTTCTATGACTTTTATCAAGACTATGAGGGAGGGGTTCGAGCAATGTGAAATTCATTCTCTAGCTATTGCCTATTGTCAGCTTGGTTTCTGCTGATATTACCGATACCTTGTGTCACTCACAGCATCAGCGCAAGGCTTTGATCATCAAACAGACTAACTGATTTCTAACTTTTTCAAATTGGTTTGTTGTTGTCACTAATGTTTGCTTAATATTTTGTATCACGCCTACAATTTTTAAACCATTAATGCGACGCTTTGAACAACATGAAATACTCTTGCAATTGTCTGTATTTAGCTCTAGCTCGGTTACCTTATTGACATCACAGAAAATCTAACATTTGTGTTTACATGTTTGTACTGTGGTGGTGCTGCATGGTACCACCATACCTAATAACGATATTTTATGTAATAGTATTAAGTCAATCATTTACCTTACTTTAGTGAAACAAGCTGTACCATTAGCAGAAGAAAACATAGTTATTATATTGCTCTTCGTGCGAGGGTAATCGTTGGGTAGTATTATCGTGGTGCCAGCTCAGTTATATCTAGTCTAGCGTGTGAGGACACTGAGCCTTGTTGATTAGGTTGTAGATTCATAGCTGTTACAATACTAAGAAATGAATGTCCACGAAATTTTTCATGGAAGCTGTAGTAGATAATCCAAGACACCTCCCGCCCGTGGAGAACGATAGGATCAATAAATATATAAAAAAATTGTACCACTGACAAAATCAGTGCGAGACTTCGATTGCTAGGAGATTCACTTACAATTGTTAGCTTGGGTTTTTTCCTCATACTACTGTGTATTCTATATTTGTATCACTCACAAAATCAATGCCAGGCTTCGATCAATATGAGATCCACTTATCACTGCTCCACCCCTGGTGTAAAACTCTTCAGTTGTTCTCCCCTCTCTAATGCTATTGCAGGCAGCAGTCACCCCTTGCTCCTGCCCTCAGGTTACGGTTGCTATCCCTCGTTCCACTCAAGTCACCGTACCTGCTATTTCTTTCCAGCGGATAGTTTTCCTTCTACAACGGATGTTGATTCTATGAGCTCAGCGTACGTTGAAAGGTCAAAAACATACTACAAATTGTTTCGTAATTAAAGCCGACGTACGTAGGTATATGCACTTTAATTTTGATAGAAATTGAAACTAAAGGGACTGCTTTTTTAAGTACGCATTTATATAAAATAAACGCAATGTTACGTTCATATTTGAATGAGAAAGCCGTGCCTAGAGATTGGATACAGATACTTACCTCATGTTGCTTTTGTATTTGTTTTAAAATAAGACAGCAAACAGGGCTGTGATATTGCGAGAACGAGGGAGAGTTGTATTTCCTACGCTATACTTGCATGTTAATTAAAATAACGTAATTCTTTCTAATTGGTGCCACAAAAGTTACCTGAAGCTATCGCTAACACGGTTGTTTCTGCTTAATTTCAGTTCTCTGCGTGTTTTATAATATATTACTAAAGACTAGACTGGGTGCCAGCTGTTAAGAATATAAAACATTCAACAATTGCATTCTGTGATTTTTATTTATTGTTTGTTACTCTATATTTATTTCTGTCCAATCGGGAAATACTCCTAAGATTTTTGCTTCAGCTCCCTGTAGTCAATGTTTTTAATCGATAGCGTTAAATATTTCTCCCTCTGAAGCTATTCATAAAGACTTTCAAAGGCTTCTTGTTAACGTTTTTATTATGCCTTTATCGCCTGTAAGTGAAACGTTCCCGGATTAAGTTAGATATATGTCTGCAATGCATGAGAAACAAATATGCTTTTGTCTAGTTTGTTCTGCCTGTTTGTCTGGCTGGCTGTATTTCATCAGTCTAAATAAAAAAATTATCAACGGATCCTTACGAAATTTATAGGAATTGTAAAGTATATTAGGAGGAACAGATGATTAACTTTTGCTGGAAACCCATTCAACCGTTTGTTTTTTTTTCTCTGCCTCTTTTTTGCTAGAAATATAACTCAAAAAATAATGGACGGATCTACATTGAATTTGCAGGAATTGTTAGGGATATTACTAGGATCAATTGATCAAATTTTTGTGACGATCTTATCGTTTGTTTGTTTGTTTGTTTGTCTCTATGCTTCTTGGCGTGTTTGTTAGTAACATAACCCAAAGTTATAAAAGTATCTTCATGAAATTTGTAGTAATTATTGGATATGTAGAAAGCCACACTTGATCAAATTTTGGTGACGATCGGTTTGTCGGTTTGTCATAGTGTATGTCAGAACATTTTTCATGAAGTAATGGACAGATATGCATAATTGCTTAGAAATGCTAAAAGGTACAAATGATCAAATTTTGGTGATGATCAGTTCGTTCCCGTGCTTGTGTTTGACTGATGTTTGTCATAGTGTTTGTGTAAACATAACCCAAAGAGTAACCGAGATATCTTCAAGAAAATTCCAGAAATTGCTATAAATGTCAAGTGGTACATTTGACCAAATTTTGTTGAAGATAAAAGAAATGCCTGGTTTCAGGACCAATTTGAATTTTTGGTTAAATTTCCATTGCTTGTCGGAGGTATGCGCTCTCACAGTCCTTTAGTTTTGTACAGCGCTAGTATTCCATATCTTTTTTCACATCGCATCTACTGTTACTATTATTTCGGCGTAGAACACAGAAACTTGACCCGACGAGTGTTCTTACGTATTGAGCTCTACAACTATTGATAAGTATCGTTGGTGTCGTAAATTTTCGTTAAGGATGAGACAGGATTTTACAGCGGTTTCTGGAGCGTTTATGCGCGTGCTATTACTGAGAAGTTGGTAAACGTTTAGAGCAATTCTTTCCACGCCACCTCTTTTGTGTTCGCAGGTCAGGCAAATAGATCGAGTGTTGTGACGTGTGGTCGGACCAACACCTCACAGGACGGCAAGTGTTTCGCCCTAACACTTCCACTTATCAAAAAGCCAAAAGCAGAAATGAAGGAGGCTGTACAGTCGAAATGATAAAAAGTGCCCTCGGCTGATCTAGTTTCCCAATTATTTCCACGTAATTATTTTGATTAATCATCAGCATCAAAGGCAAGGTCCCCAATGAGAGAAAATTATACCTACGATACATTTTATCGGCTAGACTAATTTTGCTCCTGCTTGCGGTTGCTTATAAATGATGCTTTCAAGTCATGCGCTTGAAAAAAAATTAGGGTTGCAAAAAAATGATTGAAGTTTACACAGCCTACCTTAGTTTTTTCTTTGCAATCATGACAGCTACGTTCCAAAGCAGAAAAAAATCAGCATAAGTAAAGATGATGTAAAAGTATGCATCATCTTCGGCAATGAGAACGATATTGACATTACCTGAACAGTATTTTTTTCTCAATTTTATACCTCAACATGACCCTTTATTGCTGAAAAATACCTAAAATTCTATGCTGATGAAAAACGTGCTTTCAAGCTTCAAGTTTCCAATTGTCTTGCATGTTTTTTTGTTTCCTGGACTTCAATTTTAACGCTATTGCGACTATACTTGTAACTTAACTCTAGTGTCGCAGAAGCTTATCTATTACTAGAGTATTTATTTTTTATCTTAACAGAAAATGTGCTTCACAGTTCTTGGTAACTCATCTCAAATTAGAACTTTCCAAGTATACAAGCGGTATTGGAAAAATACTGAGTTTCATACATAATGACACAAATAAAACTAATATTGCCTTTGTGGGCTGATACTAGTCTGTTTTTATGCTCAAGTCCATAATACCTTAATTCTTACGTATTTTTGCTGGACCAAAGAGAAAGAATTGACGGACGAAGTTCAAAAAAATTCGTAATATCACCACCTGGAGGCACTATGTTTTCTTTCACGTTCGTATGAGCGAAACTGACCAAAGTTTTTCTTGTACTGACCACTGAGAAAGGCTCTCAAAATATACAGAGAATTAGCGACAGTGCGCTGCTTTCTAGGTTCTCTAGTAATATCGGGTAATTCCTCAAAACTCTTTGACTGGGAGATATGGCATACTCTTGAATCTACGATAAGTTGTTCTTCCATGGAAACTGAGTTATCGCTGGCATCGCGTTGCTAATACTATAACTTCCGATATATTCTAGCACAGTGTTGCGCCTAATCAACAATACGGGCACCCGTTGGAAGCATTAGCAGAACATGCCTTTCTCTTTCAAGTAGAGTTGCATAAGTGGGGTAATAAATCAAGAGCTTGTTAAAGGAATAGGCTTGACTGCTCCGCGGAGCGTGAATTCACTGAGCTATTTATACACCGCAAAGTGTCACTTCACTGAATAGCTCATCTCGTTTACTAAGATGGAGCAGACGTGAAGATCGTTTTTTCTTCGCTCTCTTATGTATTCCTGTCGACCAACCCACAAGGGGGTTCTGACGAAGCTGTGTGTCATGCTTTTGCATGTTTTAGCGTCAGGCTGCCGTCACACGCCGTGCCAAAGAGCACGGAACTCATGAAAGGAAGTCTGTGTCGTACCCCTATCGCACACAGCTTGCCTACATCCATAGATAGCTGAGTATGACAGTTGAATGCATTGGCATGGGACAGCCCGTTCTTCTTAGCGTCGCTCATGAACTCTTGGACTATATGGGTTACTTTATCACGGACTCTGAGCTGCGTCGCGATAGGAATGGGAAGTGCTCCAAGGTTTTGATTGCAGATTCTAGTTCGAACTCCGACCCTTGTATGGGAGGTACTGAAGTTGACTGTTCATCCCAAGGCTGCTTGTTGAATACTACAAAAGTATTTTTGACTGCAGATTCCCGTTCGAACTCCGACCCACGAGTGGGATAAGTTGAAATTGACCCCTTGCCCCAAAACTGCGTTTTGAATACTGAAAAGTGTTTACAACAAAAAAATAAATTATTTTACGGATTTTTAATAGTATATGTGTCTGTTGGATATGCTAGTAACCAAATTTGTATTTTATACATCGTTGTAAAAGCTTACCATGCCGTATATTATCCTGGCAATACTTAGATTAAATTTGCTCCAACTGTACACAATATTTTCCATGCTGTATTAGTACAGTTTAAATTATTCCCAAGTCTTCAATTTTTGACTCGTAGGATCTGAATGTCTTTCTCGGAATAGTATCAGCCGATTGTCAAGCTCCAGCTTTAGTTAAGGTTCTTATCTCTCAAGAGCTTTCCGTGAGCTTAAAAATATTTAAAAGTTTGTACCGTTATAGACAATTTTTCCAAGAAGACCTAAAGTGTATGTGCAGAGTAGCGTGAAATCCTCAAGTACCGGAGAGAGCTTCTAGCTGCCCAGGACATCTAATGGTCGTTGCATCTAGTTTCTGTTTTAAAAGAGACCAGAGTGTCCGATAAAATTTTATACGTTAGCAATATTTTTTCGGTCGGTTGCCTTAATAATTTTTTGGTTATACTATAAAGCTGTCAGCTCTTAGCTGAATTTTCCCGTGCATAAGGGATATGTTAATAACCGCAACAGGAATATGTACTATGGCATTATTACACTCGCATGAATGGAAAGGAGAAAGTTAAAATTAAGTTTCAATAGTTATCCCTTGATGTCAAGTGGAAAATCGAAAAAAAACATAAACCTGCAAAGCAACAAACTGAGACCAAATCACAAGATGTTGGGGATGATTTCAATGAGTGGCAGTCGTAGGGCTTTGGAACAAAGTTTTTCAGTGAATTAAGTTTGAACATGTGTTAACAGGTGGGACCTAAAAGGCAAATGACTACAGTGCGCAATAAGGGTCCTTATATAAGTGTCGGACGGTATGGGAAGCGGGGGTAAACGAGCAAGCACAGTCGGAGGCAAAAACCATGAGCTCCCCGCTAGCTACCACTTTATCGGCTTTAGCGTATGAAATGGTAAAGATCAACGTTGGTTTTTGTGCAGCTTTCTGCTGCTCGTCAGTGTTTCCTTGGCGCCCAGATTGTGAGGCATCAAAGTTTATGACTTACTTAGCTGACAAAACCCATCTATTCTGTGAGAAAATGTACGACATCAACTGCAGTTTACGTGTGGTGCTTGTTGGATTTCTACTGCACTTGACTGTTTTTGATAAAGCCATTCCTCAGCGTTTTAAATTTTGTTCATCGTCTTATCTTCTTCACTGGAAATATGTAGCGCCAGAGAGATCAACGAAACCTCGGTACCTGACCCGTGCGTGAACCAGAGCGATTGGCAAAGGCCGCCTCGGTGCTGGACCCATACCGCGCCACAGAGATCAGCGAATTCCGCCCCGGTACTGGACCCATACTGCACCATAGAGATCAGCGAAGGCCGCCCCGGTACTGGACCCATACCGCGCCACAGAGATCAGCGAAGGCCGCCCCGGTACTGGACCCATACTGCACCACAGAGATCAGCGAAGGCCGCCCCGGTACTG